>BSBK01000672.1:0-237500 GCA_027943335.1 Chamaecyparis obtusa
CAATTAATATTAAATATTTTTGAGTTAAGCCCATTTTTTTTTGTTCTAGTTTCTTGAAGGGTATGTATAGCCATACTCTTACCAAACAAATAAATATTTAAATTTTCCTTGATTTTTTTTATGATTTAGGAGAGAACCAAGCTAGTTCTTCATTTATCTCTTAATACCCTATTATTTTGTTCTTTATAGATGTTCCATTTCACCATAAGGAGGATTTACATGTACAAGTTTTTAATGATCTAATATTTGAAAGGAAAAGAGTTCCACTAAACTAGCCAACACTTCATATTCATTAGAGTGGTCTTGGGAACTTGGAGCAAAGAGAGGATTTTATTGCAAAATATCTAAATGAGTAGGGATAGTGGAGGAATAAGTGCTCAATGTTTTCATTATCCAAGAGGTATAAAACACCACATAGCTACCATTGAGAAACTTATCTTATTTTAACTTTTCAATGCCTAACACGTTTTCATGAGCAAAAATCCATTGGAAAATTTTCACTTTAGGATTAGATGAGGAATTCATATGTTCTTCTAGAATTGGATACAATCCACCTAAATTTCCATGGCACAATATCACGACTTTAAATTGAAATTCCTAGAGTAATTGGGTATGTGTAGGATCATGGTATACCAAACTATGGCCTTAAGTGGCAATGGAAAATTAGAAAATCAGGGTTAGTCAACTTGACGTAAAAAGTTGAACATCTTATGAACCTTATGTGAAAAAGTTGTAAGAATAGAATTTGTAGGAAATTGAATGTAGTTTCCAACTACTAGCCCTTGTCTAAAAAATTTTTAATCTAATTGTTCAAAATTTTAGATTTTAATGCATTAGTATGAAAATTAAGGGAAAAGATAAAAAGTGTGTGTCTATCTGACCACCTTAATCACAATCAAATGATGATATATTTTCCCAAGATTTTAGAGATAAGTAGTAGACTCATTCAAGGATGTGACACATATTTTTTTGTAATTTTTTGCCAAATAAATAATTAATTATGAATTTTATGCTAAAATTTTTTCAAAATAAAAAACTCTCATGTCTAACCACCTTAACTAATTCTAAACTTACAAAATAAATTTAATTTTTTTCCTCATAGTAGCCGAAGTGTAGAATGTGACACATGTTTCAAATTTCAAAAAAGGAACTAAACGATTTGAAAGTTATAGTTATTTTTCAATGAGTATGTCAATTATAACTTTAAAGATAACTCATTAAAAAATAAGTAATAATTACTTACCAAACTCAAAATTTGACAACAATTATATTGATGGAAAGTTGATAATGTCTTTAAGAAACCCTTTTCATTTCATGAGTTTTGGGTGAAAAAATAGTCATCAGTGACATGCTCGAAGTCTTGATATCAGAAGACTATCTCCTAAAACACACCTAAAGGGTTGACCACCCACGTTTTGTATTTCCCAAGCAAATACCAAGCCTAATCAGATATCTGATAAAATCGGATATCCAAAATTTTTGAATATCTGGATAATATCGGATATTCGAAACTTACCGCCTATTTTGAAATTTCAATTACACTATTTTTCTCAAATTCAAGTTACATATTAAATGTATTTTTTAATGGTAATATTAATTGTGTTATATTAAATTATATTATTTTTATGTTAATATTAATTCAATTCAGTATTTTTTCAATTTTAAGTTATATATTATAAATTATTATTTATAATATTAATATTAAATAATAATAGCATAGCATTTTAATAATGGGAACTCAAAACTAGAATATTTACCTATCTTAATGACATCCTTAAAAGATTTTAATTGCCAGACAAATCCTTCTTCACACTTCTGGCAGCATTAGCTTTAGGGTGTTCATTGCAGAGCATTACTATTATAATATAAATTTTTATAATAGCATGTATTATATTATTATTATTTATTTCTCTATTGTATAATAGTATAATATTAACTTATTAAATATTTATATTATATGTTCAATATTATACCTAAGGGACGGAGAGGAGAGAGAGAGAGAGAGAGAGAGAGAGAGGAGAGAGAGAGAGAGAGATGAGAGAGAGAGAGAGAGAGAGAGAGGAGGAGAGCTGGGAGGCGGAGGGGGGGAGGGCGGGAGGAGGGAGCGAGGAGAGAGAGAGAGAGAGAGAGGAGAGAGGAGAGAGAGAGAGAGAGAGAGAGAGAGAGAGAGCTGAGAGAGAGAGGAGAGCGAGGAGAGAGAGAGAGCGAGAGAGAGAGCCGAGAGAGAGAGAGCGAGAGAGAGAGCGAGAGCCGAGAGAGCGAGAGATTTTGGTGGGAGATCTTGGATATTGGCTAATACTTGGATATCTGATATTATCAGATATCTGATTAATTTTACTAGTAAAGACGTAAAAACCAATATTCTATGGGTCCCTCCAAAGAGTCACATTTTTTTGCTGAATTATAGGGATTCAAGTTGCAGCAAATCACGTTTTAATCTCTAGAGAAGACAAAAATCTACTTTTTGGTTTGATTTTCTCTATTACCAAAGTGTATAGAGAAATGGATAGGGTTACTCATTGGAACAAGAGACAAGGTATTTAAATATTAATGAAGATGTCGCATAGAACCACCTTTTGAATGTGGTTTCAAGTGAAGAACATGAATTTGAAGATGAAAATGTAGGTTTTGAAAATGAGCATTTAGGTTTTGAAGATGAAAATATAGCTTTTTAAAATGAACATTTAGATGTGGCCAATGGAACTGTGGACATTGTCAATGAAAATCCACCGATTGAATATGAAGGAATTGATAATGCTAATGGTGCAGAAGAGCCAAATCAACGTTACACATCTCCAAATTATATGAGAAATAAAGTCCCTTCAGAGGAAGAAAGAAAAAATTCAAAATTGAGACCTTCAAGAAGAACTAAATGGTTACTTGAAATTGATGAGAAACATAATGAGAAATTTTCAATGGCAAGAGATCAGAAAGAACCGTTTGGTTGTGGGTTTCAAAAATTTTTTGATCAATTCTTTAGCCACAAGATGTTGGTTGAGCAATATCAAATGTTTTTGCAATTGTTAAAGATGCAGAAGATGAGACATATACTAGTCAAATTGAAGATTAGTGTGAACATGAAAAAGGAGCGCAATGCTATTATTGTGAGAAATATTTTTAGTGCTCTCAATTCCATTGGGAAGACTACCAAGGAAAAAGATAAGAGAGCTGCTAGGAGGGTTTTTACAACCTCCTTAGTAAGTCATCATTTGAGAAAGGCTCGTTTGATGAGACAAACTTGTGTTGACTTGAATCTAAATCGTATAACCTTGGATAGAGCACTTGCAAGAAGAGAAAGACTTGATGATCATCTTCAAAATGATACATGGGCTTATGGTGGGAGACTTTCATGTTGTGATAAGAAGCTTACGATGTTGTGAAGGATTAAATTCAACTATTTTGGCAATCTAACTCAAGAGTGTCACAAAATGTGAAGGATGTCTTGAAGTTGAGAATTGGCATTCGAGACTGAACCCCACATCCCAAACATTATTTGGAGGTGAGTCAAACAATGTTGTTCAAAAAAATTTGTGAGACACATCCAACATTGCAAATATCACAAAGAGTTTTTGAAGCCCTGAAGCCTTTTTTTTGTGTTCCTCTTAAGATTTGAAATACTTGTTGTTGCAAATATCATGTAGAGTTTTCAATGTACCATGAATTTTTACGATCCATTCATTCTACTTTGCATAGTAGTGAAATGTTGAGGAGTGTGGTGTAAGTGCTCTTCCAAAATCATCAAGAGACTTTCTAGATCATTTTTTGTGTCCTAGAGATGATGGATGTTTCTTTTATAGAAAAGATTTCTTAAATGACAAGTGCTCAGAGTGTGGTGGGCCTAGTGAAGTTTGTTGAATGTTTTCATGAGGGCTGCAAACATGATTTTGGAAAGGACAATTATCCACAAAAGGTATATGAAATTGTTAAATATACATTAAAATAGGAGGTGAAGGCTCTAGATATGAGTTGGTTACCAAAGAATGCAATGTAGCTTATTTTATTTTAGATTTCAGGAAGAATCTTTTTTACAAGTATGCAAGGCATAGTCACAGGTCTCAGTGGTTGGATCAACAATTCAGGATGTGTAAGGAGACTTCCCAATTGGCACTATTATATGAGTTGTTAACTTGCAGAGAATTATACATTGCAGCCCCAAAATGAGTGCAAGCTCAATATTACAATTCTATTCAGGTTTCTATTTTTTGTGCACATAACATATAGACATTCCCCTGATAGTACAGAAGATGTCCAAAAGATAATGAGAGAGTACCATTTTTATATGAGTGATGATAGATCACACTCATCTGAGTTTTTCCAACATTGCTTTGAGAATTATTTTGAGTGGGTGTGGGAAAATAATATTGCTATGGATAGACATCTCATTTGGTCAGATAACTACACAGGTCAATTAAAAAATGCATGTATGTTTTATTGGTTATGTGGAATGCATGTAGAGAGAGGTGTACCTCATATTTTGATTTTTTTTTAGGCTGGTCATGTAAATGGGGAGCATGATGGAGCAGGTGCATACATATTTAGAGAGCTCTAGTTAAGGAGAAATTGAGGATTTCAGGTGCAGAAATCATTCATGCTTGTTCTATTATTGATTGGTGTACTTCAACATTGTCATAGGGGGGACTCTTGATTTAGTGGTGCATAGATTCTTTTGGTTGGTTGAGTTGGGCACAATAGGAGATAGGTTGGATTGTCAAACTATGAAAGATTCTTCAAAAATGCATTCATTTTGAAGCTCAGATGCTAGTACATGGACCATTTTGACACGAGAGTTGGCTTGTTATTGTCTGAGTTGTCTTCAATGTGATTGGGATCAGTGTGAGTCAAGTGAGTGGGTTGATAAATGGGTTCCACATTATCTTACTCATTTATCTCTCACAGCCTCTGTAATAAATGATGACATGGATTGTTCACTTTACTACGACCATCTTTCAGATCTTCTATAGCTAGGCTAGGTTTTTGCATTGGTTTCACCACAAGGGAATGATGAGAGAGTGGATTACTGGTTAGCACGTTGTGTACGAGGAAAGTAGAAACTTGCACAACTGACGAGACATGATGATATGCTCACATATCCAATAGGATCACATGTTGTTACAGGAACATGGTTGTGCACATATATGATTAGAAATAATGTCATTCCTGCATTTGAAGACTATGAGAAGCACAAAACCATTCTCATGTATTCACACCTTATTATAGCAGCCAATGTTAAGTTATTGAAACATGAAGGAAAACCAAAGAAAAAGGAACTTTGGACTATTAGTAATTTTGATCATGAAGCAATATTGAATACTCTCAAGCATAGAGATGACCCTTTAGGCACACTTCAGTAGGTAAGTTCAACTCAAGTTGCAAGGTTTTCCATGTTTATTACGATTATGTTCAATAAATTAATTGTAGTTTTTTGCTTTATTTGTTTGAGCCAATAAACTTGGTTTTCTATGTGGATTGTAAATGTAGTTGGATACATATATGATAGATATAGAAGATCGAGGTGTGCATTTAATTAGCCCATATTTTATGATGATAAACCTCACTATGCCTTGTCTAGTCATGTTCTTTGGTTCGTTTAGTTACTTATACATGTTCATAATCTTTTTCTCAAACCTATATAAACTTCTTATATTCTCTATTAACTTTTCTTCATCCTTTCGAATGCAGGGATTGGAGCAAAAAAGACACTTATTTTTTATATATAGTCGTGTAATTTGCATATTTGGAAGCCAAATTTTATATATAAAACCAACAATCAAATGTAATGTACATAGTTAGATGCTAAATTTTGTATATAAAAATAACAATCGAATGTAATGTTCATATTTAGATGCCAAATTTTGTATATGAAAACAATAATTGAATGTAATGTGCCATATTTAGATGCCATATTTTGTATATAAAAACAATAATCAATTGTAATGTGCATATTTAGATGCTAAATTTTGTATATAAAAAATTAGATGCAAAATTTGAAATATAAAAGAGCCCATGAGATTGATTTGCAAATATTAAGAGCCCACATTTGTATCATCTTAATGCCACGTAAATTGCAAAAAATGTGTTTCCTTACTATGAATGTTGTATCCTTATATAATTTGTATCATCTTAATTTTGTATCCTTACATTTTTATTGTATTAATTCCATGTACATTTGTATCATCAAATGATGTAATAGTTGGAGTCATTGAGTCAAACTTGGTCAAATGTGTCCAAAGTAAAATGATGATTCCCTGGGGTGAAAGGATAGTGTTCAAGGATTGCATCCTAGCATCAAATGGACCATGCCATTAGCTCTAGTTGGATGGGTAAACACTAGGGAAAAAACCATTTTGACCACTGAGTCAGTAGAATGTTCCAGACCATGCCGGACTAGAGTATCCCCAAGGTGTACTAAGCACAATTGGGAAGAGAAATTTTGAGGCTTGGTTCTAGGACTTTGTGAGAGGTATCAGTGATCCATGAGATGCTACAGGACCACATTTTTTAGGCCTACAATAACCTCTCGCAATTCAGGGAGATTCAAATTCATTTGAATTTGGCACACTAGTCTCGCTCGATACCAAAACTTGCAGTAAGGGTCAATTGAAAGTTGCACCAATGGGTTTCTTCCAAACTATTCATCCCGAAACTAAATGGATTGTGCCATTTTCTCTAGTTGGGCAGGTAAATGCTAGCGATAACTTTGTTTCGACCACTGAGTCAATAGAACATTTTGGAGCACACTGAACCAAAGCGTCCCCAAGGTGCACTAAGCATGATTAGGTAGTGAACTTTCAAGGCTCATAACTCAAACCTTGTGAGAGGTATTAGTGATCTATGAGATGCTAAAGGACCACATTTCCAAGGCCTACAATAACCTCTCTCCATTTTGGGAGATTCAAATTTGTTTGAATTTGGCACACCAGTATTGCTTGATGCCAAAACTTGCAGTGAGGGTTAGTTGAAAGTTGCACCACTGAATTACTTCCAAACCATTCATCCTGGGACCAAATGGACTACACCATTAGCTATGCTTGGGTAGGTAAATACTAGTGACAACCCCATTTTGACCATTGAGTCAGTAGAAAGTTCTGAACCACATCAAACCAAAGTGTCCCCAAGGTGCACTAAGCACGATTGGGAAGAGAACTTTCGAGGTTCGTAACTTAGACCCCATGAGAGGTATCAGTGATCCATGAGATGCTACATGACAAATTTTTTGATTCATACAATAACCTCTCTCCATTATGGGAGATTCAAATTTGTTTGAATTTGGCACCCCAGTCTCACTTGATGCCAAAACTTGTAGTGAGGGCCAGTTGATAGTTGCACAACTATATTACTTCTAAACCATTTGTCTTGGCACCAAATGGACTATACTGTTAGCTCTGATTGGGTGGGTAAATGCTAGTGACAACCCTATTTCAACTACTGAGTCAGTAGAATGTTCCAAACCACGCCGGACCAAAGTGTCCCAAAGGTGCACTAAGCATGATTGGGCAATGAACTTTTGAGGATCATAACTCAGACCCCATGAGAGGTATTGTAAATCTAAGAGATGCTACATGATCATGTTTCTAAGGCCTACAATAACCTCTCTCCATTCTGGGAGATTCAATTTTTTTGAATTTGGCACGCCAGTCTCACTTGATGCCAAAACTTGTAGTAAGGGTCCGTTGAAAGTTGCACCACTAGATTACTTCCAAACCATTATTCCCAACACCAAAATTCCAAATGGACTAGGCCATTAGCTCTGATTGAGTAGGTAAATGCTAGTGACAACCCTGTTTCAACCATTGGGTCAATATAATGTTCCAAACCATGCCAGACCAAAGTGTCCCCAAGGTGCACTAAGCATGATTGGGAAAAAAATTTTGAGGCTCATAACATGGACCTAATGAGAGGTATTAGTGATTTGTGAGATTCTCCAAGAACACATTTCTAAGGCCTACAATAACCTCTCTCCATTGTGGGAGATTTAAATTTGTTTGAATTTGGCATGCTAGTCTCGCTTGATGCAAAAACTTGTAATGAGGGTGAGTTGAAAGTTGCACCATTGGATTACTTCCAAAATGTTCATCTCAAAACTGAATGGACTATGCCATTAGCTCCGGTTGGGTGAGTAAACACTAGTGACAACCCCTTTTCGACCACTAAGTTAGTAGAATGTTCCGGACCATGCCGGACCAAAGTGTCCCCAAGGTGCACTAAGCACGATTGGGAAGTGAACTTTCAAGGCTTGTAACTCAGACCTCATGAGAGGTATTGGTGATCTATGAGATTCTACAAGACTACATTGTTGAGGCCTACAATAACCTCTCTCCGTTCTCAGAGATTCAAATTTATTTGAATTTGGCATGCTAGTCTCACTTGATGCCAAAACTTGCAGTGAGGGTCAGTTGAAAGTTGCACCACTAGATTACTTCTGAACCGTTCATCCTGGCACCGAATGGACTGCACCATTAGCACAGATTTTGAGTAGTGAAGTGATCATAGCCTAATTAGTGAAGGTTTTCTAATGAAAGTGGTGGCACAAGTATAGCAGCAGGAGTTTGAGTTGAAGGACATTGCCTTTTTATTATTTGAATAGTATTGTATGAGCATATGAATGGTGAATCAATCACCAATTGATTCTGTAAGTGTGTGGAAGGTTGAGATTGGAGAAACCCTTAAATCAAGGGTTTGAAGCCATTGAATTGGGGCTTTTGATGTTCCATTTGTTTTGGGTCTAATTCCTATTAGGATCACAGGTTTTGAGTCATTTAATGACACTGTCCAAGGTTTCAGAACTTGAAGATATTTCTATGATATAGTTTCTTTGATAAATCATCAAATTCCTAGTGTATTTGGAGGGGTACAGGCAAAGTACTGATATTTTTTCCAAAAGACCAAGACTTGAATTTGAGATATATTTTGATATGGCCAAAAGGGTGTTCGATTATGTAATTAGGCCATTTTGAATTCTTTTAGCCATTGGGAGTAAAGGATAAGTCTAGAAACCTTAAAACCACTTTAATAGATATCCTTATATACCTCAAATGATGAATTACATGTGTGAACACATGTAGCACATAAAGCGTACACATAAATTTTGTTAATTAATGAAGCATACATGTAGCACATAGATTATAAACCATACCACATGAATTCACTTAAGTCATGCACGAAGCCTATACACATGCATTTAGGTTATGAAGAATGTACTTGAATATACATGAATATAATTAAGACATAAATCGTACATAGGAGTACATACAGACAAGCATATTTACATACTAACAATGAATACATGAACACATGTAATTTACAAATTGGATCAAATATCAAGTTTCATATATATCAAAATGAACAATAATTCTGTCCATATTTACATGTCAATATATCTAGATACAATGTAGCATACGCCATCTCAAAATGTGTCATATGACATCTCAAAATAAGAAGTTCAACTAAAAATGTTTCTAGGACATCCTATTCTACTATTGGATCATCAAAATACAACCTCTTTGAAGTACTCTTTGGCTCTGATGGATCCTGCACTCAAGCACAAAATTGAAACCCCAAATTAGATTAAAATTCAAAATCATAGTCAACAATAATAAATAAAATTTAAACTAAAATTGAACTCTCATATACCTCACCTCTTTGTCTCCTCCCACGGACAGGAGACCTAATATATGCCCTTGGTAGCATAGGAATAATACCACCAATGTCGATTCTGACCTGTATATGTTTTCAAACATGAGATTGATATACGAGTTATAGTATTTAATATTAAATACTTGGTAGAAAATATATGTTTACCAAATAACTGAATTAACATTAAAACTTACCTGTGTTGAACTTTCTTCAGGGATTGTTGGCTGAGTCATTAGTGATACAAACCCTTGGCGTTCTGCCTCCCACAAACTAGGAGTGACCTACAAAATTCAAATAGATACTTCAGACTATCATAACTTGACCCTATTATATATACTTGATAGTAAAATACAAATAAATAACTTTAGAAATGTATGTACCATGGGGCTATTACTGCAAATGGATATGCATGTGACTCTATCATAATGATAGGGTCTCACGGCATCATCATATGCCACTCTCTATCAAATAAACCATGTAAATTAAAAATGAGTACGCACAACTGACAAGTATTCATGTATGCATAAACAAACTAAATTACTTAATTACCTTTCCTTTATCAATGGCTGACACCTACGCCCCCTCACATTGCCCTCTGGTGGCAACTAGTGACACCTGTATCAGTATGTAAAAGATGATCATTAAAATTAGAAAATAATTTACATATACCATTATCATAATTTAAAAGGAAAACCAATGAGCACATTAAAACATATGTACCATGGAAGTGTGGACCCCTCCACCTATGCCATCTCCTCCTCTGTCATCAACTAAACATAAATGTAACACATAAAAAGACATAACTGGATAATTAAATTATAAGGAAATTATACTAAAAATATGAACAATAAAATTTAAATACAATGTAAAATGTGAACTATTTACCCTTACTATAATAGTGGGAGTCCATGGCTCTATAGGCACCTGATGCACATCTCCATGAGATTCTTTAGTGCTTGTAGTGTGCTATGTAGAATCATCCACATCGAAGGTTAAATTATATGCATCACTAATAGTCAAGGGACACAAGCACAAATTCTTGCATATAATGCAAGTGTGGGGCACACAAACATGTGAGCTCATGGAGGATGTGGAAGTGCAAGAAGCATCAAGACAAGGAGGCAAAAATGTTGTGCTTTATGTAACCAACAGATCACTCAAGGTGTGAAGGGCTCGAATAGTTTGTGAGTCGGCCTCGGTAATAATGTTAGGATGCTGCACTATGGGAGGTGGTGAAATCTCAAGAGGGGGACATATGTGCACGAGATTTCACCTATTGTGCCCATGGCTTGTCCCGAGGAGCACCTAAACCTACACCGTGGTTTGGTCTCATACTCCAATAATTCACCTTTTCACTGAGCACAAATTCAGCATACAATTTTTTAATAAAATAAAATGGGACATCCAAATTATTGTGAGGTGGTCTATCAAAAACCATCCACCAACGGCTCCAAAAGTTGTCACGTATATCACTATTTGTGCACCATTTAATTGAAAACTTGGTTTTTTTATGGTCTACTTTTAGACTGGTTTTAGGATCCATAAAAAGATTAGCTATGTCATGTTTTTTTATATTTAAGTTCATGACTTGATCATAATCAAGTCCATTGTCAAACTGGGCATGCATGGAATCACGCCAAAGAAGTGCACCACTATGTTGTTGTGTAAGTTTCTCCATGTTTTCAATAATTGAATTCAATTTTGTAAACATGGGGCTCAATGTGGGGATATTGGCATAGGTGGTTTGAAATCCTCTAATTTCATTTAGATTATCTCCTATTAGATCTTCTAAACAGTGAGGGTTTATGACAGGTACATCTTCTAGAGGTGGGGGATTGTTGGGAGGTGGTTTTGGATTATTTGTGGGATCATTAGGAGGGTTTTTTGATTCCATGTTTGATAAAAATGAAAAAAAAAAATAGATAATTACAATGAATTTTTAAAAAGGGTATGTCTAGGATCATGGTATGCCAAAAAGTGGCAATGTGAAAAAGAAATCCTGATTGATAGACTCTTTGAAAAATAACTATAACTTTCAAATAATATAACATTTTTGAAATCTGAAATATACATCACATTCTATGCTTCACCTATTACAATAATAATAAACAATTCTTTCAATTTGATGAATTTTAGACCAAGTTAAGGTGGTCAAACATGAGAGTTTTTATATTCAGGAAAATTTGTAACAAAAAAATAATAATTAATTATTTACTTGGAAAAAAATACAAAAAAATATACATCACATTTGAACATGAGTCTGCTACTTTTATCTAAAACCTTATTAAAAAATATTATCATTTGATTTTGTTTAATGTGGTCAGACATACACCTACTTGTTATCTTTCTAGTCCTGATTGATAGACTTATTGAAAAATAGATATAACTTTCAAATTGTATAACATTTTTGAAATAAAAAATATGTGTCACATTCTATGCTTTTCGTACTACAAGAAGAATACAAAAAATTTTCAATTTGATAAAGTTTAGATTAAGTTAACATGGTCAGACATGAGATATTTTGTATTCTGGAAAAGTTGTAGAAGAAAAATCATAATTAATTATTTACTTAGAAAAAAATTACAAAAAAATATGTGTCACATTCGTAGACGAGTCTACTACTTATATCTAGAATCTTGTAAAAAAAAATTATCATTTGATTGTGTTTAAGGTGGTCAGACATACACCTACTTCTTATTTTTTTCCTGAAATTTTTGTACTACTACATTGAAATTTAAAGTTTTCAACATATAAAATAATTGTTTTTCAAAAAAGGCCTACTATCTTAGAAACAAAATTCAATTTTCTACAGATTCTCTTCTTACATATTTTTGATATAATATTTATAACTTGTTCAAATTTTTATGTCAACTTGCCTAAACCTAATTTTTTGAATTTTCATTGCCACTTAAGGGCCTAGTTTGGAATACCATGATCCTGCACATACCCAAAACAATAAAAAAACTCATTGCTACCCTAATTTTGATACAAAAAACTATAAATTTCTATTTTAAAAAAGTACAAACAATAAAAACAATAAAAATTAGAAGCTTTCACATACCTTTGGATTTAAGCAAAATCGGATAGGGGATTTGAAAGCCAATATCCGATAACCCTAGCTGCGTTGACATTTTCACAATGAGAAAATGTTGAATGCGGTTGGCGTACAGAGTAATATATTTACTGGCAAATATCAGATATCTGATATTATCAGATACTTGATATTATCCGATATCTGATTAAGCCTTTTTCTTTGGCTTTTGGCTTGGCCAGGTGTACTGACACCCAGGCCTACTAAAAAGTCAACATATGCATTTGTGTGCTATTGGACGAGCGAAAATAAGTTTTTTTCACATCGCCACTTTTTGGCATACCATGATCCTGCACATATCCAATTATAACCCCAAAATCATTCATTTCTATTCAAATGAAGCAAAAAGACTAGTTACAAAGAAAGGAAAGAAAATTATCAATTTAATCCCCCATTAAGGGTTCTCCACAAGTGTTTTAATTTGTTCATTCAAATCTTTCAATTCTTCTAAATGTTTATTTTCCATGTCAAATAGTTTCTTGTACACTACCTTCATTTTCCTTTGTGTGGTCTTTTCTTATATTCTTGAAACTATTGTTTTTTTCCAAAGGCTTCTCCATATACCAAATAACCTATCAAAATCTTGAAACTTTACCATCGTGAACAATTCTCCTACTTCCCTTTTCAATAACCATTTTAACCTTTAAGAGACAATTCCGAAAGGGGGATCCCAAGGGGAAGTCAATCTCATAAAGGAAAGAATCAACATGTCCATTTGGAGATATTTGGATTTTATAATTTCAACCCAATCCTTCTCATTCTCGATCAAGAGATAGCCAAATTTAGAAATCAATGATTTGTTAAAGAGTCTAATCTTTTGAATTCCTAGTCCACCATTTCTCTTTTGAGTACAAAATTTTTCTCATTTAATCAAATCCAATCTAGTCTTGTGAAATTAATATTAGTCTATGAGAATTTCTTTTACATTCTCATAATAATATGAGCTATTGAACCTGGGATCTTGAAGAGAGAAAGGAAATGAACAAGAATGTTCTAGAGGCAAGCTTTTAGAAGTTAGATCTTACCTACTTAACTTAAGAAGTTTTCATTTCCATCTAGCCAACTTCCTTTGAAATAATTTAATTAGATTATTGTAGTAGTTTGGAGGAGGGAACTTGGTGGAAAGGGTTAACCCCAGAAAAGAGTCCAAAAGGAGAGAAACATTACAACCCATTATTTTAGAAAATTTCTCTTGGATTTTTTTATCAACATTAAATAAATACAAATTAATTTTTTGGAAGTTAATTTGTTTCCCTTATACTTTTACATATTTTTCAATGATTGTTTACAATTTTTTCACTTATATAATATAGGCTTCACCAAGCAAGATTGTATTCTCAACAAATATTTGATGTGAGTAAGTTTGGAGGTGGGAAGCCAGTTTAATAACTTTGTACATATTGAATTTTTTTGTTATGTTAATTTTTTTGTCCCAGTAGTTTAGCAACTATTATGGAAAGATAGGGAGATAGGGGGGTCTCCTTATCTGAACCCTTGATTAGTAGAGAAGAAACCTTTAGGAGATCCATTAACCAGAACCAAGTATCTAGTTGTGATGACACACTCGATTATCATTTTGAGTAATTTCCCTTTAAAACCATAGTGGTATATATATAGCTTCAAATAGGAATTACCAAGAGACTTGATCATAAGCCTTAGATATACCTTCTCTCTTGCTAGCATCCATAGAGTGAATAATCTCATGGGTGGTTATAATAACATCAAGTTCATATTTATTCATTTCACAAACCCTCTTTGGTTTTTAGAGATAAACTTATCTAGAACTAGCTTGAACCTATTCACCATCATCTTAGAAAATATTTTATACAGAGTATTGAAAATACTAATAGGCATAAAATCAATCATATTATTATCATGTTCCACCTTAGGAATAAAGGAAATAAAAGTAGAGTTTAGTTTCTTTTTTATCTTACATATTTTAAAGAAGTATGTCCTCCCCAATAAGACTTTATAATTCATGGATGAAAGAATGAAGGAATTCATTTGGTCTAGGATCCTTATTTGCACCAAAGGAGAAATAATATCTTTGACCTCTTGGAAAGTAATTTTTTTCGCTAAATTTTTGTTATCCTTTTCTATGACTAAGCTATGGATCAAATCCAACATAATAGAAGGTTCAAAGAATCGATTGCTAAAACTATTAGCCAAATTAGAAAAGAAGGAATCATTAATATTAGCTATTTTCTCTTCATATTTAGTGAAAATCTTCTCTAGAAGCTATAATTTCCTTATGTTATTTCTACTTCTATATTTAAGAGTATACTAATGAAATAACTTTGTATTGTTATCCCCTTTCATTAACCATTGAATTCTTGAATTTTGTTTCCAAAACACTTCCTATTATTTACTAATTCTTATCAAATTTTCCCTTGGGATGTCCTCACCATGGAAGGTAGTGTAATATTATTCACCATTTCCCATTTTTCACTATATGTAGTTTAGTTTTATAGTAAGTTTATTTTTCTCTTTAAAGATATTACCAAAAGAGACTCTATTACAACACTTAACCTTTTCTTTGATGGATTTTAGTTTTTGGATCACTTGAAATATTGGTGATAAAGCATAAGGGATATTCCACTATTATTCAACAATGTGTCTAAAATTAGGATAAAGAGTCCACATTATCTCATACCTTAATGGATAGGGACCAATTATTCATTTTTCATCCCTATCCAATATTAGAGCATTATGATCAAATCTAGTTTTAGGTTGACTGGTTAAGGTGAAGTCGGTAAGGTTAGAGGAGTTAGAGGATAGCTTATTCTTGTCAAGCCTATATTTGATAAGAATTTTACCTTGTATCATATTAAACTTGGCGGATATGGAACCATGAAGATCAATATCATTTAGACCTACAATCGAGAAGAAGTCCCTTAAGTCCACCATATGGAAATTAAACTCCTATGTTCCTACCAATTTTTTAAGATGGGTGAGGGGGAGTATAATTCACCTCCCCATGTCTATTTATTTAGCTAGTTAATTCAAACAAGGGAAGCTAGAGATTTTCATAAATCTTCCCTTGGTGACCTAACATTCAGAGCAGACACATTGACAATATTCTGAAAAAATCTTAAACTATAGCTTTTAAAAGTAGTAACCAGATAGTTCTTAGAAGAATAAAAATTGATACCTAACAACTTCTATGGGTTCCACAGATTATAAATACCACCCGAGACCTCTTCATCATCACTAATCTCCCATTCAACTAAAGGCCATATATTCTTGATAATCTTTGAATGAAACTATCTTTTTTCTCTTTTTTCTTGAAGCAACAATATATGCATTTATTTTCAATATTGCTACACTTTAACATGTCCTATTTCTTAATTCTATTCTTGAGCCTCTCATATTATAGGACATTATCATCATATAAAACTATTAGATCTGAGCAATCCATCCTTGGACTACATATTCCACTCATTTGATTTGTAACCTCTATGTCTTTTTATTTTTTGCAACAAAGAAACCATCCATAGTTCTCTATTTTCTACTAGATACATCTTTAGGTACTTCTCTTTCCCTAAAATCCTTTTGTTAGGGTCTACATTTCGTATATTCCTTTTCCACATATATTTTTTCTTCTTCTTCTTCTTCTTCTTCTTCTATTTTTCTCCACCATTACCCCATTCTTGATCATCATCAAACCTATCCCTTGATTCTTATTATCATCCTTTGGTGTTGATATTGGTTCAATATTATCTTTATTGGAAACTATCTTATCGAACACATTGAGACCATCGATCCCTTAGATAAGAATTGGTTCTTGAGGTTGGTTAGTAGTGCATTCTCGTTATCAATAGAATATTAAGTTTCACAAACATATTGTTCATTTATTCCTCTTGAGGTTTCATTGAAGATTGAACTACTTTTCCTTTGTATTTTTTGTGGTTATTATCTTGCTTATTCTCTATTCCTATAGCTATATCCCCTTCTTTCTGTGTTTTTTTCTCCAAATAATTTGTTTTCTTCTACCCATTGGCATTGTCCAAAAATATTTCTTGTCTTGCATTAGAGGTTGAAGAAGTAAGGTCATGAAGACCTTTATTTTTTCTTTCTCTAAGCATCTCTTCCACATTCTTTATAGTCTTAGGCTCTTGTAGTTCCACTTATCCATTTTTTTTCTTCTTTATTCTCTTCACTCGCTAGCTATAACTAATTATTATTTTTTGAATCTACAAACATTACTAAGGTGACCATGGTTTTTGCAAATTTGATAGAAAATTATAGCATTCTCATACACTAAGTGCCTCTCCTAGGATCCAAATTTCACTAGAAGGGTGATGAAGGATAGAATCATTATGTTCACCATTACATTGACATAGATCCTTTCAAAAGGAATTCTAGACCTTTGTTGAGTTATGT
Source organism: Chamaecyparis obtusa (assembly GCA_027943335.1). Classification (NCBI taxonomy): domain Eukaryota; kingdom Viridiplantae; phylum Streptophyta; class Pinopsida; order Cupressales; family Cupressaceae; genus Chamaecyparis; species Chamaecyparis obtusa. Next base: position 17,108 of record BSBK01000672.1, read on the forward strand.
TATTTGCCACTATGAGAGAGTCAAAGGACTCTATAATACCCTTGAAAACTTCAAAATGCAAAAAATCTAGATAGACTCCCGAGACTCAGATTCAAGTTGGGGCTAAAGCACCTAAATCTGTATTGCAATCAAAATTTTCTTTCCACTTACAGAGAGATAAAATGTTATGATGATTTCTCCCATAAGTCCATCGGACATAGGTAAGAACATAGATTAAGTATTATTTATTGAAAAAGGTAAAAAGGAAGAAGCTATTGACCAAGAAATTTATATTAACACTCCCTTTAAGTTTCCATTCAGAAGAAACCTAGTTTCTGAATTGTTCAATAGATGCTAAAAAATAGAGGAACTTGCCAATCAAATAAATCTCCAACTCAACCATAGATTCTTTGAAAATATTATCAAGGATAAGGACTATGGTACCATTGAATTTGCACAAACCCTCATATTTATTCACCAAAAGAACATTACCCATATTGGATGGAATTTCCCCCAAGAGCTTTCAAACATATGAACAGGAGTTTTCTTCCTAAGGAAAGGACTCTACACAAGAGTTACAGAAGCCAACAATAATATTCCCTTTTCCCTTCAACAAGAAGTCAACATTGGCAACCAAAGGATCTGATCCAATTTGGATTATGGGTTCCACACCCACATGAATGGACAAGTATTGGGAGGCATGTTTTGTATCTCCCAAAACAAAACCCATATAGTTTTATAGCAAGAAGCACAATAGAAGAAAAACACTAGTGAAACCCTAGAAGAGTAGCACTTAGACAATTAGTAAAGTCTATTGCTAGATATAAATGTTAATATAGTACTCTCATGTAATGATTCCTTTATTGTTTATTGGAAGTCCAAATAAGAGCTCTCACATACATATCAAAATTTAACTAGAAGGGTTTTTATTTTTATATAAGATTGCTACACACAAGTTAATACATTACTTACATGAGTTGACTGATAATAAATAGCTAGAAGGAGTTGGATTGGGCAAAAATGTAAAATTGAATTTCAAGTTTTTAAGGTCATTTGAGCATCACAAATTTTACCTTTTTTCTATATGTTGTTAAATAGGATTGCACCTATACCTATACACTAGACAACTCAATAATTAAAATATATGATCTTTTTTGACTTAATATTTGATTTGCTTCCTAATTTTATGTACCCAAAATATGATAGTATAGTAGTCAACTAGTGATATTGAACTAATTCTCTATTGCTTAGTCACTTTGACTAACCATATGTATTATTATTTTGTAGGTACACTAGAGATGCAAGAGTGTCTTCTTTCATCAACTAATATAGGATGCAACACCGCTTTTCCATTAATAGGAAATGATAGATCTTTCCCTATCCCCTAGTCTTGATTTCCAAAATTTGTGTATTCCAATTACATGTTTTTGAAAGTTGCCCACAACTTGTGTGGGATCGTTGTACTTCATCTTCTTTATTTAAATGAAAGTGAAAGAAATGTTCTTTCTTTTCTCCATTAATTTGTTTTTAGATCAAAATAAATGCTTGAAACTTTAAAAGTTTGAAATATACTAGATGTACCTTTCACATTAAAATCAGCTACCCAACCTCATTAGTTTGAGCTGGATGCAAAAAATGATAACTTTTTTTTGCATCATTTCTACAAATAGTTTTTGGCATACTTAGTGGGACTTTGAACTAGTATTCAGTTCTTCTAACCTTCATATTTTTTTACTATTTTGGTGTGACCAACAACTTAGATCCTTCAAGGAGGTTATTTTTAACACCCGACCACTCTGACTTTAATGGTTTTTTAGTAGATATAGTAATTTTGTAGCTTACAAGAAAGGTACAATGAGGTGTAATTAGCTTTGGTGATAATTTTAGTTTTACCAAATTTTACCTTCAATGGCTAGAAATATGCCTTTCCTAGCATTTAATTTTGGAAGCCCATTAGATATTTAACAACATCATGATACTCTAGGAGTAGCCCTGAAAGGTCTTCCATTTTTTTATGTGTGAAGACCAAGTTTCAGCAATTGAGCACATCAAGGATGTGGCTTCATTATATGGAATCCATCAAATTACCCATCAAGATGTTACTTTGAAGCTATTGGTAGCATATTTAAAAGGTAAACCATTAGTATGGTTCAAGGGGTTAGTTGTCAATTCAATAGCTTCATCAAATGAGTTGGGAGAATAGTGGAATCAACAATTTGGGGATAAATCTAATCATTTTTCATTTGTTGATAATTTGACTACCATTAAAAGGTAGAAAAATGAGTTAATTTCAAATTTAAATTATTAGTTCAAAAGGACGTGGGATAGGATTCATGTTTCTATAAACCTATGAATTGACTATGATTTCTTGCTTTATCTTAAAGCACTTAACAATGATATTCCAGTGACGATTCAAGCTATGGGAGGATGTACTCTATGAAGAACATTTGATATTATAATTAGAGAGGAGAACAACTTGATACAAGCTTGTAAAATTGTGTCGAGGCCTCTAATGTCTTATTTTATAAAAATCTAGTCAAGTATGCAAGTTGTTTAACCTATTACAGTTGTTGTCCCAGTAAATACAACCTCATAGCAGGAACTAAAGGAGTAGAATGAAGCTATGTTTAAGACCCTACAGATCTATATGGAATAAAGATAATGACCCTTGAGAGGAAAAAAAGTCAAGGTAACATGCCCTACCAAATGTCTAATTAGGAAGATGGGCCTAGTCTTTCAATTGGTAATCAGGCACAAGGTAGAGGTTTCGTGCTAAGGACTAGTTAGCCCTACAATACCAATCTCCCAAGCCCCTCAAGGGAGCTTGTTCTAGTACAATTCAATATAGCACATGGTGAAGATTAGAGTTTTTGAGATCAAGAAGATACGTTTGAGGTGGCTTTGATGAATTTTCAACCAAAAGAATATGTTTTTTTAGTAAAGAGGGAACTTATAATACCCAAAAGGTTAAAATCTTTCCAAGAGGATAATTTATTCAAGAAAAAGTATAGTCTAAAGGAAAAAAATTATACTATTGTTCCCAATAGTTAGCAAAGGGTTAGTCTTTCTTCTTTTAACATTGTAGATCAAATGAAAAATACCACTGTCAATATGTCTATTCTAGATGCTTTATGCATACCTGGTCAAGAAAAATTTATGATGGAATATTCATCTAGGGTACCATTAGATCATGAGCTTTCCAAAGAAAAATCCATAGTTTTGATTGCAAAAAATAAAATTTCGATGATCAACTATCTAATCAAATGGATATAGTTGCATCTCATAATTACATGTTGTATAATCAAGAGGATGATTTTCCAAACCTGGTGAAAAATAAAAAACAACAACCCAATACCTTAGAAAACTTTTGTATTGGTGTAGATAACAAATTAGCTCTCTCAATGGAAGAGTTGAATAGAGAACATCAAAACACACATTTGTTGTTTTCCAAGCAAGAGAGTTCTAAAATTAAAGCTCCTAGTTTCAAATTGGTTGAGTCTTGTAAGTTCTCTAGTTATAATATTCCAAGTTATAAGGGTTTGTTATCATGTTGCAAACCTTATGATAAGTTGTTTGAAGATTTAATGCCTTTAGAAAATTATTCTCTAAATCTACCAAAGACTCAAGAGTTGAATAAAAATCTGACTACTTGAGTTACAAACCAAGTAAAGGAAGTATATAGTAAAAAAATAGGCTTTTTACGTATTGAGATGCAAATACACTATAGTCAAGATAATAAAATAGATTTATTATAGCAAGAAATAAAGGTTCTTGGTGATGAATTTCAGTTTTATGAAGGTAAAAATGGTATGGTTGTGTGGTTTGATGAGCTACCTGACTATATTGAATTGGAAAATGACATTGTATTTGCATTATATAATGAACTCCTTCATTTTACTAATGAGAATAAAGAAAATATGTAGCAAGAAAAAGAGTGGGATTTGGCTTATTCAGATTTACAAGTGCAGACAACACTTGTTGAAGAATCAACTCTAGAATAAATTCAAGGAGAATGTAGTAAATCAAATTCAAATCTGCTAAGACATGGTAAATATAATTTCATTGATTGGTTAAATAAGTTTCCTTAGTCAGAACAACAAATTATAGAACAGTCATTAATTGAAGAATATCATTTTCAGAAAGACCAAAGTGAGGGGTTCACCATTTTGTTTGATCCACTTCGAATAAATAAGATAAAAAAGAAACTCGATGCTAACAAAATGGTGGACAAAGGAGTAAAGGTTTATCATGATCAGAATCTACAACAAAAGACAGCCTATCAAAAATAGTTTAGTACTAAAATTCTAATTTTCATGCTTTCAAAAGGTTTTCCTATTAGGTACATAGCCAGGTTAGAGGCTAACAGACCACTAGATTTAATCATTGAATTTGGACATGAAGTTTTAGTTGAGGAAGAAAATGTTCACTCTACATAATCACTTCCGAGAAGTGTTGTGAATAGCCGATATGAATGGCCAGGTATGCCTCATTTCATTCATCAGAAGATATATCAAAATTTTATTAGATTTTTCCTCATATCTCAGTTTCTACTAATTATTGGTGAAAGAGTTAAGCTATCCAGAATAAATAAATCAGTTTGTTACTTTGACCAGTCTTGCAATGGTTTCACCTGAGCTATAGATTTGAATCTCATATCTTAGAGTAGTTAGTTTTATTTCAGTTGTGTGGTAGTTCAGATTTCAATAAGTGCAGTTGGGCACAATCAGTTGGTTTGTTAATAGTTAGTCACGCTTCTCCAATGCCAACACAATTAAACAAACATGTATGCTTATATAACTAGTCATTCATTGTTGACTGTTATAAGACAACATACATTTCCTAAATGGTTTTGTCACATAAATTGCATGTTTAGTTTTAGTTAGTTATGAGAAGATTGTTGGACAATATCTTAATGTCCTAGGAAGACATGCTTCATGTGAAATAAGAATCTTTTCAGCTTATTACTCTATATGACGTGCATGCACGTTAAAAAAGATAACATTGGCTAGCGACCTTTACTTTCAGTCTCAGTTTTAGTTTCAGTTTTGGTTTGGTGTGTTCGTTTTAGTAAGTGTGTTTCATGTTTTTAGTTGTGAGAAAGTTTCAATTTTCAAAAGTCAAGAGTTGACTATGTGCCCAATGGAATGCAAAAGGCTACTGGTATGTTTCTTCTCAGCAGGCAAACATCTGTGACAGTGTTTCCATGTTCCAACAGTACAGCTAGATACAACATCTTGTTATAGGTGTAAATCTGATTGACAAAAATATAAGAATAGATTAATTAAAAATGAAGACTAATTCTTAAATGTGTGTGCAAGTGAAGTTATTTATTTTGGTTAAAAGAAATTAAATTTATATAAATGAAGTTAAAAGAGATTACAAAAATATTTCAAAACATTTAACAGTTGTCAAAACAATGGAGGAAAGACTGTGTAGGTTTCCCACATATCTACTAGCAAGAATCTAAAGGCCCAAAAAAACTTAAGATATGGAAATAATGATCAACACTTGTAATCATGAAAGAGGTGAAAAAGTGAAGCAAATTGGTTAGAGGATAAAGAATACTTACAGTAAAACATTTTAAATGAGTTGTACAAATTTAATTAAGATTCATGTACATTTCTACATTTTGCACCAATACTCTATTCCATAATATGTTGTTAAATATACATTATAATAGAAAAACATAATAAATATCCTTACGTTTTCTATTAACAACCTAAACTTTAAAATAATGATCAATATTTATATACATTGAAATTCTAATCTTTATATAATAAAGTATATTTTTATAAAATTTAAATACATATTAAAACATATCTTTCTTACATGAACTCAATAAAACAATGAAATTTTTATTTCATAATTTTAAATAATATTTAATAATAAAAACATGTAATTGAACTCAGAATCAAATCCATAACATTTTACCACTTCCCACAAAAGTTAAAATAAAATAGAACGTGATGCATTTTAAACTTCCAATCTATTTTTCTTTAAAGAGGTATAAAAAAAATTGAAATGATTAAAATCTAAAACTTGGAATACACATCGAATCTGCAAGATGAAATGTTATTTTTTAAAGCGAAAAAAGTAGTAGTTGACATTTAAGAACAGACCAATATATTTAATTATAAGTGTAAAGCCCTACACAAAAGCAAAAGAAATACAATAACAATAAATAAATAACGAAAATCGCTTCAAACGTCTACCACCATTTGGAGTGTGCAGATTTTTTTTCAATTTTATCATTGAATGGTGACATAAAAAATAGTTAGTGTTGTCTATCCAACACTGAATCACCTCTGACTGTATTTATTAGTCGGATGATTTTAAATTTTAGTAATATAATAAACACAGTCAAATGTGCATCCTGTGTAACCGCACACTTTCACATCATTTAATTTGTATTCATCAATCCTTTCATGATGCTCACCTTGAAGAGAATTTGTTACTGCTGGACAGCTGAATTATCTTTTTAATAAATAAGGATTTTTAAGTTAATGTTGGACAGCTTGCTCGGTCATGGAGATTTCTCTCTCTTGTACACGTCAGATCATACATTTGTAAAAATAATTCTTGTCGGAGGAGTGGTAAAAGTTTAAAGGAACAGATGGAGGGTTAAATCATATAAAATCGATAAACATAAGCAAAACTTATAATTTATACTACATTTTAATGTTTAATTTAATAATTAAAATAGGTAGGAAGAAAACTAAAATTAGTTTTATATAGTTTAATAACTAATAATTTTATAAATATTGATAAAGGTTAGGTTTTAATAAGTTTTAGGATGAGGAACAATAAAAGAAAGATTTGATTATTTCAATAGTAGATTATTTATTCTTTAAGGAGCTATGAATCTAACAACTTGAGACTAATAGCAACTATGAATTCATCATGTACATGCAAATTTGTAGTGCTGAAGTTTCCAACTGAAATCATCATTTTCAACTTCCTTTATGTTTTCAAAGATTTGGGTACTTATTTCATAATTGCTTGAGAGCTACTAGTTAGTAATGAGGACTCAAATTCTTCTTGATTACTCATCCATAAATTTAACATTAATCAAGACCAATTATCTTTAGTCATGCAAATGCTCCTTAAATATCTACATAGAATTAGATGCTTTAGATAGTACACCAATTGAAACGTGTAATCTGAATCATATGTAATTATACTTCTCAAATCATTTGAGGATTAGAATGAGTAGATTCATTGGCTTTATCTATGAGGATATACTAGAAACATAGAATGATGTTGGAAATTTAGTCTCATTCTCATTTAATTTTAAAAAATTAGGCAAAATGAGTCCATGAGTACAACTTAAACCTTAATTCAAGAAATCGTGGTTAATTCCCTTATTTAAATCCCTAAGTCAAGTTTAGAAAAAAGTTAGAATTTCTTTTCATGTTGTCATGATTAACAAAAGCCAAAAAGACATACATTACCATTGGCATATGTACCGCCCACACACACATATATATAAATATATATATATAATGTAAGTCCCATTAACCATAACAAAATTTGTACTCATATAGAAGTCATTGGTGACTCAAATATATCTATTTTGAATTGAATATCTCACTTTAAATCAATTTTATTATAAGAATGTAAACTTTGTTGGCGTATATGTTATGTATACATTTATTACAGTCTCTAGTTTTGTAATCTGTCGGATAGTTTGTCTAATCTAGTATTCGGTTAGTTCGTTTCATAACCGAATTATCCTCTTACATATGCTTGTAATGTTGCAAAGATTAAGGTATCCAATCAAATATTTACAGTTCATTCGTTCTTTCTCTCTCATTTTGGTATCAGAGCAAAATGAAAATCGGCATGTTTGTGTTGCGTGCATATATTTAATGAGAACTATGCGATGGTGCTATGATCTAAACAGTGTAAGATGTTGAACACACGTAACGATGGATGCAAACGAAGGACAGGAGGAAAAGATCTACTAAGATTATGTTGGATCGCTACAATGTCTGCAAAAGCTCACACAAACATGAACAAAGAAGGCTTGGTGATTTATTCCTTAAACACTTTAGATCATACATTTTCCTTAAGAGAAGAGCTATTTCTGATAAGTCGGTGAAGAACTAAGGGCATAGTGGAGAATTGGCGATGCAAAAAAATAAAATAATAATCAAACATTTACTATTCAATTTTCATAGTCCTGCGTGGTGATGATAGTCCTGCCAATGAAGTATGCAGTGATTGCTCTCTTTTTCCAAGTGATTCCATCTTTATTATTTTATGCCTCCTCCATTGCTTGTTCCTTCTTGATCATTATTCTCGGTAAATCTAGTAAGGTGAGGTGACACTTTTGAAGTCCTTTGGTGTAAAGAAAAATAAGGTCATAAAGGATGACATATTTTCAATAGGTGGAATAGAATTTATGCAATGTGTGCATATCAGTTACACAAGGCATCATATTGAGAAACTTCAAGAAGTTATACTTGTGACTTTTCAAGTAATGCATATGGAGATAGTAGATTTGAAAACTATTGTCCCAAGGTTTGAAATCAAAATTTGGAAAATGGTTGTAGCAAGTTTGGAAATCATAATCCTTGTCTTAGAGACCCATGTACATGTCATCGATCTTGCAAAAGAATCTATTCAGAAGTATTCTTTGAATGTTTCTAATTGTATCTTAGAGGTTGTAATATTTCCTTTGGTGCTATCTTTAGAAAATAAAGTGTAATGAGATTTTCTAGAGGTTGGCAGCATCAAAGGATGGAGGAACTTCCATCATCTTAAGTTAGCTTCTAACATTGAGATGGTATTCTCCATGAGAAGCATTTTTTTGGCATTTTTTAGTTTTCAATTTTCTTTAGCTTTCTAATGGTGACAAGTTTGCAAAATGCATGTCTTTTGAAGACTCATTTTGTAGACAAGTTTGAGATTTTTTATTGTGCTCAATATGGATTGTTTTCCAGCGAGCTTCAAAGTATATGATCGAAAATTATACCCTTTCGCAGTCACTAGACAATGATAGAGGTTTCCCACATCTCTTAGGGATCATTATTGAATAATTCAAGACTTTGTGATTCGAGAGTTTAGGACTGAGAGCTTAAGAGCACACTCGAACCTACACCTTTCTGAGGATCAAGAGACATCTTGATGAAGCCTTTCTTGGTTAAAGTTCTACTACTTCAAAATAAGTTTTTCTCAAAATATGTATTCATATTATGTAATCAGCATGCTTTGTTATGTAAGCCTTAAGGGGGAGTCCTCAATGCAAGGTGAATTTTATGTTTTTAGGATCAATGTAATAAGAGGGGAATGTTGGCATATATGTTATGTATACATTTATTACATAGTCTAGTTTTGTAATTCGTTAGATAGTTTATCTAATCTAGCATTCGGTTAGTTGGTTTCATAACTGAATTCTCCTCTTACATATGCTTGTAATGTTGCAAAGATTAAGGTATCCAATCAATTGTTTATAGCTCTCTCTCTCTCTCTCTCTCTCTCTCTCTCTCTCTCTCTCTCAAACTTTAATATCAAAAAATGATAATTTTTCATCATCAAAATATTAGTGAGAATCAAATGATGGACCCTAATGACTTTTTTTTTTTAATCAAAAAATTTGATCTAATTGTTTATTGAGAAACGATTCATTAAATTATGTAGGAAAATACTTGTAGATCAAAAAACCATGATTTATTGCTAGAATAATTCAAGAAACTTATGATGGAATATATAGGCATATTGATATAATAGAGAAACTAGCTATAGAAGTTTAGAGTGCGGATGAACATGGATTAGCTTAAAACATTCATCTATCAACATGTACCAATTAAATATACTTCTTGAATTTTTTCTTAACTAAAAACTGGTCATAGAATTTCTGGCCATAACATTCAATTCTATAGGGATTTTTATCTGTTGAAAGGTGTTAAGCTGCCTCTCTCTTAAATCTACACACCCATGAAAAAATTATTGATGATACTAGCATGTTTGGGAAAGCTTATATTTTAGAAGCCAAAATGTGGAAGGAGGTCCTTGAAAATTATGCTCTAATATCTATATGGTATATTAATTACAAAAATGACAAGTTGTACTTTCTTAATATCCCTACCAACTTTTAGGAAGGATAATTATAATAATGAGATGTAATGCTTCTTCCCTACATGATTCTTAACTAGGTATTCCCCTCTCTACAAGTCCCTCCTCTTTCATATTGGAAAATACTTATTGAGAGTTTTCAAAAAAAGATAGCTGATTGGAAAGGTAAATTATTGAATCAAGATTGTAAGGTTCAACTTCTAAAATCTTCCCATTCACTAAATAATAGTGTTGATAAAATTTTTAAAAATATTCCTCACTAAGCATAGACATTATACATATATTTGCATTGTATTAGTAGATCTATGCATACTTTCTCCTTAATAGACATAAGAAACTATAAAATCAGTATGGCAGTATGGTTTAATTTTCTATTTTCTATTAAATTATGTTTAGATTTGAACTTTTTTTGTTATCAACCTTATTTTCTTGATTTCTATGCCCATATTGAGTACCTGTGCCCAAAAGTAAGGATTTAAAGCACTAATAAGCATGAGTATGTCCCACTACCCTTCGACCACCTTGAAATAACAATGGTTGCATGTACACCTTTGGATTAGCCCATTTAATGCTATTCATTTATCATTTCAACAATTTTATCCAGTCAAGACACTCTGAATAATATTTTCACGTGATGTATATTTCTCTAAAATTTAAAACATATTAAAAGTTTTTTGATTGTACTTTTTAATGGAGTAGGTTATTTCTATAGTTTCTAGTTTTTGGTGCTAGGATTCTCTCTTTGAATTTATTTTACCTTTTACAGCTTCTAAGCTGATAAATGTTTGGCAAAAACTTCAATTCTCAAGATTATTATATTTTTGAAAAGTTAGTTTGGATAGCTTTTGTGCAATATATGATCTTTTCCTAGTTTAAGCTCAATGCAATTTTTATCCTATATATTTTCTTATGGGTATTTTGGAGGATTAATTGAACATTCTTTGACATGAGAAGTTTTTTCTTATGAATATACTTCATTTTACTTAATGATTTTCTATCAATGTATTATTTCTTCAATTAGGTTAAAGTTTTTCTCCACCTAAGAGTTTTTCAATGCTTCTTAACAAAACGATCGTCAATTATTTGAGTTACATCATTAAAGTCCAATGTTGCTCCAAAAATCATGAGTTATCAATGTTTCCAAGATTTACCCTCTTTTCTTTGTTTTTGATAGAAAATGCAGCAAGAGGGTGCTAGCTCGAACAACAAAGGACTAGTAGCACATTAAAAACACATTAATATAACTAGTCAAAGTAGATATAATAGTTTAATAGTATAATCACCAGTCTAAATCTGCCCCTATCAAAAACATAAACCACAATACTAATCAACCAAATTAAAATAGAGTATCTGGACCGAGCAGTAGCATGTAAAGTATCATTTAAAAGCCACACAAGGCTGAACAAGAAGCTGTAAAAACAAACATTAGCCCCAACAACAAAACTGGGGGTCCTAGGGCCAGGCCCAATCAAAATTAAACAACACATCAAAACCATAATTAATTTTTCCCACCCAGCTACTTAGACAGCAGGGTCCTCACCCACTCTTCCTGCAGAAATAGGAAAAGATCCTTTTTGTCCTTGTTCGCTTCCAAAGTACCACCTGCCAGCTTTTCCTACACATGACAGAGAGTAGTAGCCGAAGCATGTATAACCTTCAAGCCAAATTTGCTGGTCAACATACATTGGCTCATCAGCTCCTGCATATTTTTCTTGATCTCCGCAATATCTCTGTCCAAGTTCACGAACCTCCTTTTAAGAGTACCTTTGAGAGTGTCCTCCGGGCCTCGGTATTGTAAACAGGGGTAGGGGGCTTATCTTGGGGATCTTGAGCAAGATTTAGGGGTGGGGTAGGGATATTGGGGGTTACCATGGCATGCTTGGGGTTGGGAATAGGGTTGTTACTAGTCCTAGGGGGACTCATATGATAATCCAAGGAACCATTCATGGACTCAGTGGTTTGGGAGTCTTTCTCACTCATGGAATGTTCTTTAGATGCCATTTCTAGTAGCCTAGTTTTACATTGCTCCTTGGCAAGTCTGTTTGACCTCCTGCGACCTGACCCACTCAAATCCACCTCCAGACTAACCTGGCTCTCCATTATTTTCCTTTTTTTGGGCCTACATTTGGTCTTCGGAGTACTATCATCCTCCTTCCTATCTTTAATATCCTTAGACTTAGAGACATAGGACACCTCCTAGCCATCCTTCCTATTGAACAAGTTTTTGACACATTTTTTGTGGTTCATTCCCTCTTTTGCACCCAGCTCAGGCTCCTACATGACATGGATGGACTGGGAGGAGGACTGGGTGGGATTTTTAGTTTTGGTCAGGGAATCCTTCTGGGCTAGCTCTTGGATAATCAAGGGGGTTAGGGTTTCGGGCAGATAGCTTTGTGGAACTAGTAGATGTAGAGAAGGAGGCCCTGATGGAGGATAGGTATAGGCTTATCCGGGTTATCCTTAATGTCAAGGATATTACTTTTTATGGAGTGTAGAAGATAGAAAGGGACAGAAATTAAATCTTTGTTTCTAACATGGTTTAGGAACGGTAAGTGGTAGTAGTAAAAAGTAGTAAACTTACCTTCCAATGTGAAGTATTTCATCACTATGAGGAAGAGTTTTGGCCAGAAATCCAGCAGTTCCTCCCTGTTGAAGCCCCCCCAATTTTTCACTGGTAGCTCTCCATCCTTGAAGAACTGGTTGAGGCTGGTAGGGTCAGGAGTTTGAATTTTTTTTCTATTTTCTCCCCATTATAGAAAGCCTAGTCACCTTGGCTATGACCTCCTCATTTAGCTGAAATTGGATGCCTCCAACAGAGACACTCATGTTGTTCCAGGATGACACGAACTGTTTGGAGATTCATTCATCATGCCCACCCTTCATTCTCTCCTTAAAACCCCCAATGTCGCTCTCCTTGCAGTAATGTGTCACCAACACATCAGAGGTGAAGGCCTCATTGATTTTATTAGGCTTAATGCAGAGAGTGTTGCTACCCATTTCAAAGTTCAGACCCTCCTGCACTAGAATATCCTAGAAAACAAGGAGCCGAGTGTTTTTACAAAACTTAAAAAACCCTTTGATTTTGCAAAGCCTTTCCGAGAAAGGTTTATACTTAAAATGTTGGCTTGGCAAAAAAGTTTTGGAAATCGGGCTCTGTACCACCAGATCTAATAGATCTCCAGGTGCCATAAATAGTAATAATACTAGGAACACACTTGTTGTCCTTGTTAGCCAAGTAAGCCCTCTTATTTGGAGAGTGCCTACTCCACATGTTTAAAGGGTAATTATGATTTCTTATGGGAATTTGGGTTCTCCTTTCCATAATCACAAAAATCATCGAAACATGCCAGCACGTGATCCAGTAAGGATTCATAATGAATAAGATGGCATGGCACATTTAAACATTGATATTCATTTCTCCCCCAATGATTTGCTGAGTCACTAGAGGCAAATCACTAACCACCCTCCAACTATTGAGTTTAGTTTGTTTTAGGCCCATTGTCGCCATTGAGTCAGCACCCGAATTCTCTTCTCTATACGTGTGGGCTATAGTTGTGCTCTAGAAGCTATTAATCAGTTCACTGATCTCCATAATAATAGGTCTAGCCCACCACCCCACACTAGCACCACTTTTGATAGCCTCAACAACCACTTTGGAATCCCCATTGATTTCCAGCTGCTCGATGTTCATTTGTTTTGCAAATTTAATCCCCCAGAGAAGGGTCATTCCTTCTGCCTAGGTGATAGTGCAGTTATTGATAGGGCCAACATAAGCCAGTAGGCAATCACCTCTATGATCTCTCAGAACACCACCCCCACCTTGGCTCATATTATTTTCTGCACCATCAAAGTTTAATTTAGTCCATGCTCTAGGGGGGGCAGCCCATCTGGTAGCCTTTCTAGCTATCTTTTTAGCATCATCAAATCTGGAGAACCCATCAAGGATATTCCATCTGTCAGCAATTCTCACTTCCTAGGCAGCAGGAGGACATGGGGGAAGCTTCAATTTAGCCATCCTGGCATTCTCACATAGGAGTTTAGTATCAATATGGAGACATGTCTTAGAACGGTTACTCTCTTCTCTAAAGATCATGTTGTTCCTTGCGTTCTAGATGGCCCAGCAGATGTGAGGGGGTAGCATACGCTAGAGGAGTTGGAGTAGGGGGTGATTGTTGGGGGATTTCTAGTTGTTAAATTGATGCACTTCTTTGTCCAAGGCCCACAAAATACCCAACTTGCCGATAACCTCTTTCCATATTTTGGAGGCAGAATCACAGTGGATGAACAAGTGGTTCACTGTTTCCTCCTCCTGCTTACATAGGATACATATTTTCACCATGGGGATGCCCCTCTTTATTAGGTTATCCTAAGTTAGGACCTTACCATGCATTAAAGTCCACTAGAAAAAAATTATTTTTGATGTGAGCTAGGGAATCCACACCTTCTTCCAATCCCCTAGGTTACTCTCCTCCTTCAGAAGTAGATTGTAAGTGGACTTAATAAAGAAGGTACCTGCTTGGGTGGGGGCCCAGATAATAGAGTCCTCAAGCCTAGAAATTCTGACATTAGCCGTAATTTCCATGAGATCCTTGGCTAAGTGTTACAAGTCCAGTCTATTTTTGACCCGATTAGGTATATCCTCCCACTCCCTACCAGTGATATAGTTAGAGACCCGGTTACCTAGGATAGGTCTGAGGTAGTCCATAAGAGGTTTGAACCTACCGCCAAGGTTAGGTTGGTTCACAATCTAGTGGTCATTCCAAAATCTGATAGATCTCCCATTTCCAATTTGCCAGAAAGCTCCTTTAGACAGAAGGGTCTTACATTTACATATGTTCATCTAGAGTTTGGATCCACTTGGGAGATCACCATCATGGTACATCCACCTATAGGGGTGTCCTTGGAGATACTTGGCTTCCATAAGTCTGCACCAATCTGCCTTCCCTTCTATAAGCTTCCAAGCCACTTTCATTTTAAGGGCTTTATTCATCAGCCCAATTTTTCTTAGCCCCAAGCCACCCATTCTTTTTGAGAGGTAGACATTATCCTAATTCACAAGAGACATCCTCTTCTTTTCTTCAGATCCTGCCCATAGAAAGGTTCTCTGGATCCTTTCAAGTTTTTCTGCCATGTAGCCTCTAATTTTAAAGAGGGATAGGAAGTAAACAGGGATCACTTGGAGCGTGGAGGCCACAAGCTGAAGTTTTCCAGCATTTCTTAAAAACTTCCCCTTCCAGCTAGCAAGTTTCCTTTGGGTTCTTTCAAGGATGGAATTCCAAAAATCTTGGGACACCTCTTTAATCGTAAGGGAGAGGCCTAGGTAGGTAGAAGACAGCGAGACCACTAGACAACCCAGGATTTGAAGCACCTTATTTTGTAGCTCCATGGGGGTATTGAAGAAGAATAGCCTACTCTTCTGATAGTTGATACACTATCCAGAAGCCCAAGCATAACTTTCTAGGATTTGTTTCCATTGCCTGGCCTCAATCACAGAAGAATACACAAAAAGGAAGGTGTCATCCACAAACTGTTCTAACACCACCTAAGGAAAGGTAGAAGTAGGTTTGACACCTTTTATTCTTCCCATGGTAGACAACATACAAAGATTCCTGCTAAGCACATCAGCCACCATAATAAAGAGGTAGAGGGAGAGGGGGTCTCCTTCTCTAAGACCCTTCTCAGGTTTAAAATAACCACCAGGGGAGCCATTGGCCAGAACAAAAAGGCTAACAGTTTGAGTACATTCTTGTATAATCTGGATAACCTTCTCATTAAACCCCATTTTAGCAAGAATTTTAATAAAAAATGACCAATAACTTTGTCATAAGCTTTGGAGATATCCAGTTGAAAAGTCATACCTGGAGCCTTGCTTATGTCCATAGAATGGATGATTTCATGGGTGGTAATTCTTGCATCTAGGATCTGTCTACTCGGCACAAAACCTTTCTGAGTAGTGCTGATAATCTTGTCGAGCAGAGGTTTGATTCTGCCCACCAGGATCTTAGTAAGGATCTTGTAAAAGGTATTGCACAGGCTGTAGGTCTAAAATCCATCATAGTGGTAGGATTGTCATGTTTTGTAACTAGCACAATGTAAGTTTGATTATGCTATTTGAGGATGTGCCCAGTCCTAAAGAAGTCTCTAGTAGCCCAGGTAACATTGGTCCCCATAATTTCCTAATACTCCTGAAAGAATACCAGGGGAAATCTGTCCAGTCCAGGGGCTTTGTAAGCTCCCATGGAAAAGACTGCATCCTTTACCTCTTCATCAGAGACCCACTCTATAAGCATGTTATTGTCACTGAGCATTATATAGCACTTTGGATTTGGTCAAGAAGTTGGTTTTGGATGTTGTCTGGGTATATCAGACCCTCACTAGAGTATAATCTCCTAAAGTAGTTGACTGCCACCTGATTGATCTTATCCTTCTCCTTGACTTCATTCCCTCCTTCATCCTTAATAGTAGCAATAGTGTTTCTTCTTTTATGGATGCTAGTAGACCTATGAAAGAAGGTAGTGTTCCTATCCCCTTCAGAAAGCCATTGGACTCTGGATCTCTACTTCTAGTAGATTTCTTCTTTTTTCAGAGTTTCCTACCACTTGTGTCTAGTCACCTCCTCCTCCACCTGAAGCTGGGGCGGGTAGTTTCCAGCAGCCAACTGGGCCTAGAGGGAGTCTAAAACTCCAGTTAGTTCCATCTTATCATTGCAAAAGTCACCAAATTTATGTTTGCTCCAACCTTTAACCTCCCTTCAGATAATTTCAAGCTTTTGGGCTATTTTGAACATGGCAGTACCCCTAATGTTAGTCTTCCACTAGAATTCCACTTGGTCCCTGAAGGATGGGTGAGAGCACCACATAATTTCAAATTTGAATGGTGTTGAGCTGACCTTGGGGGCGTCAAACCAGCTAAGAAGGAGGGGGTTATGATATGACATAGTTCGAGGGAGAGAAGATAGGGAGGAGTTCAAGAAAAGGTTCCATGAAGAGGTAGCCAGGGCCTGATCTAGTCTCACTTGGATGAGGTGTGAACCTTTCCTATTGTTAGGCCAAGTGAAGGCATTCCCCTTCAGGGTGAGGTCAGTAAGGCCTATGGAGGAGATAAAATGAGCCAGCTCCCCCATACTATCCAAGTAATCCACGAGACCACAACACTTTTCTGAGGGGTAAAGAGGTGTATTAAAGTCACCTGCCAGTAGGAACCATACAAATATTCATGTTTAAATCATTTTCATAAAAGTATACTTATCCCTAAGTTTCACTTAAGTGGGGTAGGGGTTCTTGGTACATGAATTTAAATTTTCATAGATTGTACTATGTAACATATTCAAGGAGTTAAGTTTACTTAGGTCCTAGCTCTTGTATTTTTTTTATAAGATGTTATTATTCATATAATATTATCCTATTTTTTGGTGCTTAATATTTATATTCCTAGGATATTTAATAATTTACAGTTTAGTAGTTTCATATAATAGGTTTAAGACACATGTCACAATACTATCTAATCATATCCCTCAAACTTGTTTTCATAAGAATGTTATCTTATCTATGTTTCATATAAATCAATCATTAAAACATTCAAAATCAATACAAATATTAATTGCATGTCCTCCCTTACAAAATGTTATTCTATCTTATATTATTTTATCTTGCATTTTTTTTAATTAATAGTAAAAAGATATTTCTATTTAAAAACAATAAGGAGAAAGGTAGCCAACCCATAGCCAAAAGGAGCAAAAATAGACATTAAAAGAGGAACTAATTTAGGATTTTTAAAGCCTCTTCATTTTAGCTTCTAGTTGAGTGACATTCATAGAGATATTTTTTTATGTCCTTTAAATCCTAGTTTGACTATTCATCAACTATTTTGAGATGAGCACGTATGTGAGTACTTGACCCTTTGTCCTTTTTTTGAGAAGAACATGTTTGTTCTTATTTGGAAAAATATTGTCCAGATTCTGTCAAAATAAAAGGATGAGATTTCAAATTAAAGAAAATTTATATAAGAATACATAGAATTTTATAACTCCTTTGATATGAGGATACTATTCTCAATATTTTCCCAACATCTTTATTTAAGGAAACTAATAACCACATTGGCGACATAATCTATAGCTCTAACATTCCCTATAAATATTAGATAGCTTATAGTTGCCAAATGATAAGTGTATAATTTGGATGTTATCAATGATGTCATGTATAGAACATCTTAAATTAATCTTTCCCTTCAATATGTCTACTATAATTTTTCAATCTCTTTTAATTTGAACCTTTTATTCTATTTTCATAGAAAAAGAAGTCTTAGAATGCCATATCAAAGCTATTACTCCTCCGTCATTGTTGGTTCCCACTCACAAATCAATAGAGTGGGGAGAAATTATATCACCCCCTGAAGATTACATGGTTCCACAATAACTATCCAAACCTAGGTTACATTGGGCTACCACATCAAAATTATTTTTTTCAAAATCATCTAATATGGTGTCCATATTTTTTTATAAAGAAATTTTTCTCGAGTGAAGCCAATCTTAGAATTGTTGAGGATTTTAAAAATTTGTATGTTAATTTAAAATTTAATAACTTAGCATATAACTGGTGGTATTATTCTCATTTGATATAAATATTTAAAAAAACTATTATTCAATGCTTTGACTAATAGCTCATTTTGAAACTATTTTATAATTTTGAAATCTTTTCTTTCAAAAATTAAAAGACCACCTAAGATATATATTATTAAGAAAGTAACTAAATTAAACATCATAAAGTTGAATAAACACTTTGTAAGTTATTAAAATTGAGTAGTGGATAAGTCTTATATTTTTATTAATGATAATAATTTTTGAGACATTTTCTGTATTTATGATTATTTTTATTTAATTTTAAAATGAGTTTGTTTTTTATTAAAGGAAAACTAGTTTGACAAGGACCAAAAACCCAAGTTTAACAAAATAACAGAAGAATCAATTTGAAATGAGGACCAAATGAGAATGAGACACTAAATAGATGCCAAAAAAATACAAAACACAATGAGAAAACACCCCTATAAGACTACAAATTTTTCACTGGGATTTTTTCCTTCGAATTATATCATCATTAATATTTTCACCTTCCTAATGATACCTTCAAAACAATTCATACCTTTATCTTTTTTGTGTAATCTAGTAGCAGGGCTTCACATTGAAGTCTTCTTAGTATCTTCCATGTCAACATCAATGTCCTCCACAAGAACTATGTCTCTCTTCCTTGTACTAGTATCCATGGTTTTGATCTTTCTGGATGACTTGATAATAAGATTAGGTGAAGGAGAATTACCTTTATAAATTTACTTTATTGCTTCATCTTTCTCATTGAGACTTTTAAGCCCTTCACTAGTATTATGCTTGGTGGTCTTACTAACAACCACATGTGCTCTCATTTTATCCTCGACCTTGTGAAAATCATCCTCAAGTAACTTTATTCTTCACTCAAGGTCCTCCTCAAGATCCTTAATGCCTTTTTATGTAAAGATTGTGTATATTGACCAATATTTTACCCAAATTCTCAATGGATAGGGAAGCCTTTTCCTTTAGGGCATTAATCTCAGATATAAGCCATGAATTCATAGTTATTCTATTCTTTGAATTTTTTTTATGATTGACATTGATAGTAGGGTTATCAAGCATAGATGAGCCCATTTTCATGGGGGTGTCCCTACCCACATCATAGAGTTCTACATGTTAATTCCCACATCCCTAGCAAGCCCCATAGAATCTGGTTGAGAAGAGTTTTTCTTCAGCTAAGAATATTTTCTTTTCTCATTGATACAGGGGAGCCCAAAGATATTTGTTTCACCTTTATCACTATCTTGGGAAGTCCTAGCTAACCCTTTTCCTTTTACATCATCACTAGGTTCCAATAAATGTTACACGATATCATTTGATGGGAAATACTTTCAGCCTTCATCATTAGACACCATAATTTTCTTTCATGCCACATGGGTATGGTGAAGCTTTTTGTTCCTAGAAGATGACTAGTGTTGGTTTTCATAAATGTTAAAAACCTCCTCGTTATTAGAATCAACATCCTCATTATGAGAAGAGGTGTCACCATATTACACCCTTACATTATTCTTATAACCCTATTTTAAGAACATGATTTATGTCAACATGTAGGACCTTGGTATGGTCCATTATTAATAGAATTAAGCCCTCATGAAGGATGGGGGGACTGAAATTTTCTCATGGGCATTTAACCTGTTGCTCAAAGATGAAACCAAGAAAAATGAAATGGAAATACACTTACAATGGTAAAAATGATTTAGGGTGACAAAATGATAACTGAAAATACTAGATAATTCCCATCTAAGTTGACATAACACATAATTACCTCAGTAACGTCAAGCCACCATTTAGGAAGGTATTTATATCAAAACTCTCATTGGTGTTCTTTCTCGCTTTCTCTCTTTCTTGCAGAATGACAAAGGACTCAAGGCTTCATTTACGCATTTTTAAAATTTTTATTTTATCGCGATAATATCACGATAAAGTAAAATAAAGAAAGCGAGAAAGAACACGTTTAAATAGAGAAAGCGAGAAAGAACACGATCAAAATAAAATAATTTAAAAGCTCCTTAAATATCACGATAATAAGAATCACATATCTTAACAATGAAGTCGATTCTGAAGAAAGGCCTGCCCAAACCAACAAGAAAAAGGGAATAAACAAAGGAAAAGGAACAATTTTTTTTGGTTTGAATAAGTTTTTCCAATCTCTTGCCTGAAGAAATTATAATGTATCAATAGCATTGTTGTTCGTAATAACTTTCATCATTGTGGTACATGAGAAAACAAAACATATTTTCAGTCGAGGGAATCATAAACTTCTGAACCAACGTAAATAAGAATATTTATAAACATTGTCAACCAAGCCTCAAAAGCTTTACTATGTACAAGCGATTCGTTACATAACCTATATACCTTTATACCAGATATGGGTATTATTTTTGTAGTATATTTAAAGCTTGACGGGTGGTACAGGTTTATCTTGGCACCTATTAAGCCTACAGCAATTTAGACAGACGGATTTATGCCCCTTAGATACGGGTATAGTTTTAACACGCTTTCAGTTATTTTCGAGCCATTCCTTTCTGCATAATTTCCAAGTACCGTTCAAGGAAACAATGAAGCTACTGTCTAAGATGTTTGGCAGCATTAATATGTTGAATTACGGAAGTTGCAATTTGCTCCAGCAATTCTCCTTGGTCCCTGACAAACACAACAAAACGTTTAATTAAAAACAATCTACATAAGCAACGTTAGAAGGCTTGCAGCTGTAAGAAAACCCTAAAAAAGCACTGCAAAAGCATCAAAGAAAAGGACAGAAAGAAATTGTTTGGCTCTCTGACAATATGCTAGCTTTAGCTTAATAGGGACAGCTTTCAGTGGATGAAAATTATTTAGGTGCATGTTACACTATCTTTAGAGCAATGAAAGTAAGTAGATGGTGTAAGGCATTAGCTACAAAGAAAATCTGCAAAATATTAAACAGATGAACAAATGGAATATTTATTGGAATGCATGTTCTAGTAAGAATGAAGAGAAAGTTTTTTATATTTTTTTATTTTGTTATAGCTAAGTTTTATAAAGATCTATGTGACAAAGTTCTATAGAGAAAGAAGAAATATTATCGTCAGAGTAACAATAAAACTAACAATAAAACAATTGTCAATAGAGACTAGTCTTTGTGAATAATCAAAATTTTTATTGTTCAATTAAAAACTAACTTTTATCAACTTCCATGAAATAAAACAATACAAAAGACCTAAAGAAATATGGAATAAAATCGAAATATATATTATAGATACAATAGAATAAGAAAAACACTTCATTAGAGAATGATATTTTACAGAACATCAGAAACAAATATGTCAATATCTTGACAATTGAATCTTAATACATTTTATTATGTAAAAAACTGCTAAAAGTTTGAGAGAATTTGTTATCAAATTAAAGAGGAAAAAAAGTTAGAATACAAAACTAAAAATTGATAGAAGTGATTCGATAAACTATTTTTAACCTTATCAGAGCTTAAAGTTCATTTTTTCTTATACAAGAAAAAGTAATGGTAAAAAAAGCATTCAACATGCCTAGTGTAGATGGAATATTACCCTTTGAAAATATAACCATGTATACGTGAAACCTTTCTTAGAGCCTTCTTCCATTTCTTAAGCTTTTGTCCATTGATTTTGCTAGTGTATTGGTGCATGTGCAAAGCGCGGGCATAGGCTGTGTCTTTGTCTTTCATGCGAAGTTCGGAAGGCTGAACTCTGTAATACACAGGGATTATGAGTGCCTCACTTTTGAGCATAAGATGGAGTTCCTTCAGACACCAAGCAGACTCTGCGTAGTTGGCTGAAAAAATAGCTACGTGCACAGAAGCTGTGCGAATAGCCGCCAATATTGATTTAGGTATTCTCTTTCCTACTTCAATGGACTTCTTGTCTAAGAAAGCATTGTAGCCTTTGTTTTGGAGATTGTGATAAATGAGACTTGCCAGAGTTTCCTTTGAGTCTACTCCACGATGATTGATGAAAACATCATATGTATTTTCCATGGCCGTTACAGAGGTAATGATCTATTTGCACCACACTTAAATATCGCATAGTCAAATAATTAATAGTAACTTCAGAAATCTGATTCAAAGTAAAAATAGTAGACCTTATCATACACTCGCAATAAAATCCAAACAAATAAATATTATAATAGTAAAAAGATCTTAGTGCATGTTCGAATCAATGTACCAAAGTGTTAAACGCCGCGCTAATTCTCTAGTGGAATTCGATTTGCCCCATAAACAGCCTGTGTTAAAGTTAGTGTCATCATTAGACCAGTTATTAATATATCAAAATATGCACTTTAAATTTTTATTTCTTTAAGAGTATTGTATTCATGAGAGTATTGTATTGAATTACTTGGCTTGTAGCTTATTGGTAAGTGGACTTGAAATATTCTCGGTGGGTTCAACCTAGAGTTGCGAATTTCTCAAGAAGGAATCGTTTACGTGAAAATGTGAGATGCTTAAGTTAGGCCCCTCGTCCAACTAATAGTCGTTTTAATTCTGTAGATTAAGTATAGGTTTTTAAAATGCTATAACAAATATGGCATGATTGAATAATAGCAAATGAAACGATAACTCATAATCAGAGAGATTTTTCAATCAGAATTTCCTTTCGGTTGGTTTCGTAGTCGTAAATTGGACATAATAAATTTCTAAATGGTTTTTTAATTGATTTTTTATCAAAGCTTCCCTTTGGAATTAGCAATGTTAAAGAAATCATGCTTTGTTTTATACCTATCAAATCCATTGCCTCGTTGTGCAAAAGGTTAGAATATTTGGAAGAAAAGCCAGCATTGTTGTAAAAAAGAAACAGTGTTTGAAATCAATGCTATTATTTTCTCTACTTCGTTAGCATAGAAGATTCTTTTCCGATTTGTGTAATATTGATTTTATAATGAATGTGAGGTTGAAAGTAAGAGTGCCTAAACTACAAATTTTGTAGTGTGTGATGTTAAAAAAAAGCTTTGAAAATAATGTTGGCTTAAAGATAGTGAAGATAATCATTATCATGGTAAAGATTTGCCGAAAAAATGGTCAAAGAATTAGAGAGTCTATCCAACCATGAGACCAAAGAATGAAGGACTCAGATATGGTAAGAGAAATATCAATCATGTTGCAAATGTTATGGGTTTCTTCAAATCAACTCAACAAACATAGTGCATACTATGATCGCATTGTATCCGAGTAGGACAAAAAGAATCTATATTGATATCTTAACTCTTGTGCAGTTTATGGGCTAAGTATCCATTCTGAAAGTTATTGTTGGAATAAAAAGTTAAATGGATAATCTACGAAGGATTGTATGCATGTTAATTACGGATGGATTCATATGTAGTTGGCCAAAGGTAACAAATAGGTTTAAAAGGATATATAAGCCAAACATCTATATATCATTTTTAAAAAAAATATTTGTGGGGGTCAAACAAGGTCTCTATGTTTGGATTGAATAATTGATAATTATTTCATATGATTGATACAATGATATGTGATGTATTTCTTTTATGTTATAGAAAGAAGAGGAAAACATTGTGATGTCCGATGAAGGCACAAGTGAAAAAATGGCTACTTAACTTCTATAAGAAGTGTACCAAGTGAGGCTATGAGACTTAAGTAACAGTTATAGTACATATTGAACTGCCAAGATTCAGTTTTTGAGTTCACTTAGCAAGAAAGGGGAGTATGTTGGAAAATGATTCTATCTATGGGATTGGAAACAATGTTAATCAGGTCAACCATGTAGGTGAAGCTTGCATTCAATATATTATGAATAATTTTTTATTGGTTTTGTTAAATTTTTGTGTAGATGGTAATTTATATGATCTTAGTGTTTATCTTTGTTTAAAAGATTTGAAAGAGAACGTAAGTCTACCATCATTTTTATCGAATCTAAAAGTCATATTTGTTTGTTGAATAGATGCTAAGATCTCTATATTGAAGCAAGATGTAATAAACATAGAATGAATAAAAAATGTGTTTTTTTCTATTGTAAGTTTTCTATCTGTTGTAGCATATGTATGGAAAAATATTCACAACTAATTGTGTAGGGAAAACACCCTGTACAAATAAGTATGGCTAAGAGAAGTAATCGAATAATTTTTTTATCATAGTTTAAAGAGCAAACGTGGTAATCAAAATAATAAGCATATATTTTTGAAATGATAATAATGCACAATAATTTACTTTTGTGTGTAGTTTGATGGAATTTATTGTAGGGTCTTGTGTAGTGATCCTATATGTCTTCTTAAGTTAAATATAGTTTAGAATGTTTTTTATTAAAGTAAGTGGGAAAGGGTTCCAATCATTAGATATCAATATCAAAAACTAGTGAAACCAAAGGCTTGAAGGGAAAGCTAGCAAAACACTACATAGTCTAACTATGTTGGGTTTTGATAAGCCCCAAACCATGTTATAAAGGAATTATCCAAGTAGACTAAGAGATAATAAAATTAGGAATGAGCATAATTAGAAATAACCTTGCAAATCTATACATCTTTCTTCCTTCTATCTACTATTATCCAACGAGAATTTTCATCAAAACTTAAAATATTTTGGTAAAGGGGATAGTGAAACCTCTTTAGAACCCTAAATAAGAAAATAGTAGAAGAAGGTGGGTTAATAAAAATACACATTTGATGAAACCATTCTCTCTTCAAGAAATCAAGAAAGCAGCCTTTGACAATCCAGCCTATAAGGTGTCAGGCCTAGATGGATTCCCTTCTGAATTCTTTCAGAAGTGTTGGCCATTTATGGGGGAAGACATTCTTAAAATCATGGAGTCATTCTGGGTAAAAGGATAGTTCGTAAGAGAATTAAAAAATATGGTCATGGCATTAATTCCAAAAAAATAGGATGCTTCGTCCATGGATGACTTCAGGCTGATCGCGCTCTGCAACACTTTATACAAAATTATGGCAAAGGTAATCATAAATAGGCTGAAACCTATCCTCAACAGAATCATCTCACCAGAACAACATGGATTTGTTCTGGGTTAGGAAATATCATATAGCATCATTTTGGTAGGGGAAACCATCCACAACATTCAATACAACAAAAAGCCAGGTATGATCATTAAACTTGATGTCAACAAAGCTTATGACAGAGTACGATGGCCCTTTCTACTTGAACTCTTATCTCGGTTTGGTTTCTGCTCTGAATGGATCAAATGCATTCATTTTTGCATATCTTTTGTGCACTTCTCTATTTTTGTAAATGGGTCGATTACTGGTTTTTTCCAAGCCACTAACGGGTTAAGGCAAGGTGATCCCTTATCTCCCTTTCTTTTTCTATTGATGGTAGAAGCTCTAGGCTCTCTCATTAAGAAAAATACTAGGCTTCATAAATGGTGTGGAATCTCTATTCAAAACAATTTAGATCCCATTATGCACTCCCAATTTTGCAAATGATGCCATTTTATCTGGTGTGGCACCAATTTCGGAAGCCAGGTGCATAAAGGTGGTATGTTCAGCTTATGGAAGAGAATCGGGTCATGTCATGAATGTCTCTATATAAAGGGTTTACTTTCTTCATACCAACAAGAAGCTAAGAGATGTCATCATTAGTATATTGGAATTTGAGGAAGGCTCCTTTCCCATTCAATACCTTGGAGTATATTTATTTTCTCAGCGCTTGGATAATAAACTTTGGGAAGGAGTCATTGAAAAAAATCCAATCCAAAGCTTCGTCATGGAAGAACCAATGGCTTTCTTAGGCAGGGAGGATCATCATGATTAAGTCGGTTCTTTCTGCCATTCCCATTTACCCCATGTCAGTGTACATAATTCCTAAGAGAATCTCATCCATGATTGATGGTTTATTCAAAAGGTTTTTATGGGAAGGATCTAAAACAGATAAAAGGATTCATCTCATAAATTGGGACATAGCATGCCTAGCCAAAGAGGAAGGAGGAGCAGGTTTAAGAAGCATGGATTTTCAAAACACAGCATTGGGTGCCAAGTTGGCTTGGAATATGTATAAGAATCCAGACAAGCCATGGTACCAGATTACGAATGCTAAGTATCTTGATGCTCGGGATTCAGATAGAATGTTGACCGCTGCAGATGCACCCTTTGGCTCATTTTTTTGGAAGCACATTTAGGGTAGTAGGAATGTCATCACTAAACATCTCACATGGTAGATTGGCAATGGGCATAAAGCTATGTTTTGGAGAGACTCATGGCTAGGGGATAATACACTGGATAGTTACTTTTTAGATGAAGACTGGGTGAACAAAATGGAATCTTGTTCACAAGATATGAGCCATACAAATACAAGATCAAGGATAAAATGAGAGCACATGTGGTTGTTAGTAAGACCACCAAGCATAATAGTAGTGAAGGGCTTAAAAGTCTCAATGAGAAAGATGAAGCAATAAAGGAAATTTATAAAGGTAATTCTCCTTCACCTAATCTTATTATCAAGTCATCCAGAAAGATCAAAACCATGGATACTAGTACAAGGAAGAGAGACATAGTTCTTGTGGAGGACATTGATGTTGACATGGAAGATACTAAGAAGACTACAATGTGAAGCCCTGCTACTAGATTACACAAAAAAGATAAAGGTATGAATTGTTTTGAAGGTATCATTAGGAATGTGAAAATATTAATGATGATATAATTCGAAGGAAAAAATCCCAGTGAAAAATTTGTAGTCTTATAGGGGTGTTTTCTCATTGTGTTTTGTATTTTTTTGGCATCTATTTAGTGTCTCATTCTCATTTGGTCTTCATTTCAAATTGATTCTTCTGTTATTTTGTTAAACTTGGGTTTTTGGTCCTTGTCAAACTAGTTTTCCTTTAATAAAAAACAAACTCATTTTAAAATTAAATAAAAATAATCATAAATATAGAAAATGTTTCAAAAATTATTATCATTAATAAAAATATAAGACTTATCCACTACTCAATTTTAATAACTTACAAAGTGTTTATTCAACTTTATGATGTTTAATTTAGTTACTTTCTTAATAATATATATCTTAGGTGGTCTTTTAATTTTTGAAAGAAAAGATTTCAAAATTATAAAATAGTTTCAAAATGAGCTATTAGTCAAAGCATTGAATAATATTTTTTTAAATATTTATATCAAATGAGAATAATACCACCAGTTATATGCTAAGTTATTAAATTTTAAATTAACATACAAATTTTTAAAATCCTTAGCAATTCTAAGATTGGCTTCACTCGAGAAAAATTTCTTTATAAAAAAATATGGACACCATATTAGATGATTTTGAAAAAAATAATTTTGACATGGTAGCCCAATGTAACCTAGGTTTGGATAGTTATTGTGGAACCATGTAATCTTTAGGGGCTGATATAATTTCTCCCCACTCTATTGATTTGTGAGTGGGAACCAACAATGACAGAGGAGTAATAGCTTTGATATGGCGTTCTAAGACTTCTTTTTCTATGAAAATAGAATAAAATGTTCAAATTAAAAGAGATTGAAAAATTATAGTAGACATATTGAAGGGAAAGATTAATTTAAGATGTTCTATACATGACATCATTGATAACATCCAAATTATACACTTATCATTTGGCAACTATAAGCTATCTAATATTTATAGGGAATGTTAGAGCTATAGATTATGTCGCCAATGTGGTTATTAGTTTCCTTAAATAAAGATGTTGGGAAAATATTGAGAATAGTATCCTCATATCAAAGGAGTTATAAAATTCTATGTATTCTTATATAAATTTTCTTTAATTTGAAATCTCATCATTTTATTTTGAGAGAATCTGGACAATATTTTTCCAAATAAGAACAAACATGTTCTTCTCAAAACAAGGACAAAGGGTCAAGTACTCACATATGTGCTCATCTCAAAATAGTTGATGAATAGTCAAACTAGGATTTAAAGGACATAAAAAAATATCTCTATGAATGTCACTCAACTAGAAGCTAAAATGAAGAGGCTTTAAAAATCCTAAATTAGTTCCTCTTTTAATGTCTATTTTTGCTCCTTTTGGCTATGGGTTGGCTACCTTTCTCCTTATTGTTTTTAAATAGAAATATTTTTTTACTATTAATTAAAAAAAATGCAAGATAAAATAATATAAGATAGAATAACATTTATAAGGGAGGACATGCAATTAATATTTGTATTGATTTTGAATGTTTTAATGATTGATTTATATGAAACATAGATAAGATAACATTCTTATGAAAACAAGTTTGAGGGATATGATTAGATAGTATTGTGACATGTGTCTTAAACCTATTATATGAAACTACTAAACTGTAAATTATTAAATATCCTAGGAATATAAATATTAAGCACCAAAAAATAGGATAATATTATATGAATAATAACATCTTATAAAAAAAATACAAGAGCTAGGACCTAAGTAAACTTAACTCCTTGAATATGTTACATAGTACAATCTATGAAAATTTAAATTCATGTACCAAGAACCCCTACCCCACTTAAGTGAAACTTAGGGATAAGTATACTTTTATGAAAATGATTTAAACATGAATATTTGTATGGTTCCAATATGATGGATGTGTTTAGTGGTCTAGAGTAGGTGACACACCTTTGTCATTGATTTAAAAGGGGGAGAGAGAGTAGGTGCCAAAAAAATCAGCAAAATAAATATCAGGATGTGAAGAGAAGATGTAAGGAAGAGAAGAGAACAAAGTAATTTTATATACTTCCAAATAAGAAATAGCTTTAGAAAGGAATAAAAGTGTACATCAAAGGGGGAGAGACTAATGGAGAGAAGAGTATGTAATCAGATTGGAACCAAGGAGAGATTTTTTCCAAGAGGTAGACATAGAAAAGAGGTGATGAAATTGAGAATATTTAGAGGGACACCTTAGATATTATTGATACTATTGATAGTTCTGTTTATTTCTAATTGCATAATTGTTTTATATTTTTTCCATCACATGTTGATATCAATACCAAAGGGGAAGACTTTTAGAAAGTTTTATGTTTTTTTCATTTATGTAAACATGTGTATCATGTAGCTTAGATGGATGTAAAAATGTCTACTCTGATGTTTGTATATTTAGTGTGATGTTTGGATATTTTGATATCTTCAGTGAAGTTTGGATGACTAATATGTAATTTTTCCAGTAATGCAATATTTACATATGAATGGAAAGGGAAGAATACTAAAGATGAGGAGTCAAAAACACCATGGTATGATTTAGAGATTATATATACGGTCCTTATCAAGTTTGATTTTTTGATATGATTATTTGATCAAGTTATGGTGTCATAGATGAGGACTAGTTATTTTGCTAATTGCTAGTATTAGAGTTTTAAAAAGTTATAGAAATTGGTTTCACACATGTGCTCAAGGTGAGATCTTTCAGTTCACAACTGGTAATGTGTTAAGGACATAAAAATATTTGTATCATTGAAAAAAATAATGATTCTAATGGTTTGCAAGGAATTTACAAGTATTTCAGTTAAGGATAATAAGGTTCTTGAAATTTATCATAAGGTGTTGATAAATCCGATAGGTGTGATGGATTTTTTTTCTTCATGATATCTTAGGATGATCTACAATTCTTTTCTTGATGATTTGAAAACTTACATTGATCAAGGTAACCAAGTTTAATGGATTTAAGTTATGTTTTTTAGTCCCTAGCTAAAATGTCAAGAAAAGATGACAAAATAGTTTATGTAAGATTGGTAAAATATTTTAGGGTAATTATGGTAATCTCAAAATATTGTTGATAGATCTAAGGAATATTTTGAAAGAGCACAGTGATCTTGATGGTTGATTTTTGTGCTAAGAGTTGAATGATTGACTATTAGGCTTTATCAACCTAGTTTTTGATAAATATGGTGAATTAGGGTTTGATTTGAGTTCTTCTATGTGTGCACCAATTTTTGGAGGATTGTGAATTCAAGAGGTTACTAGTGAAGCACTTTTATATATCTACATAAAATGTAGACTAACCTTCTCAACATATGATACATTAAATGTAGTACACTATTATAAGCCTTTAGTAAACTATTTCCAACATTCTCCTTAGAATGTAGATTCTTTTGAATTAATGTTGCAAGAAATGATTATAAATTTGGCTCCACAACTTCCACCACACACCAAAGCTTCATAGAATATGCATCATCCACATCTTAAATTTTTTTTTGCTCATTGCTCCATTGATTTTGATCTTCTATTTATACCATTTGGATCAATGTCTAACATTAATTATATTAACTAGAACAAAAGCTGAGTTGTAATCCGATTACGTTAGTTACCAAAACATAAAAATAATGAATTAGGACCTATCTAGGAGATAGGGAGGACCAAAAAAATAATAATATAGTATCAAATGTGATTCCAAATATTACAAATGTTTTTGACACATCTTCCAAATTTAGGAAAAGCATAACTTATTATAGTCAATGGGTCTTCCCTAATTATATTTTTAATTATGAGATTACTCTATGAACATCCCCTAATAAATATCAATACATATAAATTTTGAGCATTTTCCAAATAAGATTTACCTGACACCTAAATTCTTATCAAATATCATATATCCAAAATAATAGTGGAAACACTAGGGACCTAAAAAGATAGTTATGCAACATCTAGATATCATTTTGTCTATGTTACAAATGTCAAGGCCATATCAATAAACATAGAGAAAAGTATAATATTCATCTACAAAGCTTCTCCACAAAAAAATTCTTTAATAATCAAAATACCTCAATTTATCATTAAGGAAAATAAGAGAGATACATCATCATACTAACAATTTATTGAGTATTATGATTCGAATCCTCATCTTAATAATTTCAAATTTAAATTTAATCCTCACCATTACTACATCATCACTCAAATTGAGCTCTAATAAACAAAACACACCAATTTAGGACCCTATCACAATATTTATGACTATAATTAGTGTGTAAATCAATGCAAGGTATGTGGACACCAAAAAGAGAGGGTAGTGTATAACTGCACAAGATTCTACCTTATAAAATAAATCAATACATCCTATGTCAAAGAAGTATTTCACCTCTTCACAACCATATTAGTAGAGGGTTATCACCATCATAGCTTATAGTCTCACAACCATAGAATCACAAAAAACAAAGGTTTAGCCTCAATGATAACAAAAACTTCCAACAAAAAATAGATGAATCAAATAATATTATTTCCTGTTATATGCATCTATGAATAAATGTAGCATGGGTCCTTGCAAATTAGCTAACATATATAAGCACATAAGAGATAAGAATTTTATTTAATGTAGAATAAAATGCATTATTCAAGGTCTAACTTACAACATGGCTAATAAATCATAAGAAGGGAAAGGATGATTCAAGATTTAGCTTAGTAGGGAACATGAGAATTGATGGTGGAATAAATATGTTGGAACATCATACTCTATTGCTAGTAAATCTCAACAAATCTAGAACACTCAAATAACATTCTCTATTTATAGGCAATCCAAAAAAATGTCCAAGAGCATCTCATAGGTCAATGAGAATGCCCCTCCTATAATTGGATAAATCAACCTTTCATGGTATCTAATTGAATTATTTGTTAAAATGATGCAAGAGAATTGTATCGAATAAATTTGGTTGTCTAATATAATTTTTTTAGAGTTTTTTTCTCCTATCACCACATGGAAGGATAGGGGAATGGTGGTGGTTAATAGTTTATTTATTTGAGTCTATTTATATTCCAAAAAGGTACATGATTGAAGGAGGTAGACATTGAGTTTTACTTAGGAAGTGATCAATTTTTAATGGAGAAGAACATATGGGCTAACACACAAGTAAAGGGAGGGTGAGTCAATTTGTCAAAGGCATAAACATATTTATAGTAGAGTATAATTTTTTTTTTTATAGTAAATTGATGTGCTCAAGAGAGAGACCATAAATATATGTAGTGTATGGATTAAAGGAGAAATAGAAATGGTATCAAGATCATGCTTGTTAAATCGTATAACCAATAAATAGAGGCATCCATAAGAAAAAGAGGTGGAGAGTGATTTCTCAATGATCAAGATAGAGATAAAAATAGAGTTATTAGAGATATAAGTGATCCCAAAGAAAGGGGATAGTGAAATAGTGTGAAGAAAATGTTATGATTGAACAGTAGGTAACCTTTAGATTGTATGTGTGAGAAGAAACCTAAATCCAAAAAGGAATACCTTAAGAAATCAAATATTTGTTGTCAAATAAAGAATAAACCAGTTCTTAGTTTGGTTGTTTAGTTCATCTCTTACTGTAAATAGTAAGGGATATAATTTTAGTGGCTTATTTTAGGCTACATTTTCATTTGAGTTGATATTGGAATGGTTACTATGCTAATCTATTATTATGTTCTATTATATAAATTAGTTATTTGTAGTTCAAGTTACTACCATTGGTTTGACAATAAGTTTATAGAAAGTTATTATTGATCTATGTGCATGGGAAACATTTTAATCGGGTGATATTAAATCCCAAAAGATTTGGATAAATAAATTGAATATTTCTATTGAACCTTTGTGAAGTATGAGTATGATTGTTTGATTTTTTATGAATTATTAGAAATATTGGGGTGTTGTAGAATAAAAGGGTACCAAAAGACTGGGAAGTAGAAATGAGAAGAACCCTAGGTGAGGTTTTAAGAACTTGAGAAAGAGAAAGAAATATGCACCAACAAGAAAAAGAAAAAGAGAGTCTCACTCAAATAGACAAGAAGATAAATAATGTGAGAATAATAGATGTAGGATTTAAATTAGAATTAACAAAGTTGTGACAGGATTTTAAGAATTACATGGTTTTTGATAGAGAAATTTCTTCAGGAAAGAATCCAGGATTACGTATGGATTTGGCCAATGCAAAAGAAGGTCAAATGTCTTATAGAATTTATTTCAATAAAGAGAAGGAAACAGATGGTTTCCTTAAGAAAAAAATATGAGTATGAGGAAAATTTTGAGTGGTTTTAACAACAAAAATTTGTCAATAAATGAATATATAGAAAAAGTGGTGAAAGAAGTTCTCATTGTGCAGACCATGAAGGAAAATAAGAAAGAATAGAGGAAAGTTGAATTACATAAAGAAGAAACAAAGAAAAAATTAAAGGAAGAGAGAAAGGTGTCCATGAAGGTGGCACTCATGGAGAGATGTTATTCAATTTTTTTATTTACTACTGTTACATTTAAGTATGTGTTTACAGGTATGAGAAGCCTTGTAGTGAAGGTCAAGAATAAGACCTTGAAGGTGATGAATGAAGGGAGAAGTGAAATACCTAAAAAAGTGTTGAGACTGGAAGAAAGAGAAGACATGCTGCAACAATTTGTTAAGAGGACATTAGAGAACCATATGCATAAGAGGTGCTTGGTAAAGTATCTGAGGAACTTTGTGAAGCATCTAAAAATCAAGACAATGATGTTAGTACTCTAAAATATTGTAATTAAGAATTTAAAGATCCTCTAGAGTTTTATGATTCATTAGAATTTATTATAGATGAAGGAAAACAAATTTAGAAAATGGAAAAGTTGGCAAGAAATGAAGACATGAATGAAGGAGAATCCTGATAGATGCCTATTACATATGTCCATATAAGTGATAATTTTGATCTTGGTCATATATAAAATGTTAAAAGAAAGACTTGAGAATAGGAGAGTTTTCAAAACTTGTTTAGGATCATGGTTATAGAATACCAAGTTGGAAAAAGAAATCAGATGGTGAGTGGCAAAAATTAAAGTGTAAAGAAAGAGGTATTATTGATAATAATGGTGTTAACAAGAAAATGAAAAGGGTGAAACATATGATGATAAAAATTGGAGATCATATTCTAAGGTGATTTGGAAAGCAAGGAGGTATAATGAAAATGTTTTACGGAAAATATTACACCATGCTCTATAAAGAATAAGTATATAAAAAAAGGATGACTACATAGGAGTAAGTAAAAGATAGTATGGATGGTCAAGTGTGTGATAAGTGATGAAATTAGTGGCACAAGAAATGGTGGTTTAAAAGCACTACAAGAAAATGGAAGATATGAATAAAATATTATGTTTGTGGGTGTAGAAGATAAGGGATTTTGTATAGGAACATGTATCATAGAGGGCATAAAAGAAACAAATGAATATGAAAAGGTAAGGGTAATAGTGGCCGAAAATGAAAGAGTTAAACATGAAGTTTCAAGGTTTGAAGAAAGTACAAGTACTTGTGAAGGTTTTGTTCTTCACAAAGATACTATATGAAAGAATGGAAATGTTAGTGAAGACTTGGTGAAAAAGATAGCAACAAAGGTAGAAGTTAAGGTGTTGAAGGAAAAGAGGTAATATTTTAGATTTTAAAAAATCATTATGTTTCTAAATATTTGAGTAAATTTGTCAAAGAAAAAATTATACAAGGAGAGGATGACAATAAGCTAGAAATAGATAGTGATGATGAAATATTTGAATGTGAGATGGAACTTTGTGTTGGAAACTACAATTGAAGCAATTTTTTTATTGTCATTGATGTCAAACCTTAACTGGTAAGACTGTTGCTATCTAAGAAAGTACTATATCTATTTGATTATTGAGAAGGATTAGAGCAAGGTTGATAACAATAACACCTAAGGAAAGGTTGAGTTATCTTGATACTTCAATGGGTACTTGATTATGTGGTACAATGGTAAGATAATGTATTCCTTATCTAAGTAAGAAGTAAGACTAAACAAATAGGCTTAACTAAGAAAACGTGAAGAAATCTACATTAAGCTGAGTGATGTTAGTGTCGACTGAGCCAGTATATGTTGAGTAAATTCAGCATTGCCCAAACATTAGTTAATTGCTAAGGAAGATAATATTAGTCAAGGAAATAGTTTTAGTGGTGACCGGGCTACCCAATGATGACCGAAGAGTTGAACATAGTATTGACTGAGAATTAGTAATTTACATTTGAGGAAGAATTTAGATTCCTAGCAGACATAGTTGAACTCTTGGATTATGCAAATCATATTTACTTTATTTATCGAATGTATGGAAGCATTTAATGGATTGTAAACTATTTTATTTTAATTCCATAAAGTGATTTGAGATGTTTCTAGAAGGATGGATGAAGAATATAATGTTGTATGGATTTGATGAATCTGACCTAACCCTAAGATCTACAGAGGAGATTAAATAGTAAAAGTTGGATCGGCCTATTGAAGAGGTATTAAGGAAACCTAAGTGTCAAGTTGAATTAAGATGTTGGATTTGTTGTTGTTATTAACTGAATAAGCAGAAAAGGATGAAGAAGAAGGAGTTGTGATTTCTTGAAGGGATTTATGAGCAGATCAATGATGGAGATGGAAATGGATCTCAGTCAGTAAGTCAGCATATATATGTATGAATTGGATCTGTTATTTGCAAAGTGAGTTGTATGTTTTCAAATCAAACACTATTGTTACTTTCTAACCATTGTATCAATTTAAATCCTTTAATCAAGGTTGACCTAATAGTCATTGTATAAATGCTTTGAACAAGGTTACATTCTAATGGAATGTACTATCACTAATCCACTTATTGATAGTGGTTTTTCACACCACATGACTGGTGATAAAAGTAAAATTGATACCCTAGATCATTGCAAAGGTAGAAGTGTTAAATTTGGTAATGATGCACCATGTCCTATTAAGGGTAAATGATTGATTAAGATGGCTGATAAGATCACTTGTGAAAATGATTATTGGGTTGAAGGTCTTAATTATAATTTGCTAAGTGTTTCATAGCTTAATAGCACTGGCTACCAAGTGGAATTTCATCATAGATAGGCTAAAATATTTGATGCCACTAGTGAACTGATTGGAAGTGGAGAACATACAAGAGGTAATTTGTTCTATCTAGACCTATCTGAAGAGATATGTATGATTGTACAACTTGATGATATATGGTTATGGCATAAGTAGCTACATCATGGTAACTTTGATAATCTAGTAGATATTAGTAAAAAGAAGAAAGTGAGAGGACTGTCGAGATTGAAGAGACATGATAATGTAATGTGCAAATAATGTCAGCTGGGTAAGATGAAAAAGTCTAGTTTCAAGAGAAAGATTTTTACTTCTGAAAATGTTATAAATTTGGTTCATACTTACCTTTGTGGACCTATGGGTGTACAAAGCTATTGCGGTGCTAGATATTTTATTATGTTTGTTGATGATTACACTAGAATGATGACTGTAATGTTTTTAAAAGAAAAATTTGATGCTTTTCAATTTTTTAAGTGGTATTTGGCTAAGGTTGAAAAGGAGATAGGTAGGAACCTGAAGTGTCTGAGATTTGACAGAGGTGGACAATTCATATCAAATGAGTTCAATCTATTCTGCAATGATAGAGGAATCAAGAGACATATGTCTACACCTAGAACACCTCCATAGAATAGTATATAAGAGAGAAGGAATGAATCTATCATGGATTGTGTAAGAACATTAATGATCAAGAAGTATGTTGCAAAAAAGTACTAGAGAGAAGCTATAAGTACAACTATTTATACCCTAAACTGAGTACAAATCAAAAAAGGTACAAATGTTACACCTTATGAGTTATGGCACGGTTATGCACCTAATGTAAAGTACTTTAGAATTTTTGGGAGAAAATGCTATATACTAAAAGACAATAGGAAAGGAAAGTTTGTTGCTAAAAGTAATGAGGGCATATTTCTAGGTTATTCCACAAAAAGTAAGGCTTACAAGTGTTTGAACTCTAACACTAACAAAATTGTGGAAAGTGTAAATGTCAAGGTTGATGAATATGTAGAGAAAAATGAACAGGAAATCAAGAGAGAACCAGAAGATTATAGATCTTTTGTCTATATAGAAGAAGTAGAGGCAAGTGATAAACTTGCACCTGATGTAGAGTCTCGGGTAAAAAATGTCGAGCATCAGGGAAACAATACCAAGCAACAAGAAAAAGTCAAGTGATAGGAGGATGTTGTCAAGTATCAAGAAGAGGTTGTTGAGCATTCAGAAGCTAAATCTGACAATCTTATTTTTGAACTTGAAGAGAAAGAATAAAAGAGAGCAGAACCTATTTTGGCACAATATGTAAGGAGACATCACAAGCCTAAACAAATCATTGGAGACAAAGAAACTAGATTTCTGACCAAAAGCAAGTTAAGAGACCCTACATGTTTAATGTGTGAATTCAAGCCTAAGATAACAAGGGAGGCACTAGAAAATGAAGACTGGATTCAAGCCATGAATGAGGAGATAGACCAAATAGAGAAGAATGATTCCTGGCCTCTGGTGCCGAGACCAGAAAAAAAAGAAAAATGTCATTGAAACAAAATAGGTGTTCAGAAATAAGCTTAATTAACATGGACAAATCACAAGGAACAAAGCAAGGCTGGTATGCAAAGGCTACACACAAGAAGAAGGAATAGACTACGGGGAGACATTTTCCCCTGTAGCAAGATTGGAAGGAGTAAGAACTCTACTTGCATATGTTTCCTACAAAGATTTCAAGGTATACCAAATGGATGTCATGTCTGCATTTTTAAATGGTATATTAGAAAAAGAAGTGTAAATTGAACAACTTGAAGGATTTGTTGATCCAAACAAGAGACACAGATTCCAAACTGAATAAGGCATTGTATGGACTAAAGAAAACCTCTAGAGCATGGTATGAGAGGCTGCACAATTACTTGATACAAATTGGATTCTCAAGGAAAAATGACACCAGCAATCTATACATGAAAGATCAAGAAGCTAAAGGAATCTTGTTAGGTAAGATTTTTGTAGATGATATCATATTTGGTGGACAAGATGCCCTGTGTAAGAAATTTTCAAATGAAATGTGAATTGAATTTGAAATGTCAATATTTGGGGAGATAAAATTGTTTGTTGGTTTACAAGTATATCAGATGGAGAAAGGTATTTTCGTTACCTAGTCTAAATATATTCATGAGATACTGAAAACCTTTGGTATGGAGGATTCAAGGCTAGTAAGTACTCCCATGGCTACTGGACAAAAATTGTCTAAAAATGATGATGTTGCTTAAGTAATCCAGACTTTGTATAGGTCCATGATTGGAAAACTACAGTATGTTATTCACAGTCGACTAGATATTGCTCTAGTAGTTGGGATTGTGGCAAGATTCTTTGCCAATTCTAAGGAAACTCACATGATGGGTGTAAAAAGGATAATGAAATATTTGAAAGGAACTACAGATTATGGACTATACTATAAGAAGCATGAAAGATTTGAATTGAGAGTCTATACTAATGTTGATCGGGTAGGAAATGTGGATGATAGAAAGAGTACTAGTGGTGGAGCTTTCTTTCTTGGATAGAGATTAGGTTCCTAGACAAGGAAGAAACAAAATTGCATTTCCCAATCTACAGTTGAAGTCGAGTATGTAGGTGCAGCAGTGAACTGTTCAAACTTGGTATGGATAAAGAAATTGTTGATAGGCATGAAAGAAGAGATCACTAAACCAGTTGTCATCTACTGTGAAAACACAAGTGCTATCAACATATCTAAGAACCTAATGATGTAAACAAAGACCAAACACATCACCATCAAGTATCATTACTTGAGGGAATTGGTACAAGATAAAGAGGTCAGAATGGAATATGTGAATATAAAGGAACAACTACCAAACATATTCACTAAAGTCTTACCTAAAGAAGCTCATGAATAGCTGAGAGGCAAATTAGGGGTTCTTCCCCTCACTGAGGCTTCCTAGTCAAGCTAGGAGCATTGCGTCAAATGTGATGCAAAGACTATTTGAGAAATTGATGCAGAGAAAGGTCACACTTTAGGATCAGCCTAGAGTTGTGAAAAGTACAACAAAGCTGATAATCATTCATAAGCAAAGATGACAAAGGGATAAATATTGTTATTGAACTAACAAGATGATATCTACATCTGTAAGATGTATGTTTTAGTTGCTACTTTGGCATTATTTTCAAAGAGGGAGATGAATAAGATGAAAACACATGTTGATATTTCATGGAAGATCAAGTAAGAGGGAGAGATTCAGAGGAAAGGAACAAAGAAGAGATCAAGAGGAAGTTACTGTGTGGATGGTCATGCAAGAAAGGCTAATTGATTCTAAATCAGAATGAAGATAAGGATATCATAAATATTTCTGATGTACATACAAGTTTTGGATCAGTTGGTGAATCATGTGTTATTTATATGGTGTTGCCATCAATGCTAAAGAGGGAGATTGTTAGAAACTGCAATTGAAGCAATTTTTGTATTGTCATTGATGTCAAACCTTAACTGGTAAGACTATTGCTATCTAAGAAAGTACTATATCTATTTGATTGTTCAGAAGGATTAGGGCAAGGTTGATAACAATAGCACCTAAGGAAAGGTTGAGTTCTCTTGATAATTCAATGGGTACTTGATTATGTGGCACAATGATAAAATAATGTATTGCTTATCTAAGTAAGAAGTAAGACTAAACAAGTAGGCTTAACTGAGCAAAAGTAAAGAAATCTAGTTTAAGCCAAGTGATGTTAGTGTCGACTAAGCTAGTATATGCCTAGTAAATTCAGTGTTGACTAGGCTACCTAGTGATGACTGAGGAGTTGAACATAGTATTGACCGAGCATCAGTAATTTACATTTGAGGAAGAATTCAGATTCCTAGCCGACATAGTTGAATTCTTGGATTATGTAAATTGTGTTGACTTTATTTATTGAATGTATGGAAGCTTTTAATGCACTATAAACTATTTTATTATAATTTCATAAAGAGATTTGAGATGTTTCTAGAAGGAAGAATGAATAATATAATGTTGGAAGGATTCGATGACTCTGACCTAACCCTAAGATCTATGGAGGAGATTAAGCGGAGAAAGTTGGATCAACCTATCGAAGAGGTATTAAGGAAACCTAAGTGGGAAGTTGAATCAGGATGCTGAAGTTATTATTATTGACTGAATAAGAAGAAAAGGTTGAAGAAGAAGGAGTTGTGATTGCTTGAAGGGATTTTCGATAAGATCAGTGATGGAGATGGAAATGGATCTCAGTCAGTAAGCCAACATATATATATGTATGAATTGGATCTGTTATTTGCAAAGTGAGTTTTATGTTTTCAGATCAAACACTGCTATTACTTTCTAACCATTGTATCAGTTTAAATCATTTAATCAAGGTTGACCTAACACTCATTGTATAAATCCTTTGAACAAGGTTGCATTCTAATGGAATGTACTTAAGTCCTTTAACAAGGTGCACTCCTAACAGGGTGGTTGAAATCCTTTAAATGGGTAACACCTAGCAGTGTGTTTGTAAACCTTTGACAGGGTTTCCTTTTCATAGAGCACACTTCAGAAGAGTGAAAATATCAGTAACATGTTACAAAGTGTTTTTTACTAAATTGGGTTTCCACTATAAATCCTGGTGTTAATGCTTGTGTGAATGTTTTGATTTCAACATTTTTTTTTTAGCAAGTGTAGACACCTAAAAATCCTTTAGAAAATAAAGTATTTTTATTTTTTGAAAAATCCCTGATGACATCATCATTTATTAATTAATTAATTATTTAATTTATTTATTTATTTTTATGCCATTAAATCCCTTTATCTTAATTAAAAATATTTAATTAAGAAATCCCTCCCAAAAATGTTTAAATCTTATTTAAACATTATTCCTCTATTTATTAATTATTTAATTAATAAATTGACCAAAAATCCCAAAATAAATAATTTATTTATTTTTTGCCCAAAACTTGGCCAATTTCCTTAAGACCACTAACCTCTTCCAGAATCTTCTAATCCTTCTTTAATTTCGATTAAAGGCTAATCCCATCATTTCCTAACCCTAATCCCAACTCAAAATATTTAATTAAGATTAAATATTTAATCCTCATGTTTATTAAATTCATTTTAATAAATATTCTCAAAACCTAAACCATGGAAATAAATAAATCTTTATCTATTTCCTAAAATCTATGTTTATCCTAAGGAAGTTCTAGACTCTTCTAGAAAGTCTTATCCTTGTCCCCCTAATCCTAATCTTAATCCTAATTCCCCCCCAACCTTGTCACATTCCCTAACGAAGGTTAGCCAACTCCTAAGCTTAATCCAAAGTCAACAAACTTCTAGAAACTTCTCTTACATGCATTAAATACATTTAAAGCCTCCTTATCCCTCTTACATGCATTTATGATGCATTTAAGAAGCCCCTCACCCCTTTCTTACACCCTTTGACCTTAAGCACATTTTCCAAATTGTGCACATCCCTCTCATCTTTCAACCCAATGCCCTTGTGACACTTGTCACAAGGAGGTGGCCCTGAACTAGCACAATCCATGTGCTCCCCTTTGAATGAATGTTGGCCTCTCTTAAGGATTTTGATCCTGGCCACTCATTCCCCCTTAGGAAATTCTATAAATACCCTCATTTCTAAGAGCAATCATCCATTTTTTTAATTTTCAAGTAATAGTAATCTTATAATGCCATTTTCATGTTAGATCATAGCTTAAAATTAACTAACTACTAGATTTCATTATTTTCTTCAAGCTTTTTAACACATCATAGCTTAGTGATAATGGATTAACATAGTTTATTTCATTGTTTTTCATAGCATATCATCCATATCACATCTCTATTTGGTTAATAACAATCTTAGCATAAGCATCATGTAGCTCAAATCTCCATAGCAAGCATCATATTTGAGTTCTTGAAGCCTTAGGGGTAATTTTGGGTGTTCTACCCAATATTGTGCTATTTTTGTAGTTTTCATGAATCTCAATCCATCTTAGTATGCATTAAAATATGCTCCAAGTGCTTAGAGAGCACACCCACATCCCCTAAGCAAGAGCAAATCAAACAGTGCTTGGGTGCACCTGTTTAGGCTCTATGCGAGGTGGCTTAGCTTAGAGTTTCTTTGTTTTGGATTGATTTCATGCTAGATTAAAATCTAAATATTTATTTGGTTTGAAGCTTTCAAAACAGGTATCCTCAAAAGCCTAGTCTACTTTCTGACACACCCGGTGGGACACCTGTCCTGATCATCTACTTTGAAATCAACTTCTCTTGGTCATTTTTCTCTTCTTTTTCTCAAAAATTTGGGTTGTAACATTTCACTCTCTGCCAAATTTGTGCATTTGTTATCCACAACTGCGCATTTGTACAAAAATTTGTAAAATTGCGCATTTATCCATTAAAATTTGTAAAATTACGCATATGTCCTGATTTGCTGCACATATGTCAAACAGAGCTGCGCATATGTATTTTGTAAAAAGCTTGCATTTTAAAAGCATTTTGGCACAAATAGGTGTAAGTTGCACATACATACTCTGTTGTTGTGCATATGTGCAAAATTAAAAGTGCACATCTGTCACTTTTTCCTACGCATCTATGCTCTGTATCTGTGCATTCATTCCAGAGAGTGGTAAACTGATGTTTTTAAAGTTCTTTAAATTTGATTTTTCTTGCAGATTCTAAACTCTTGTTATTTTTGTAGGTACAAAATCAATCAACATCATTCCTAAAGTCTTTCAAATTGCTAAAATGAACTTCAAATCATGAAAACTAGGACTTTACAAATGCATTCATGCAAAATTAGGAACATTTCAAAGCTTTGGGTACTTAAAAAGAATCACAAATTTGCATTCTAAAAATCTAAAGTCATGTCCTAAAACTTCTATTCAGTTGAAGACTAACATCTTTTTTTGGGCAAATCTTGAATGGTTTTCAAATTTCATGCATCAAAGCTAAATTAGGAACTTGTCTTTTTTGGAACTAAAAAATCAAAGCAAATGGTCAAAACAAATCTTGAATGAAACTAAAGGAATGCAGCTAAATCCTAAGAGTCATTGTCAATTTGAAAAACAAACATACTCTTGAATGCACTAAAAGAAACGAACATCTCTATTCCCTCTTTTGTTTCAATTCAAGCAAGCACACAATCAAATCTTGAATGCCTTAAAGGATCAAAACAAACCACTTCAAAGTTCTTAAATCAACACGCAAATCTCAATCTTGAATGATCAAAGGAAAGAACTTGCAATCGCTCAAATCGTTTACTTTTTGGAGAAAGAACAAAACAAACCTTAAACACTTGTGTTTTCAAATTCAAAGTTCAAATCACACTTAAATCAATTTGGAAAAAGAACAAAATTGCTTGATGTGCATTTAGGAGTTTTTCAATTCTTGCAAAATCCTTGTTAAAGTAAGCAATGTAGAACATTTGAACTTGGACAAGTTCACTTGTTCTACTTTTAGCGAGGCCTATCCAAGGAGAAAAGTGCTTCCTCTCTGGAGAATGACCTCAAACCGGTATCCCCCCTGGCTGGTATATAAATAAAGTGAAGGCAAAAGGTAGTCACTTATATCTCCTAATCCACAGGCATTTTGTGCCAAATGCAAATGTCTGGGGATGGTAAATATTCCTCCCCCAGTGTTGTTGCCTAGGATCTTAAGTGAGTCACAGGCGGTCAGCATAACCGGGTATGGAGACTCCACAGAACTATTAAAAACTTGATAAAATAGAGGCTACCCTATCTACACCTGAAAGTATCAAAATCCTTGTGCAAGGACCGATTCCAAGGGTTTACCGGGTCGCCTCAAGATTACTCACCATTTGTATTCCCTTCTGGGGGGTACCAAGCTGTGGGCAAGTGATTTTGATACTCACCTTCCTTAGGTAGATCTACTTGAAGTGCTTGACAGTCAAATACTTCGTGAACACATTGTTAGAACATAAAC
Organism: Chamaecyparis obtusa; assembly: GCA_027943335.1. NCBI lineage: Eukaryota > Viridiplantae > Streptophyta > Pinopsida > Cupressales > Cupressaceae > Chamaecyparis > Chamaecyparis obtusa. The sequence goes on from BSBK01000672.1 coordinate 61,372, forward strand.
TTTCAAAAGCTTTATTAGAGTCAGTCATCCTGCTTGTATCCTGCAAGGTTGCTTTGTCCCTTGTGGAGATTGCTTTTCCAAAAGTCTTGTTTATCTATCCTTTGCCATTGGAAAACATTGAATCAACCCACCAACTTGGTACTCAAAAAATCTTGTAGGAATCAGATATCCAAAAGCCTTTTATCTCAAACAAACTTATCAGAATTTCCCTGAGTTATGCCCAATTTGATCAAACATCTGAAAGCTAAGTTACCCAAATCCAAAGATTATCAAGAGAAGAAAGTTGCAGAAAGAAACCTTAAAAGCCATCAATCCTCTATCCAAGCAACCCAAGCAGAAGAAAAATATCAAGAAAGGCTTGATAATATTGGCTATAATGCAAGAGTCAAATAGTTTGCCTACCAATTTTGAGTAAACCATCGCTACGTCAACCTTGAAAGAAAAGATTAGCTAGATCATTTGCATGTCCCATTCTACCTTTAGATCTCAAAATCCTATCTCAGTAGTCCTTCATCCTAGTATCATCCTAGTTTCATCTCGGCATCATCACCAAATCCTTAGTTGCATTCTAGAGTCCTTAGTTGCATTCACCATCATCTTCCTAGCAACATCATAGATCATCCATCTCAATTGCATTTGCATCATCCTTTTAGAGAGAGCATTGTTCCATCATCCTTCACTATCATTCCATCAGCAATCCAAAATCAGAATCCCATATCCTTCATCCAAATCCAGCATCCATCATCCAAATCAGAACCCACCATCCTTTGTACCAAATCCAGAAATCCAAATCCACAAGCACTTAATGTCCAAATCTTTGAGTTGTTTTCATCCCCTATCCCAAAATAAAAAAATCATCCCCTTTTTGATAGAACATTGTCTAAAGGAAATCCAACTTGTCCTTACACAACCTCATCACCTCGAGTAAGAGATTAGCTTGTATTGATAAGAATCCAGTTGACTGAAGATCATTAGTCTATCCTAGGTTGACCAAACCCTATCATTGATCCTCCATCGGGAAAAACAAACAGCTCATTGTTGACACTTGGTAATCTTCCACCAGCATCCCACCAATCTTCCACCCAATCTTGACCCAAATCAGAGCATCCCACCAAGCCTCCATCATCGCCAAGCATTTCACCAATTTGTCACCATCTTTCATCATCCCACCAATCCTTGCATTGCATTTTAGAAATTTTATCATCATTAGAAATTCCTTAAGCTTGCATCCATCATTCTTTAGAATCTTTAGGAAATATCTTGCATCCATCTAGCATCTACATTTCCATGCCCGTCGAGACAAGATTTGGATCTAGGAAGCGAAGGAACATGAATCCTTATCCAATCACCAGTTCATCTGATCCCAACATTTTTACTAGCGCAATGGTAGCTTATGATCCCCAAAAACAAACTAGCAATGCATGGGATGATCCCAATATCCCTTCAACTCCTCTGGCAATAGAAACATTTGTGAAACACCCAGAGAATCCACCAGTAGTCAATACACTCATAGCCCAAAACTAGCAAAGCATGTTCACTAACTTTTCACAAAGGCATACTCTCATTCCGCCATATCTCCATCCTTGTATTCCCATAAGCACTATCCAAATCCCAGCACAAGTGTACTCTCCATTCATTCAACCATTCCTTGATCCTACCTTGCAAACATCTCAAGAAACCTCCACTGTTCCCCTTCTTTTGCAAGGAAGCTTCTCTAGTCCTGTAACACAAGCTGTAACACCATCTGCTCCATTCTCTATCACAGGTACTTCATCATACGACATGGCCACCCAAGCTCTTGCACAAATCCAACGCTTGTCACAAAATCAACTCCCACCTCTCACACAAACCTTTACACAAGCAGTTCCACCATCTTCCATAGGCCAAGTAGCACCTTTCACTCCGAGAGGGATGCAATCATCGTTCCCCTTCACTTCACAAGCTTCCACATTCACACCTTTTGTGCCATGAGGGACACAATCATCTTTCCCTTTCAATCCCCAAGCTTCAGCATCCACACCATCATTTCAGGGATCAACACAATCGTTTCCCTCTTTCACCCAGCAAACCTCTACATCATCTACTCCGGGGGCACTGCAATCATTCCCCTTTCAAAATCAGCAAACTTTCACATCACCTTTTTCATGGGGAACACAAGCATCCTCTTCATTCTCCCCCTAGCAAGCATCTACCCAGGCACAAGCCCAACAAAATTCCTTCACCACAGGAATGCCTTCAATGGATTTTTCCAATCCACCATTCATATCCCAAACTCCTATAACATCTACCTTCCAGGCATCCACTACAGCACAATTCCCACCTCACACTAGTTTTCGTTGGGGTCTCACTCAAGAAGACATGAAAGATTTTGGAATACCAACTCACTCTCCTACATCCGTGTTTGCAAACCAACAAGCCACCTTCTCACAAGCAGCACAACAGCAACCATCTCAACCTCCACCAACTTCATCCTTCACAAGCTATCCATTCCCAACACCCAGTGCTTTTCAGCAAGTTCCTCCACCTCAGTAGAAAAGTTCCTCCCATTTCACAAGTCATCTTGCCCAGCCACCCTTTGCTTCAAGCTTCCCTACATTAGTTCCACCCTTAAGCAATGCGGGAATGCACCCAACCTATATCGTTCAACCACAGAGCCAAGCTCAGCAAGGACCATCTTATCAATAAGCTACATCATTCCACTAGCCACCCCCACAAAAACCATACTTCCAGTCACAACAACAAACCCCCATCATTCCCCAACAACAACAAGTTTCCTCCTATCAGTTATAGTAGTAAGTCCCCGTCATCCCACAACACCAGCAAGTAGTCCCGTATCCTCCACTACAATATCCCCCTATGCTGCATTAGCAATATCCCCAGCAAACATCACTCCAAAATCCACTCCAATCTACCTATCCCACTGGGCCATCTCCATATCCCACTCCACAATACCCACCTCAAATGGGAGTACCCGCTCAAACACCAATCAATGCCGAGTGGGAAGCCATGAAGAATGCTCTTAAGGAGCTTCAAACCGGTACCGATAGAAAAACCTACAAGTTTGAGGAGGTGTGTCCTTATCTATTTGACCGATCCATTGCCACTATTCCTTTCCACAAACACTTTGAGACACCTAAATTTGATAAATATTAGGGGAAAGGAGATCCAGTCAACCATATTAAAGAATTCTATATGGCATGCCAAGAAGTGGCTTACAGTGATAACTATCTCTAATGCCTATTCCCCAAAAGCTTGGGAGGAACTATTATTGAGTGGTTCTACAAAATACCATATGGGACTATCACAACCTTTGCTAAACTTTCTGAGAAGTTCATTGCCCACTATGCCCACAATGTTGAGAATGAGCTGACCTTGTTAGATCTCTGCAACTCAAAATAGAAAGAAGGAGAAAGCCTAGCAGAATACTTGCAACGATGGCAAAACCTTACCACCAGGTTATCATACTAGCCACTTGAAAAACATTTGACCAAAATCTTTATTGATAATCTACATCCTAAGCTATCCCACTTCATGAGGATGAATTGTCTCCAAACCTCTCAAGATATCAAGAGCAAGGGGATAGGTATTGAAAAGGCCCTCCTAGATGAAGGCATGATCTGACACTTCAAAAGTGATGCCCAAAAACCCAGTAATGATAAATCCCATTACTGGAATCATAAAAAGAATGTTGTTACTGATGGAGCCATTGATACCAAGCATGTCCAATTTGTCATGGCTAGTCCTCCATCAACTCCTTCATACCAACAACAACAAGCACCCATCTATCAGCAACCTCCTCAAGTCCATCAGCAACCCACGCAACAATATCATTCTCAAAATAATCAGTAGAATTATCAACAGCAAGCCCATCAAGCTTATCAAGGTAATCCAAACAATTAGGTCAATACCATTAATGTTGCTCCCAAACAAGAGAAGCCCAGAGCTCAGAACAATCCAAGGAACACCTTCACACCACTGGGTGAACCTTGGATGTTATCGTTCACCAAATGGCCAAGGCCAACTTGATCACGTTTCCACTAATCCAGCCAATTGATGATACCACTCCCAAGCCCGATTGGTACAAAGATCATGAATACTATGATTATCATCGTGTCAAAGGACACACTACTTTGAAGTGTATGAGACTCAAAAACTATATCCAAGATCTCATTGATCAAAAAGAGATTCAAGTAGATACACCCGCTCAAGCCTCGCCAAATGCCAATTTACAAATCTATCAGAATGTGTTCCCACAACACAATGCTGGGAAGAACCAAGGTAATACCAATCATCCCCAAAATCATGGCAAAGGAAAGCAAGAAGATCACACTACTACCTACATCAATTATGATAAATTTGTTGGATGTATAACCCAAGTTGAGCCCATAGTCAATGCCATCCATGTCAGAGGAGCGGATCATCAATGTGTTGTTACTACCCATAGAGGCTGGATCACTATTGTTGGTGCCCATCCAAGGCCAGTACACAATGCACACAATGCACATTATAACCTCATAGAACATCTTGGGAATACACCAGCCCAAATATCCATCTTGGACCTTCTCCACATTTCACCTCTCCATCAGGAGATCCTTGACTGAGCTGTCAAAGAAGAACATGTCCCCATAGACATTAACACCACCTAGTTTGCGACCCTTGTGGGACATCTATCTGTAGCCTGTGCTTTATCCTTCAAAACATCCGACATGCTAGACGTTGCACCTGACCATACTCTCCCTCTCCCCATCGCCATCATGGTTAGAGACTTTGCCATCAAACGGGTCTTAATAGATAATGGTTCAGCCCTGAACTTGTGTACTTTGAAATTCATTCAATAGATTGGGTTCACATAGGCCGATATAGCACATGAAGTAATCACTATCAAAGCTTATGACAACTTGGAGCGTACCTCTGAAGGTACCATTACTTTGCCTATTCGACTAGGCCTAGCAACACAAGATACCATTTGTCATGTTGTTGATCTTGACCTGCCATTCAATATCCTCCTAGGCTAACCATGGATTCATTCCATCAAGGCTGTACCATCTACATACTATTAGTGCATCAAATTTCCACATCAAGGCACTAAGGTTACCATCCATGCTAATCCCCAACCCTTCACATACTATCGTGCAATGGAAGCATCATTCCCTCACTCAACTCATTGTCCTGGAATTGACATTGGTACTTCTATTGCTAGCTCATCCCGATCCCATTGCAATCCAGAAACCATTCTCACCTCCACCCTCTCTTCCGTCAAGATCAATAACCAAGGTTGTGGTGAATATAGCCTACATGATGCATTTTCCATAGGGGCCCTCCCGCTTGATCCACATACTCAAGGGCACCCGAGTTACCAAAGCAGGCCTATTGAAGAGCTTCATGAAATCAAGAGAATTGGATTTATGACTTTTGAATCCCATGGCAACATAAATAGTCAAGAGATGGATCCTGACATCAATAGGTGGTTGTACAAAGATCCCCCACCACCTGACACTCAACTTCTTGGCTATTTCAAAGATAAATATCCGAAACAACATAAGTATACCACTGAACAATGGAACTATCAAGGCGGTGGTCTAGGACCACAAGAAGGTGGCAGCCAATATCCCATCACGGCATCAAAGAATCCTAAGCATCAGGGTCTTGGCTTTAATACCCCTCACCTACATATACAAGGGCCCAATACCACAACTAGAGATACCAACATGACTAGCGTTCCCCTCTTAAATAGCTAGGATGACCTTGTAGAGATCGAAGACATCCCTAAAGTGAAAGAAATCAGATCCTATGATGATATCTTTGATGATGACACCCTCTTGGGGACTTCTATCCTCCAAAAACTTGCCATCAATCTCATATAACTTCCCCTCATTCATCCTCAACTCATAGATTGGGACCAACCAAGCATCGCACACATCGATGAGTTCCAGAGCATGGAAGCACTCCTAGAGTTCATGGGGGCATCAGGCCCACAATCAGTTCACAAATCAGAGTCAAATCACATCTATAAGCTTGACCCAGAAGGATACTTTGGGGAGGAGGCAAGCTTTAGCTACAAAAGAGAAATAGAAAAAGTGAAACATGAGTCTTTATGTGAAAACCCTTCTGGGGCACATTCTGATTCCAAAAAAGTAAAAATAAAGAACGTATCTTCTAGTGAAAACTTGGCAATTCAAGTGCTAGAAGATGAAGACTTACTTCTTCCTCCCATCTGAGATTACAGACCAGAGTAGTCACCTATCATCATAGAAGAAACCAAGCCAGTCAACTTGGGTACAGAGGAATGTCCGAGGATCACCTACATTGCAGCCAACATGATAGAAGGTGAAGAAATGGCTTTGATTGCGCTCCTTAGAGAATCAATTATAAATTTTGCATGGTCATATGCACACATGCATGGGCTTGATCCTAATCTTGTTGTCCATCATCTAGCAGTGGATCCTAATGTCAAGCCAGTAAAAAAGAAGCTGAGAAAAATGCATCGAAAGGTCACCTTATTAGTCAAAGCAGAGCTTGAAAAACTCCTCCAAGCCAAGATTATCAGAGCTATAGATTACTTCGATTGGATCTCTAACATGGTGCCTATCACAAAGCCTTTAGGTGACATCAGAGTATGCATAGATTTTAGGGACCTGAACAAGGCATGTCCTAAAGATGATTTCCCACTACCAAATATAGACATGATTGTAGATCTTACAGCAGGTCATGAAATGCTGTCACTAATGGATGGCTTTTCTGGCTACAACCAAATTCGTATAGAAGAAGTAGATCAACATAAAACAACATTCACAACTCCATGGGGTACCTTCTGCTACAACATGATGTCATTTGGGCTAAAGAATGCAGGAGCCACATATCAAAGAGCGATGACAAGAATCTTCCATGACATGATCCACAAGATTCTAGAAGACTATGTGGATGATATTCTTGCAAAATCAAAGACACACCATGAACACCTTGACATTCTTGAGAGTGTGTTTGATCACCTACAACACTATGGGTTAAAGCTCAATCCAAATAAATGTGTCTTTGGTGTTAAATATGGAAAGCTCCTTGGTTTCATAGTATCACGATGAGGCATAGAGATTGACCCTAAGAAGGTCAAAGCACTAACAGAAATGCCTCCACCAAGAACACTCAAACAGCTTAGAAGCCTACAGGGAAAGCTTCAATCAATGTGTCGGTTCATTTCTCAACTAGCAGACAAGTGCCAACCTTTTACGCATCTCTTATGCAAAGACACAAGCTTCAAATGGGATCCCATATGTCAGAGAAGCTTTGATAAGCTCAAGGAGTATCTAGCCAATTCTACAATCCTAGTACCACTAGTTCTAGGATGCCCTCTCATACTCTACATCTCGGCAACCACTACAGCATTGGGGGCACTCCTAGCTCAGCATGATGATGAAAACAAAGAGAGAGCCATCTACTACATTAGTCGAACTCTTGTCGGCTATGAGCTTAATTACTCACCCATAGAAAAAGCATGCCTTGCAGTGGTTTTTGCCATTCAAAAGCTTAGACATTACATGCTCAGTCACACAATCAGGCTCATTTCAAAGGTGGACCCCCTCAAATATCTACTATCAAGGACAACTCTCACAGGCCGTATGGCAAAATGGGTCATGTTACTCAATGAGTTTGACATCTAGTATATTGATTAGAAAGCAATCAAAGGGCAAGTCATTGCCGATCAGTTAGCAGAGACACCACTGGTGGATGCTTATCCACTAATCATGGAATTCCCTAATGAACACTTATGTATGATCGAAGAGCAGCCCATGTGGAAACTATTCCTTGATGGCTCCTACACATCACATGGATCAGGGGCAGGAATCCTATTCGTCACACCTCAAGGTGACTACATTCCAAAATCATTCAAGTTAGGATTCTCATGTACCAACAACATTGCAAAATATGAGGCACTCATCTCAGGTCTCAAAATAGCCATTCAGTGGAATATCACAGAACTGCAAGTGTTTGGAGATTCACAGCTAATTATCAAGCAAGTCCTAGATGAATATCAAACAAATGATGACAAGCTGCTACCCTACAAAGAACTCATGGATAGACTGAAAGAGCATTTCCTAAATCTAAAATTTACATAGATACCAAGACTTCATAAAAAAGTAGCCGATGCAATGGCAACTATTGGGTCCTTGTTAGAAATCCCACATGATGCATCACAGTATGAATTCCTAGTCGAGCAGCTACATACACCAGCTTATGAGAACATTGATGCAAAAATGGTGTGTGTCTTGGTTGTTCCTTAGTCCCTGTGGTACCATGACATCCATGCATATCTAAAGAATGGTATCATATCTCCCCATCTCACCCATAACCAATGCCAAAACCTTATTCACAGAGCTTCTCGCTACACTCTTGTAGCCAACACCCTTTATCATCGAGGGTATCACAATATCCTCTCTAGGTGTTTAGATTCAAACAAGGCCATCCTAGCTTTACAAGAGGTCCACACTAGAATTTGTGGTGCCCACGCGAGTGCCATGGTTCTAGCTAAGCAGTTGCTTCAAGTTGGGTATTATTGGCCAACCATGGAACATGACGCTTATGAGTTTGTCAGAAAATGTTTACCATGTTAGCAACATGCAAATTTAATTCATGCACCAACACAAGACTTGCAGCCCATTGCGCCACCTTGGCCATTTTCATGTTGGGGCTTTGACCTTGTTGGCTTAATCACTCCCCTCTCCTCAGATGGACACAAGTACATAATAACTGCCACCAAGTACTTCACCAAATGGGTTGAAGTGATTCCGCTCACCCTAACTACTGGCATTCAAATATCTTAGTTCATCCTTTACCACATCATTTGTCACTTTTCCATACCATCTACCATCTTCACAGACCATGGCACACCTTTTGAAAACTAGCATGTGGATGATCTGTGTGCTAGACTCCACATCCATCACCATTTCTCAAGTCCATATTTCCCTCAAGGAAATGGCCAGGCTGAGGCAACCAACAAAACTATCTTGAAAATTCTCAAGAAGGTTGTCAATGATTCTGGTCATGACTGACACCTCCAAATCAATCCCACCCTTTGGGCCTACCATACTTCTTATCACACTCCCACAAGCACCACCCCATATTCTCTTGTCTATGGTGCCGAAGCCATTCTGCCGATCGAGGTTGAGCTCCCATCATTGCGAGTCTCCATGAAGAAATACACCACTAATGAAGACTATCATGTGGCCCATCTCACACAACTAGACCTGTTAGATGGAAAGAGACAACAAGCCTATGATCACCTGGTTGCATACCAGAATTGACTCAAAAGGAGTTATAACAAGAAGGTCCATCCTGGATAGTTCCAGGTCAGTGACATGGTCCTCAAAGAAAATTAGAAAGTCCAAGCAAATAGAGAAAAGAAAGGCAAGTTTGAGCCTACTTGGTTGGGCCCCTATGTTGTCACAGCATGCTTTGGCTCCGCAGCCTATCAGCTATCTACACCAGAAGGTGAGCCTTTGAATGACCCAATCAACATCATACATTGGAAGAGGTTCTATGCCTGAACTAGATCCTAAATATTCAAAAAATCCATAAAAATTGGAAAAAGTAGAAAAATTAAAAAAAATTAAAAATGCAAAAAAAGAAAAGAAAATAATCGTCCAATGGTGAAAACTTGGCAATTCAAGCGCCTTGGACAAATATGTTGGTGAAAAGCTGGCAAACAAGTGCCATACATAGTGGACCGAGTCATTATCTATCAAACTCCCATCCCCCCCATCCCACTATCTCAGTCCTTTTTCTACCATCCCCATCCCCATCCACCATCCCCCAGCATTCCTCTTTTTTATCATCCTCAAGCAACTCTGCAATCTCACTTGCACATATCTTGCACATATCTTGTACCCTATCTTATACCATATCTTGTATCATCTCCTATATATCCTGTACCCTATCCTATATAGCGTGGTCCTTCCTATCCCCAATCCTAAGCTTTTGTACATATCCGTTGTATATCTTTTCCTGTCCATTGTACATATCATCCCTTTTGTTGTACATAGTCCTTGTTAGTCCTGCCGCATCATTTGATTAGAACATCTTGTCCTACCCAGCCTTGTACTTCAGCAACATCACTTGTCAACTATTCTTGATCCCAATGATTATTCTTTGACTTCATCATTTGCCCAGCAACCAACAACACTCTTTCTCTCATCAATCAGCGGGTCCCTATGGATGTATCCTTCCTCCTGTCAGACCTAATCTTTCACCAAGCACACTGGGTCCATGTCGATGCATCCTTCCACACATTCAGACCAATCTTCCCACCATCCATCCAATCCATCACATCAAATCTCTCTCCTTGGCAAAGGATGTCCTTTTGGAGTTCTCATTTTGGTCTTTGATTTTGTCCTTTGGATCTTGTTAATCTTTTATGGCTTCTCGTTGTTCTCTACTCAAAGTCACCACAATCCTTTATATCATGGTGCGCTGTGAATAAGGATAATTTGGGGCAAGGTCTTTTTGTTTTTTGATTCTGGCTGTGAGTCAGTCGTGTGTTTGTGGTTTCTTCAGCATCGTTTCCCCCATGCCTCCTTCGGGTTTCATGTGTGATGTTGGGGCAACCCTGCATGTCTTTTTAGCGTCAGTCCTATGCAACGTTGGTGACAAGGTCTCATGATCCCAGTATCCTTGGCAGGTCTCTAGCATTGCTCTATTAAACTAGGTGTGCTCTCCACATTTGCACTTGGAGCTTCCCCAAATCCCCTGCATCTTGCATCATATAGATTAATCTTGCATCCTCATATAGCTGCATCCTGGATTTTGCATTTCATCTCATCTTGCATCCACCCATCTTTTCTCTTGGAAGCTTGGTTATTTATCTCCCCTTCTTCCTAGGTCCTTCCTTCTTTGTTTCCTTTCAAGAAAAATTTCACACGTTTACTCCTTGTGTTATTTTCTCGAGGGGGCACAACCTATAATTCCTCTAAATTCTAGCCTTTGGGCATCTTATTTTCTTGTCTTTGATGCCATGCCACTTGTCGCATCACATCAAAGAGGGGCAAAATGTAGACACCTAAAAATCCTTTAGAAAATAAAATATTTTTATTTTTTGAAAAATCTTTGATGACATCATCATTTATTAATTAATTAATTATTTAATTAATTTATTTATTTTTATGCCATTAAGTCCCTTTATCTTAATTAAAAATATTTAATTAAGAAATCTCTCCCAAAAATGTTTAAAGCTTATTTAAACATTATTCCCCTATTTATTAATTATTTAATTAATAAATTGACCAAAAATCCCAAAATAAATAATTTATTTATTTTTTGCCCAAAACTTGGCTAATTTCCTTAAGACCACTAACCTCTTCTAGAATCTTCTAATCCTTCTTTAACTTCGATTAAAGGCTAATCCCATCATTTCCTAACCCTAATCCCAACTCAAAATATATAATTAAGATTAAATATTTAATCCTCATGTTTATTAAATTCATTTTAATAAATATTCTCAAAACTTAAACCATGGAAATAAATAAATCTTTATCTATTTCTTAAAATCTATGTTTATCCTAAGGAAGTTCTAGACTCTTCTAGAAAGTCTTATCCTTGTCCCCCTAATCCTAATTTTAATCCTAATTCCCCCCCTAACCTTGTCACATTCCCTATTGAAGGTTAGCCAACTCCTAAGCTTAATCCAAAGTCAACAAACTTCTAGAAACTTCTCTTACATGCATTAAATGCATTTAACCTTATCCCTCTTACATGCATTTATGATGCATTTAAGAAGCTCTCACCCCTTTCTTACACCCTTTGACCTTAAGCACATTTCCCAAATTGTGCACATCCCTCTCATCTTTCAACTCAATGCCCTTGTGACACTTGTCACAAGGAGGTGGCCCTGAACTAGCACAATCCATGTGCTCCCCTTTGAATGAATGTTGGCCTCTCTTAAGGATTTTGATCCTGGCCACTCATTCCCGCTTAGGAAATTCTATAAATACCCTCATTTCTAAGAGCAATCATCCACTTTTTTATTTTCAAGTAATAGTAATCTTATAATGCCATTTTCATGTTAGATCATAGCTTAAAATCAACTAACTACTAGATTTCATTGTTTTCTTCAAGCTTTTTAACACATCATAGCTTAGTGATAATGGATTAACATAGTTTATTTCATAGTTTTGCATAGCATATCATCCATATCACATCTCTATTTGATTAATAACAATCTTAGCATAAGCATCATGTAGCTCAAATCTCCATAGCAAGCATCATATTTGAGTTCTTGAAGCCTTAGGGGCAATTTTCGATGTTCTACCTGGTTGTGCCATTTTTGGGGTTTTCATGAATCTCAATCCATCTCAGTATGCATTAGAATATGCTCCAAGTGCTTAGATAGCACACCCACATCTCCTAAGCAAGAGAAAATCAAATAGTACTTGGGTGCACCTGTTTAGGCTCTATCTCAGGTGGCTTAGCTTAGAGTTTCTTTGTTTTGGATTGATTTCGTGCTAGATTAAAATCTAAATATTTGTTTGGTTTGAAGCTTTCAAAACAGGTATCCTCAAAAGCCTAGTCTACAACAAGTTAAATACTATTGGATAGTGGACTGCAATGCTATATGTTTCTGTTATGCATTCAGTAATGATCGAGTAGCTGTTGGTTGTTAGATCTGAGTTGTTGAAATGTGTTTGAAAGTTTATTTATATATCTAGACCTAAGAACAACTAATTCACCCCCCCTCTCTATTGTTCTAAATCATATTAACAGTTTGGAGCCTTGAAGATGATAAATAAATAAGGAGGAGAAAATATAAAAAGGACAACAAAGATAAGTAGATAGAAAATTTTATCTAAAGAGTAATTATGAATGTGGAATGGATCTCAAGAGGAAAATAGAAGAGAGTTATAAAAATAAGGATCGATAGCCAATACATGTTATAGTTTTGGCATAGAGAATATAAACTAATAAGAAGAAAAAGAAGATATTGAAGTGGATGTTAGTGGAGAAATAATTAAAGACAACAATGGGCCACAAAAATATGAAGAATAAATTGTGATCAAAGAACTGGGAAGAAGTAAAAAGAATAATAGAAAAGAGGAAGATATATTGACCAAATTTGAAGAAATAGAAAAAGAATGGAATGACAAATTGCAAGAGTTGAAGATAAATGAGATGGAAAAAATACAAAGATGTAGTTTGCAACTAAGGGTGAAGAATTTATCAGAGTAAAGAGAATATTTGGAATAAAGTACATACACATATTTGTAAGGACATTGATGGGTATGATAAAAAGGAAGAATTCTCAAATTATTTATGTTCGAATTATTTTTTCATGGATGAAGAAGAGTATGGAATGATAAATCTATATTTTTGGTAGACTGTGAATGATTTTGTTGAAGTTAGTGAATTTCAAGACATAGAAATTTTTAATTTCTATATAATTATTTATATTGTTAAATGAGTGAATAGAGATTTATAAGGGATGATAAATAGTTCTAAAAAGAGTAGTGAGAACCCTTATTGGAGGAGAATGAGATTGGTTCCTATGAGACTTTGGAAGAAGTCAAGGAGAGGAAGAAAGGAAGATAAGTTTTGATGTAAAAAAAAGTTCCAAACAGGAATGATTTTTTTATTTATAGCTTAATGTATAGGAGCACATGCTTTATTTTGTGTCCCAGGGAGTCTGATGTAGGAGCCTCATCTGTGATAAATTTTTGTTTTTGATTTATTTTATTTGGGAGGTTTTTTCTCCTATTGCCACATGGAAAGATAGGAGAATAGTAGTGTTTAACAGTTATATGAGTTTGTTCATCTTCTATAAAGGTAGATAGTTGAAGGAGGTAGACATTAATTTTTACTTAGGAAGTGATCAGTTTTGAATGCAGGAAAAAAATGATATTCAAATAGACCAGTAAAAGGAGATGGAATGCTTAAAAAAAAAGGATTATAGAATGTGGATGTTGAGTTGAAGGTATTAATATATGCATAGAAGAGTGTAATTGCCAATAGGGAATTGGTTTGGTCAAGAGAGAAAACATACATGTAGATAGCATATAGATCATAGGAGAAAGATTAATGGTGTTGAATGTGTTTGTTGACTAGTAAAACCAATAAATAGAGTGATCACTAAGAAAAAGAGGGAAAGACTGCCTTCTCAATGATGAAGGTAGAGGGAAAATGAGTCTTTTCAAAAATAAAAATGATTCCAAAGGAAGGGATTGGTGAAGTGAGTTGAAGAAAAGGCTATGACCGAATAATTGGGGTAAACTTTAGATTAAATGTGAGAGAAGAAACTTCAATCCCAAAAGGAATCCCTTAGTAAATGTAATATTTATTCTAGAATAAAGAATGAACTAATTCTTTGTTTGGATGTGTGGCTCATCTCTTAGTATAAATTGTAAGAGATATGATTTCATTAGTTTCTCATAGGCTATGCTGTCATTTGTGTCTACATTAGAATGGCTTCTCTACTACTCTTCTATTATTCTCTTTCATAGGAATTAGTTATTTTTGGTTAAGGTTCTTGTCACTGGTTTGACACTAAGTCTTTTGAAATATATTACTGATTGAAGCCTTCACAGTTGATTATGGGAATGAGACATTTTATGGTGTCAAGTTATATGTGTGTGGAAAATGTTTCCATAAAAAAATGGTATGTAAACTTTTTGTTTTTGATAGATAAAGTAGCAAGAGGGTGCTGGCCCAAAGAACAAAGGACTAGTAGCACATTAATAGCACATTAACGTAACCAGTCAAGTAGATATAATAAGTTTAATAGTATAATCACTAGTCTAAATCTGCCCCTATCATAAACATAAACCACAATACTAATCAACTGAATTAAAATAGAGTATCGAGACCGAGCAGTAGCATGTAAATTATTAGTTAAAAGCCACACCAGGCTGAATAGAAAGCTATAAAAACTAACATTAATCCCAACCACAAAATAGGGGATCCTAGGGCCAGGCCCAGTCAAAATTAACCAGCACATGGGAACTAGAATTAATTTTTCCCACCCAACTACTTAGACAGTAGGGTCCTCTCCCACTCTTCCTACAGAAACAGGAAAAGATCCTTGTCGTCATTCGCTTCTAGAGTACCACCCGCCATCTTTTCCTGCACATGACAGAGATTCATAGCCGAAGCGTGCATAACCTTCAGGCCAAATTTGTTGGACAACATGCATTGGTTCATCAACTCCTGCATATTTTTCTTGATCTCCGCAATATCTTTGTCCAAGTTCATGAATCTCCTTTTAAGAGTACCTTTGAAATTGTCCTCTAGGGCCTCAGTATTGTAAACAGAGGTAGGGGGCTTATCCTAGGGATCTTGAGAAAGACTTAGGGGCAGGGTAGGAATATTGGGGGTTTCCATGGCATGCTTGGGGTTGGGAACAGGGTTGTTACTAGTCCTAGGGGGACTCATATGATCATCTAAGGAATTATTCATGCAATCAGTGGTTTAGGGGTCTTTTTTAGTCATGGAATGTTCTTTAGATGCTGTTTCCAACAACCTAGTTTTACATTTCTCCTTGGAAAGTCTGTTTGACCTCCTGCGACCCGAACCACTCAAATCCACCTCCAGACTAACCTGGCTCTCCATTATTTTCCCTTTTTTGGTCCTACATTCGGTCTCTGAAGTACTATCATCCTCCTTCCTATCTTTAATTTCCTCAAACTCAGAGACATAAGACACCTCCTGGCCATCCTTCCTATTGAATAGGGTTTTGACACATTTTTTGCAGTTCCTGCCATTTTTAGCCCCTAGCTTAGGCTCCTGGATGACACAAATGGACTGGGAGGAGGCCTGGGTGGGATTTTCAGTTTTGGCTGGGGAATCCTCCTAGTGCAACTCCTAGATAATTAGGGGGGGGGGGTGGGGTGCCAAGAAGATAGCTTTGTGGAACTGGTTAATGCAGAGAAGGAGGCCCTAATGGAGGATAGGTATAGGCTTATCTAGGTTATCCTTAATATCAAGGATATTACTTTCTATGGAGTGCAAAAGAAAGAAAGGGATGGAAATTAAATCCTTGTTTCTAATATGGTTTAGGAATGATAAGTGGTAGTAGTAAAAAATAGTAAACTTACCTTCCAACATGAAGTATTTCATCACTATGAGGTAGATTTTTGGCTAGAAATCTGACAGCTCCTCCCTATTGAAACCCCCCTGCTTTTTTACCGGTAGCTCTCCATCCTTGAAGAACTAGTTGAGGCTGGTAGGGTTAGGAGTTTGAGTAGTTTTTTTGTATTTTCTCCCCATCATAGAAAGCCCAGTCGGCTTGGCTATGACCTCCTTGTTCAGCTGAAAGTGGATTCCTCCAATAGAGACACTCATGTTGTTCCAGGATGACATGAACTGTTTGGATATTCATTCATCATGCCCACTCTTCATTCTCTCCATAAAACCCCAAATGCCACTCTCCTTGCAATAATGTGTCACCAGCACATCAGAGGTGAAGGCCTCATCAATTTTATCAGGCTCAATGTGGAGAGTGTTGCCTCCCATTTCAAAGTTCAGTCCCTCCTGGGCCAGAATATCCTAGAAAACAAAGAGCCGAGTGTTTCTACAAAACTTAAAAAACCCTTTATTTTTGCAAAGCCTTTCCGAGGAAGGTTTATACTTAAAATGATGGCTTTGAGAAAATTTTTGGAAAATGGGCTCCATACTGCCAGATCTAACAAATCTCCAAGTTCCATTAATAGTAATAATACTCATACTTGCTATCCTCATTAGCCAAGTAAGCCCTCTTATTCAGACAGCACCTACTCCACACGTTTAAAGGGTAATTATGATTCTTTATGGGAATTGGGGTTCTCCTTTCCATAAACAAAAAAATCATTGGAACATGCCAGCACGTGATCCAGTAAGGATTCACAATGAATAAGATGGTGTGGCACATTTAAACATTGATATTCATTTCTCCCCCAATGATTTGCTGAGTCACTAGAGGTAAGTCACTAACCACCCTCCAACTATTGAGTTTGGTTTGTTTTAGGCCCATTGCCGCCATTGAGTTAGCAACTGATTTCCCTTCTTTTTATGTGTCAGATATAGTGGTGCTCTAAAAGCTATTAATCAGCTCACCAATCTCCATAATAATAGGTCTAGCCCGCCACCCCACACTAGCACCACTTTTGATAGCCTCAACAACCACTTTGGAATCCCCCTCAATTTCTAGCTGCCTGACATTCATTTGTTTTGCAAATTTAATCCCTCAGAGAAGGGCCATTCCTTCCACCTGGGTGATAGTGCAATTATTGATGGGCCCAACATAAGCCATCAAGCAATCGCCTCTATGATCTCTTAGAACATTACCCCCACCTTGGCTCATATTATTTTCCACCCCATCAAAGTTTAATTTAGTCCATCCTCTAGGGGGGCAACCCATCTGGTAGCTTTTCTAGTTATATTTTTATCATTGTCAAACCTGCAGAACCCATCAAGGATGTTCCATCTATCAGCAATTCTCACTTGCCAAGCAGCAGGAGGACATGGGGAAAGCTTCCATTTAGCCATCCTGGCATTCTCACACAGGAGCTTAGTACCAATATGGAGACATGTCTCAGAACGGTTACTCTCTTCTCTAAAGATCATGTTGTTCCTTTCCTTCCAAATGGCCCAGCACATGTAAGGGGGTAGCATACACTAGAGGAGTTGGAGCAGGGGGTGACTAGAGGGGGATTTCCAGTTGATAAATTGATGCACTTCTCTGTCCAAGGCCCATGAAATACCCAATTTTCTGATAACCTCTTGGCTTATTATGGAGGCATAATCACAGTGGATGAACAAGTGGTTCACCATTTCCTCCTCCTTCTTACATAGGATACATCTATTCACCATGGGGATGCCCCTCTTTATTAGGTTATCCTAGGTTAGGACCTTACCATGAATTAAAGTCCACCAAAAAACAATTATTTTCAATGTGAGCTGGGGAATCCACACCTTCTTCCAGTGCCCTGGGTTACTCTCTTCCTTTAGAAGAAGATTGCAAGAAGATTTAACAAAGAAGGTACCAACCTAGGTGGGGGCCCAGATAATAGAGTCCTCAAGCCCCAAAATTATGACATTAGCCACAATTTCCATGAGATCCTTGGCTAAGTGTTGTAGGTCTAGTCGGTTTCTTAACTGATTAGGTATATCCTCCCAATACCTACCAATGATATAGTTAGAGACTCTGTTACCCAGGATAGGTCTGAGGTAGTCCATAAAAGGTTTGAATTTGCAGCCTAGGTTAGGTTGGTTCACAATCCAGTGGTCATTCCAAAATCTAATAGATCTCCCATTTCCAATTTGCCAGAGAGCTCCTTTAGATAAAAGGGTCTTACATTTACATATGTTCATCCAGAGTTTGGATCCACTTGGGAGATCGCCATCATGGAACATCCACCTATAGGGGTGTCCTTAGAGATACTTGGCTTCCATAAGTCTGCACCAATCCACCTTCCCTTCTATAAGCTTCCAAGCCACTTTCGTGGTAAGGGCTTTATACATCAACCCAATTTTTCTTAGCCCCAAGCCACCCATTCTTTTCGAAAGGCAGAGAGTATCCCAATTCACAAGAGACATCCTCTTCTTTTCTTCAAATCCTACCCATAGAAAGGTTCTCTGAATCCTTTCAAGTTTCTCTGCCATGTAGCCTCTAATTTTAAAGAGGGATAGGAAGTAAATAGGGATCCCTTGGAGTGTCGAGGCCACTAGCTGAAGTTTGCCAGCATTGCTTAAAAAATTACCCTTCTAGCCAGCAAGTTTCCTCTGTGTTCTTTCAAGGATGGAATTCCATAAATCTTGGGACACCTCTTTAACCGTAAGGGGGAGGCCAAGGTAGGTAGAAGGGAGCGAAGCCACTAGACAACCCAGGATTTGAAGCACCTTATTTTGTAGCTCCATGGGGGTATTGAAGAAGAACAACCTCCTCTTCTGATAGTTGATACACTATCCAGAAGCCTAAGCATAGCTTTCCAGGATTTGTTTCCATTGTCTAGCCTCAATCATAGAAGAATACCCAAAGAGGAAGGTGTCATCCACAAACTGTTCTAACACCACCTGAGGAAGGGTAGAAGTAGGTTTGATGGCCTTTATTCTTCCCATAGCAGACATCATACAAAGATTCTTGCTAAGCACATCAACCACCATAATAAAGACGTAGGGGGAGAGGGGGTCTCCCTGTCTAAGACGCTTCTCAAGTATAAAATAACCACCAAGGGAGCCATTGACCAGAACAAAAAGGATAACAGTTTGAGTACATTCTTGTATAATCTGAATAACCTTCTCATTAAACCCCATTTTAGCAAGAATTTTAATCAAAAATGACCAATTAACTTTTTCATAAGCTTTGGAGATATCTAGTTTAAATGCCATGCTTGGAGCCTTGCTTCTGTCCATAGAATGGATGATTTCATGGGTGACGATGGCTGCATCCAGGATCTGTCTACCTGGCACAAAACCTTTCTGAGTAGTGCTGATAATCTTGTCTAGTAGAGGCTTGATTCTGCCCACCAAGATCTTGGTAAGGATCTTGTAAAAGGTATTGCACAGGTTGATGGGCTTGAAATCCATCATAGTGGTAGGATTGTCATACTTTGGAACTAGCACAATGTACGTTTGATTATGCTACCTAAGGATGCACCTAGTCCTAAAGAAGTCTCTAGAAGCCTAGGTAACATTGGTCCCCATAATGTCCCAATACTCTTGAAAGAACACCAGAGGAAATCCATCTGGTCCGGGGGCTTTGAAAGCTCCCATAGAAAAGACCGCATTCTTTACCTCTTCATCAGAGACCCGCTCTGTAAGCATGTTATTATCACTAAGCGTTATAACACTTTGGATTTGGTCTAGAAGATGGTTTTGGATGCTGTCCAGGCATATCAGACCCTCATTAGAGTACAATCTCCTAAAGTAGTTGACTGCCACCTAATTGATCTTATCCTTCTCCTTGACTTCATTCCCTCCTTCGTCCTTAATAGCAAGAATAGTATTTCTTCTTTTATGGATGCTAGCAGACCTATGAAAGAAGGCCACGTTCCTGTCCCCTTCAGCAAGCCACTTGACTCTAGATCTCAACTTCCAGTAGATTTCTTCTTTTTTCAGAGTTTCTTGCCACTTGTGTCTAGTCACCTCCTCCTCCACGTGAACCTGGGGTGGGTAGTTTCTAGCAACCAACTAGGCCTAGAGGGAGTCTAAGACTCTAGACACTTCTATCTTCTCATTGCGAAAGTCATCGAAGTTATGTTTTCTCCAACCTTTAACCTCCCTTCAGAGAATTTTAAGCTTTTGGGCTATTCTGAACATGGCAGTACCCCTGATGTTAGTCTTCCACCAGAAATTCACTTGATCCTTGAAGGATGGGTGAGAGGACCACATAATTTCAAATCTGAAGGGTGTCGGGCTGACCTTGGGGGCGTCAAGCCAGCTGAGAAGGAGGGGGTTATGATCTGACATATTTTGAGGGAGGGAAAATAAGGAGGAGTTCAGGCAAAGGTTCCATGAAGAGGTGGCCAAGGCCCGATCCAGTCTCACTTGGATGAGGTGGGTACCTTTCCTATTGTTGGACCAAGTGAAGGGGTTCCCCTTTAGGGTGAGGTTAGTAAGGCCTGGGGAGGAGATAAAATGAGTGATCTACCCCATACTTTCCAAGTAATCCACAAGACCACCACACTTTTATGAGGGTTAAAGAGGGGTATTAAAGTCACCTACGAGCAAGAAATTTGTAGAATAGTCCAGATCTAGTCGATGGCCAAGATCAACCCATAGGGAAGCTCTACTCGCCCAGGTATTAGGAGCATAAATATTAAAAGTAGTCCATTTAGTACCATTCTTCCTGAAGGTGACAACCAGGAAGTTGGGAGAAGAAGCAAATAGCTGATCAGTTATCTTATTGGGGTTCCAGAGCGTAGCAATACCACCTGACACCCCTGCAGCTTCAGAATAAAGGAAAGCAGCACCTGGCCAAAGATTGGGCACCAGGGTAGCGAAATTACTAGCTAACATCTTAACCTCTTGGAGGAGCAGAACATCAAGCTTAAGATTAAAAATGTAGTGATTGATAGCACTTTGCTTAAGGGAGTTGTTCAATCCCCTCACATTCCAAGAAAGGCAATTCATTTCTTACTTTTGAAACTAGATTCCAGGGTTTAATGCTTACTTGCTGCAACATCCCTTGTGGTCCCTCACGATCAACTTGCCTTGTCTAGAGGTCTTCCCCTAGGTGTTTCCATTCCCACATTAGCCTTTTTAGGCTTGGTTTTCTTTCTATGTGTTTTCCATTCCCCTTCATCATCCTCCAAGCTATCAAGGGAGCTAGATGGGCTCTTCTTCATAGGTATTGAGGGGGGTTTAGCATCCGACTTTGGGGATAGCACCTCCAAAGCCACCACAATGGCAGGTTGTTCTACCTTAGTAGGGCTGGTCATCATCACCTTCGGGGGGGGCATCGATGGGATTTTTAATGGCTCCGCCACCTGCTAGATGACTAGTTCCTCCATGAACTCAAGAGGACCCAGATCAGGGCACCCAACATTCATCTCCCAGGGGGGACTATCTCACCTTCTTCCATGGCCAGATCTTCAATAGCTAGAATTTTCATTTCCTTAGTCACCGAGTGTGGCCTAGTTTCCACTTTCTCTTCTTTACCTAAGGGGGGAGGACCCTCAGCCACTCCTTTGTCCTTGTTCCCTTTTTATTGTCCCAACTTGGAGGACTTGCAAGTGTCACTAACATGGCCTCTGCTATCATAGTTGTAGCAGAACAGGGTAGCATTCTCATACACCAGAGCTTGGGTCCATCTACCTAGTTTAGATTTCAAAATGATAAAGTTGGGTAGGGTTTTGTTCAGAGTAACATTCACACAAAACCTAGCAAAAACAAGCTTGGACTTCGAACGAGTCATTTGGTCCGTTGTGATGAATGAGCTGAAAGAGTCACCTATCCATTTGAAGACTTTCTCATCCCAGTACTTGAGAGGGAGGCTAGAGAGGCAGACCCAAACCAGGGTCATTCTTGTTAGGTTCGTCATCGGATTGAATCCATGTTTCCATTTTGCGACGGCTATGAAGTGCTTTCCATAAACCCATGACCCCTCCAGCACACAAGATAGGTCCTCAGGAGCAGTAAACTTAAACAAAAAAAAGGCCCCCCGGCATAGCTGAAACCAGGATAGAACGCTTGATCTTCCATTGATTAGAAACCCATTTCCTAACCATTTCAATGGTGGGTCAAAAATTGAAGAATCGACTAACCAAGGACAGCTAGAAGTCTGCCATCGTTCAATTCACCACTAAGTCCGGGAGTGATAGTTCAGCACCTTCCTCAATCTGAACGAAATCCACCAGGAGAGCCTCCAAAGATTGGTCAGCTTCTCCAACAAGGTCTCCTTTCCAGTTGGGTTTTGGGGGAGACAACAGGACATCAGCAGAAGAAGACTCTTTTTGAGATTCCCCCGTTGATTCAACCGCTAGGCCCGTGACAGAGGAATAACGGGAGTGGCCTGGGGTCCATCAGGACCAGCAGGCGAGTCAGCTAGGGGGACAACATCTCCCCCAGGGGAGGCGGACATGGGAGCCCGCAGTTTGAAAATCATGTTGGGTGGGAAGTTGCAGAGCGGCAAGTTCTATCCAAGGTCTTTTTGTTACCTAAATCTATTTTCTCAATTTCTTGAGATAGAAAATACGTAGTTCAGAAAACTAATTTTGTAGATTTTTATTAGGAAATTATAAACTATTCTTAATTTTATTACTAAATATAAATGGATCTGTAATACACTAATATAATTCCCTTTGTAAATATTTTGTTGCAAGTCAAAATAGAAGTACTTTAACATAGATCCAAAGAAAATTGGGCATTGTTCATTTGTAAAATGTCTTAAAATACAAATTAGCAAAAAAATTATTTGACTAAAATGGTAATTATTAGATGGGAAGGGGTTGTGTGAGGAAAAAACCTATAAAATTTAAGTTTAAATGTTGATATGAAATAATTACCATGGATTTGATCTAATTATATAAGAATACGTGAATTGAAAATTAAGCCCCCACTCTAAATATGCGTGCATATGGAATTACATTAATTTATGTACATGAATATAAACATTATGCCTATTAATAATATATGAAATTAAATATATGCTTTGATATGAGAATAAAAAATAAATTAATATTTTTATATAAAAACATAAAATATCAAAATAGAAATCAATATTTATATATATTTAAACTTCTTACAAATTTAAATTCTAATCTTTATTTCATAAAATTAAATTAAACAAACCTTTTAAAAAATAATAATTTAAAATAAGATATAATGAGAACTAAACATATGATTTTCCAAACAAAACAGACGTTACCATCAAATCCATAACATTTTACCACGCAAAAACCTAAAATTAAAGTTGAACTACATGTACTGCTATGTATAGAGCTATATAAAAATATGAAAGGATTACAGTGTGAAACATGGAATACAGGATAAAATCTGTATGATTAAATGTTAAAAAGAAAAAATAATGTTGACATTTAAGAGCGGAGTATATAAATGAATGATAATTGTAAGACCCACACGATAACAAAAGAGAATGCGACAAATCGACAATGTTTTCGAACGTGTATGACCATTGGCGAGTACAAGTTTACATTCAATTTTGTTCTTGAATACTGGCGTAACGAAAAGAAAACATTGTCTATCCATCATTAAGGATGCCATTTTGACCGTATTAATTAAATGCTTTTGAATTTTAATTCATTATTAATTAGCACTGTCAAATGAGCTTCCAGAGAGTTGGAATATCCTTTAATATGTTATGCTTAAATTTCACTTTTGTGCAGAGAATTTTTGACCGATTTACAACGCACTTTCTTTTTAATAACAAAAGATCGGTGGAGTTTCATAATGGGGAGAGGGAAAAAATAAAATTTCTTATTACTCGTTGTGCTTAGTCAATTTGACAAATAAATATACCAAATCATACAATTTTACAATAAATTCAGACAATTGTAAAATAATTCTTGAGAGGGTAGTGTGGGGATAGAAGTGTACAGGAAAAAAGTTTAGGGTTAACCTAGCCTTGTCCAACAAATAGAAAAATATACGCATAATCAATTATATTATATATTCATATTCCGTTAGTAATTAAAATGTGTGGAGATATGAAAAAAGAGCAAGCGTATTTATTATAATTATTAATAAGTTTATAATATTCATAAAGATTATATTTTAATTTTTAGGATAAAGAATAATGGATGATACATTAGTAATTATTTCATGAGTATAATTTATTTTTTTAAAGTAGTGATAAGTTCAATAATTTGAAATTAATACTAAACAAAAACTTATCATTTATTTACAAACTTGTCTTATGCTTCACTTAATTACTTTTGTCAAACTTTTACATATTTTTCAAATGTTTGTTGATTTGGTGTTGTTTAGAAATAGTTTAAAAGGCTATCAATTACTCATAATAGGTCAACTTGTTATAAATTAACCACCATAAATTAAAAAATGATCAAGAACATAATATTTAGTCATGCAAGTGCTCCATAAATGTCACCATTCATTTGTATTCACCCACACATATTTCTAGTCTAGACTATTTATCAATTCCTCTCTTATGCTCCACTATTAGTATATTTAAATTCAATAATTTATTTACCTAAGTCCCAATGCTCACGGTAAATAATAAATAGATATATTTTTTTAAATTGCAATTTTATACACTTTCCATTATGTGGACTAAAACTATCCAACCCCTTTATTCCCAACTTGGACAAGCTAGTCCTAGTCAACTCTTTTCAAATCATGAAATTCCTCTATAGTGTACAAATACATGATTCTTTATACACAATCCATGGGCCCCTGTATATGGGACATGGCCTTGGCGAAATGCCACGTGGGACAAAGAATGTTTCCATCTCTTAACGGTACCCTAATGTACTCCTTCCCTCTTTTCCACCATATCTTCCTAATGAGAATCTCCCAACCTTACCTTTCAAAAGGAAGATAACTATGGAATGGTGCTTCCAAATGCTAGATCTAATAGGAAAGTTAATGCAAGTTTTTTTTACAATTATATAGACTTATTGTAGACACAAAAATTTTCATTAAGGTGTCCTCTTACCAATGTCGTATTTTTCATTAATCAGGTGAATCCAGTATTTAATAATTCTACCTTCCAATATAAAAATCTTATCATTCATTAAGTTTTTGTAATTCATTATATTATTCATGTCTAATCATCTAAATAAAATATATTATATTAGCATTAATCCATCAATGAATTTAAATAAATATGTCATTCTCCATTTATTTAAATAAAAATATCTTAAATAAATCCTCTTACCGCTTACAATTTCTCATTTACTAGCTATATTATCTCCTTACCACTTATTCTTCCTATACTGCTAATCTCCCATTATCCTACATTCACCCTAATATGAGATTCCCTCCCAAGAACATCCATTTAAGCACCCCTTCTCTTATCCTCTTGCATCCATTATCATTTTCATTCTATCTTAGTATCCATTCTAGTGATTTAGTGATTTTGTCTTTTTAGCTTATTTTCATTCTAGTTCTAGTTCAATCTTTCATTTACATACATCTTAACATATTTGTTCATATTTTCGTCATTCATCTCTTGAATCTCTGTTCTTCATAGCTTCTTGTGCAAGTTCCTGTGAGAGCATCCATTAATAAGAACACCTTGACATATAGGAGGGTGTTGGACTAAGGTTTCTTTGAAAGAATGTGTGTATATTTATTTGATTTATGTTTCAACATGTTTCCATTAAATCTATCTAGAATCTCTCCATTATTGGATGTTAAAAATATATGCAAAGATAAATTCTTTATTTCTCTCATCTACAGTTACCTATTAGATGCATATAAGAAATATCAGTTTCAAACATTTATAATACATGAAATCATAACACTAGATGTACATGGGAAAACTCTTACATGAAAAATGAATTCTACTCCAAAATATAGAGCTGCCTTCCAAAACTAGATAGAGAAATAAAGGTTTCTAGAGTAATTCCATTAATGTAATGGTGTCTCCAAAAATAATTAAAGCATCTCTCTAAAATAACTAAGGTACCAACATATTTATAGAACTAAACAATGAAGGTGGGTGCCCATGATTAATAAACCTCTCAAATCCTTAAGTAGTCAAGTGATATCCAAAACAAGAACTTTAATATTCTTTACATGTAATTTTTTATAAAATGATAATATTTTTTACTATAGTAAAAATAGGTTTTCGAGGGACTCGAAACCCTTTTAAAAAAGATTAAATATTTAGAAATATGAAACAACAAAAGAACCAAGGAAAAACATGCCCTGAAAACAAAAAGATACCAATACGATAAATAGAGTAAATGGTAGCTAAAATAAAAAAAGGAAGAAATAACAGATATAAAAGAAAAAATAGGAAAATAAGAAATATATCAAGCATGGTTCTTGAGAAGCTCAAACACCTTAACCTCTAACCTTATCAAATCCTTTGCATCCTTCTTCAATTCCTTATACTCTAGAGGGCTACTCTCAACTTTCCACTTTAAATTTCCCTAGTCCTCTTTCTTGGACTCAAAGCCTCTTTATCTTTGTCCTAGTTCAATTGAATAGCCTTCTTTTCAAGATGCCCCTTCTCCAAAATCTCAACCAGCTTTTTTATAGACTCCAATGTGATCATGATACTCTTGTTAGGATTAACAAGACATAAATAACAGTTACATGCAAATATAACCAATATCATAAAATAATAAACAACATAGAAAGAGAACACAAGACACAAAGATTTAATGTGGTTCACCCAATCCCTGGCCTATGTCCACCAACAATGAGTCCAATATTATTATTATCTAGTGATTTCAACTTGATTACAATCCACAACCCATTACATCTCAATACTGCTGCAAGAATCTACTAAAACATATATCATAATTAAATCCCTAACCCTAAGAAATTTTATACAAGATTAGTTTTCCTTTTTAGGGTTACAACATGTTGGCCCAAAAATAGCCGAAAAAATTCCCCCCAAAAAAACATCTCGAACCCCAGCGAGAGCAGGGGGAAAGTGTATAGTACTTCCCTGATCAATTAATACAATATAACAACTCGTGTGGCTTTGATTCAACATAGTCTATAGGAAGTCTTTTCCACTTTTGACCTTATCCTCTAACTTGAAGACATGTTTCTCTTATTATCATTTTTTATTTTTTCAAGGGAATCCAGAGTCTTCTTGAAATAATTAAAACCAAAAAGTTTCCTCATTGTCATCCATAAATTATTTCCCATAGAAACATCATTCACATAGAAAGATGAGAAGATGAGATTTGAAGGACTTTGAGATTGTTGCTGAGGGATCTTTTTTATCTTAAGATCCTTAATTTCATGAAAAATTCTTCTAAAAAGGGAAAATGAATCAATTGAAGTCTCCCTCTCCATGTCCAACATGTCACAAAAGTATTTATGATCATGTTTGAAATGATTGGAATTATCTCTAAGCTCCAAAGAAGACTCAACTTTGTCCCCACTTTGATTGGATGCTCTATTGGAATGACTAGTACTAAGAATAGGAGAGGGACATCCTTGGATGTCCACTTGGAGCTCCTTATCATTACCTTCATCAAAAAATTTCTCATTTCCTTCAAAAGGCCCTAGTATTTTGGTTTTAGTCGTAGCATTAAAACAAATAGGGGAGTTCAAGGAAAGATCCTTGTTACCCTAACCTTTCATAGAGGTATCCTTCTTACCCTTCCTATAGATACCCATCTTATTTTTATGTTTGGGGGTATTCTTAATCTCTTTTGAGGGGACATAATCCTCCTCCTCAAAATCCATCTCTTTTCCTCTCCCTTTACTACAAACTTTTTCTCTAGATTTTGGGGTCTTATTAGCCTTAGAGAAGGGCTGATAATCTTCTTCACCACACCCGGTATCATCATTGTCTTCCAAAACATCTTTTGAACCCCCAATGGTGTTGTCATCATCCTCAAAAATAGAAATAGGGTTAGAAGGGGTGGGAAGGGATTTTTAATGATCATAGATAAGTACATGAAAACCCTCATGAAGAGTAGGGTTTTTAATAGGGTTCTTCTTGTGATCTTTAAAGGTAGTTTTAAGAGAAAACCATAAGTAAAAAATGATAGAGATCCTAATATTATGGTGAAAATGATTAAACTGGACAAAGTGTTTCCCGAAGGCATGATTGAAATAACCATCCAAGGTTATATAAGCCTTGAGAACCTTAAGGATATGGATCCATACCTTTTTTAGTTTAGATGGCTCATAGCTATTCTTCATTCCCCTATTCTCCAACTTCTCCCATTCCTCCATTTTAGGAAATATTTGGATGGATAAGTCTCAATACTTGAGGTCCTATTAGAGATTCATATAATTTGTGGGAAATCTATTCACCTAAGCTACAACATTCTCATTAATGAATTTTTTTATATTAAAAACCATGATACTACCATCCTTCAAGCCCCACACAAACTGCTCAGTAATGTTGGGGTCCCATCCATGGAGATAATTTAGATATAGATTAAGGCCTCCATCCTTCAAGATATTCCATACCTTGTGCTTGGTCTTAAGAATCTCAGAAACAATGGGCTAGACCCTCATTTCATCACCCCCCATATCATTCATCATAGAACTCTAGGCCATAGAGAATGCATAAGATAGAAACTTGAAAATGCAACACAAAACCACCTATAATCTATGTGAGGCTTTATTTCAATAATAAAACATTGATCTATCTACAAAACCAATCTATTTGGAAATTTCATCTTGCAAAATAATCAAGCTACTACCCTTCTTATCAGAATTAGACATCACCATTAAAATTACTACTTCCTCCTCTCACATTATTTTACCTATCAAGCCATAATAATGAGCTTACCTTAGCATCTATAGTCTCTTTCTTGTCTCACATTAGTTTCTTTGTGTTGATGAACCAATTATTGGAAAACTAGTGATCCATAGAGTTGTCCTTGTGATATGCATGGGAAACAAGATTTTTTAAATGATGAAATAATATATTTTGACTTATTAATTCGGTATTGATAGTCCATGAGAGTTTATGCTATCCTTTAATATAATTTACTATATTATTCGATTCACTTTCTAACTAGACCCTTTTGTAGTAAAGTTCACACACCAACATAATGATGAACTACAACTGATTTAGAACCTGAATGAAGAATCTATGATTAAAGATCACTGAGGTGTTGCTGATTAGATATGTAAGATGATTAAATTAGTATTATGTTGTCATTGATGTCAACTAGCTTGACAATAGTTATCTTGTAAGTTACTATACTGATACATCTAAAGAAAGGTGAAAGAGATGAAGAACATAAATATCTACATGAGGAAGATGTTTATGTTAGATGATGATAAGGAATTTACTGAGTAACTTGTTGATGAGTCCATGACTTGATGATATTGACTTTATTATGTTGCATTCATCTATGATGAAGAATAGAGCTGCAAGACACAAAGCAGTGTTGTCGATAAATGAAGCATTCCAGTATACACTGACAGAGTGTACTATATACCAAGTGCAGTGTTAACTGAGCTTGTGTTCACTGGTGTATTTATTTGTTAACCAAGCAGAATAGAAAGGAATTAAATGATTAGTTTAGCTGATAAAGTGATGAGCTGGAAAGTGTATGAAATCAAGGTAACATATAAGGTTTGTTATGAAGATCAATGACTAACATAATTCAAGGAAGATCTAATGAGGCAAATTGAAATGTATTCCTAACACATCAGCTGAAGAAGGTTAAAGAGGAAAAATTAATGAATGAGATTAAGCAGAAAAATCTGATGGAAAAAAAGAATACAATTTACTCATCTATATAAGAGACATTGGTTTCATTGTTGAAACTATGCTGGAGGAAGAAGATACTAAAAAATTATCACGTGAACAAGTTTTCATGCATTCTGATCATACTGGTTAGTGAGAACCGAACTATAGAACAATTACCAAGCTACAAAGAGTAATTACCGACGGACAGTAAGTTGATATAGTATTGAATCTGAAGTGATATATTGATCAGAAAGATTTGTATGAGCTGAATATTGATCTGTAAACTGCAATTAAAGTTCTATCAAGGCAGATCATCTATTGTTACATATTTAACCATTGTACATAGTCAAATCTCTTAACCGAGTGGACTAAGAAAGTCTTTTTATGTTTCATTCATAGAGTGAACATTATTATCCTGTCAACCCCAAAGTGACTGCTAGTTGGATGATAACTTCTGGTCTAAAATACTCTAACAAGGTCAAACCTAACAGTGTGTTTGTAAACCTTTAACAGGGTTGGGTCTTCACCGAACTCACTTCAAAAGAGTGAACATTTTTTTGGATTGCTGGTCTTAGGTGGTTTTTCCCTTCAGAGGGTTTCCACATTAAATCAATTGTGTTATGTGTTGATTGTGATAGTTGTTTGTTATCATACTTTGCATAGTACATGTTAGATTTGATCGGTAACTATTATAAGTTTTAGACTAACAATCGGTAAAAGCTCAGATAGTGAAAGCATTTTATGTTTATCGAGTAGCAGAAGTTGAAGAATTTGTTTTGGATTACACATTTTGTTTTGGAACACTGGACAATTGATTCAACCCCCTCTCAGTTATTCTAACAATTGGTCTTAGAGCTGTAGTTTCTTAGAACAATGTTTTAAGGAATCCAGCATAAAGATCTCAAGATGTATAAGAGGGAAGTGCCAAGACTGAATAAAGAGAACTTCACAGTATGGCAGAGTTGGATGAGGTTGCACATATCCGGAATTGGGAATTTTGCACTAGAACTGATGGAGAATGGCTATATACAACTGACCACTGGTCCCTTAACCCTTGATCAACTGAAAGATAGGCATGAACACAATATTACTATGATGGAACTTGCTGCTGCCTGTACCAATGCCAAATTTGAAGACATGAAGGGATGCACTATTGCCAAAGCTATGTGGGATAAACTGACTCTACTATACAATGGAGATTTGAATGTCAAGAGAGCCAGAGCAAAAAGCCTAAGAGGTCAATTTGATGATATGAAGATGAAAGAAGGTGAGAACATCATGCAATACCCAAATAGAAGAAAAGATGTAGTACATGCTATTAGAGCATCAGATGGAGTTATTGATGATGAAATAGTGATAAGCAAGATTCTCAGAACTTTGCTGCTAGTTTATGCAATCAGGATCTCTACAATTCATGAAACAAGAGCCTCATCCAACCTTACTCTTGACACACTGATTGGTAAGCTTACAACCTTTAAATTGAATAATTTTGACAATAGTTTTGTACCTTTTATTGAATCCACTTTCATGTCTTCTCTAAAGATTGGTAAGTCTAGTAGTAGGAATAATAAGAATAATGATAGTGACAGTAATACCGATGATGAACTTGATGAGCTTGAAGCTCTTATGGCCAGAAGGTTACCCAAAGGTAAAGGAAGATATAGAGGTAAGCTACCTTTGGCATGCTTTAATTGTAAAGAAGTTGGCCACATTGCTGCTAGATGTCCGAATAAGAAAGATGATGATAGATCCAAAGATCAATCTGAAGGAAGCTATGGGAGAAGAGCTAACAAATGCTATAGACACAACAACAGAGACAACTAAGATAGCTATGAAAAAGGGAAAAAGGTATGTTCCATAGCCGAAGATATTGAATCTAAATCTGACACTGATGATGATGTAGAAGTAGTATTTTTTGCTATGAAAGATGATTCAGAAGAAGAAGAAGAGAAACATGAAGAAACAACACTGATCTATAAAGTAAGAAGAAATGATACATGGATCATAGATAGCGGCTGTACACATCATATGACTAGTGATGTAGAGAAATTTGATCTACTTGATGAATATGATGGAGGATCTGTTAGCATGGGAAATGATGCACCGTATATGGTAAGAGATAAAGGTTCACTGATGATTAATGATATAATAAAATATGAAAATGCATACTGGGTAGATGGAATGAACTATAATTTGTTAAGTGTGGCTCAGCTGAATAATTCAGGCCACCAACTTGCTTTTGAGTACAAAAAGGTAAAAATTTATGATGATGGAGGAAGATTTGTCAGAATCGGTACACATTCCAGAGGTAAGCTATTTTATCTTGATATTGATCAGTCTTCTTGTTTTTTAATGAAGGATGAAGATGCATGGTTGTGGCATAAAAGGTTTTTCCATGTGAACTTTGATAACATGATCAAGATTAGTAAGAAGAAAAGAGTTAGAGGGTTCCTAACTTGTCAAAACCTGATCATGCTATGTGTCATGAATGTCAAAAAGGTAACATGATTAAGTCTAGTTTCAAAAGCAATGACTACTCAACAAAGAAGATACTTTAGTTGGTTCATACTGACCTATGTGGTCCTATGAGAACTCAGAGTTATTATGGTGATAGATAGTTTATTCTTTTTGTTGATGACTATACTAGACTGATGACAGTTATGTTCTTAAAATAAAAATCTGAAGCATTTAAGATGTTTAAGTGGTATAAGGAAAAAGTAGAAAAAAGAGATTGGAAAAGAATTAAAATGCTTAAGATCTGATAGAGGAGGTGAATTTATCTCTGATGAATTTAATGATTTCTATAATGAGCATGGTATCAAAAGATAGGTCTCTGCACCAAGAACACCTCAGTAGAATGGAATTGCTGAAAGAAGGAACAGGTCAATCATTGATTGTGCAAGAACACTAATGCTGCAAAAGAATATTTCTTAGACATACTGGAGGGAAGCTGTCAGTATAGCTGTATATGTGCTTAACCAAGTACAACTAAAAAGGACACCAACCAGACACCCTACAAGCTATGGTTTGGACACAAACCTACTGTACGTTATTTTAGGATTTTTGGAAGCAAATGTTTTATTCTGAAAGATGAGAGAAATGGGAAATTTGATTCTAAAGGTGATGAAGGAATATTCTTAGGATATTCTACTAAGAGTAAAGCATATAAATGTCTGAATAAGGTTACAAATAAGATAATTGAAAGCACTAATGTCTGTGTTGATGTGTTTGATGACAAGAATGTAGAGGAAAGTAGAAAGGAACTGGAAGACTATGGTAGATTCACTTACATTGAACATCCTAATTACCTACCGAAGTCACAACCTATGATAAGTAGGAAAATAACCCTGACAAACAGGAAAGGGAAACCGATGAAAAAGATGGAGCTACTGAGAAAGAACATGAACCTGAACAAGATGAACAAGAAAGAAGAAACTGAGTACTAACTAGTTTTGTTAGAAGACATCATCCTGAGACACAAATTATTGGAGACAGATAAGTTGGCATGCAGACAAGAAGCAAAGCAAGAGAAGGTACATGTCTAGTTTGTGAATTTGAACCAAAAAATGTGAAAGTTGCATTAGAGAATGAAGAATGGGTTAATGCGATGAAAGAGGAAATAGAACTAATAGAAAAGAACAAAACTTGGACCTTAGTACCCCGACCTAAAAATAAGAATGCTATCGGTACTAAGTGGATATTCAGGAACAAACTAAATGAAAATGGTGAAGTGACAAGAAATAAAGTGAGATTGGTATGCAAGGGATATGCACAAGAAGAAGGCATTGACTATGGTGAGACATTTGCACATGTTGCTAGATTGGAAGGAGTTAGAATGCTACTTGCATATGCTGCACATAAGAAATTTAAGGTTTATCAAATGGATTTGAAGTCAGCATTTCTGAATGGTATACTTGAAGAAGAAGTCTGCATAGAACAACCTGAAGGATTTTTTGATCCAGACATCAAAGACATGGTATGTAGATTACATAAAGCTTTATATGGTTTGAAGCAAGCATCAAGAGCCTGGTATGAAAGGCTGCATACTTACTTGTTAAGTATTGGATTTGTTAGAGCTAGTGAGAAGAGCAATTTGTACATGAAAGGTGATACTGATGACACTATTCTTATTGCTGAAATTTTTGTTGATGATATTATATTTGGAGGTCAAGATCATGTATGTAAATCTTTTGTTGATGACATGAGGAATGAGTTTGAAATGTCTATGTTCGGAGAGATTAAATTATTTCTTGGACTACAAGTGATTTAGCAGAGTGATGGGATATGCATCACACAGTCTAAATACATAAAGGAAGTCTTGAAGACATTTGGCATGGAAGATGCTAAACATGTGGAAAAAATGATGGCTAAAGGATGTAAATTGACAAAGGAAGATGAAACTACAGAGGTGAATCAGACACTTTACCAATCCATAATTGGTAAGCTAATGTATGTAGTTTACAATAGACCAGATATAGCACATGTTGTGGGAATAGTTACTAGATTTTCTGCTAATCCTAGAGAATCACACATGATTGCTACTAAAAGAATCCTAAGATACCTGAAAAAGATAGAGGATTATGGATTATGGTATCCTAAGGAAGGTAAGTTTGAACTGAAGGTCTATAATGATGTTGATTGGGCTAGAAATGTGGATGATAGAAAAAGCACCACCAAAGGAGAATTCTTCTTTGGTGAAAGACTTGTAACCTGGTCAAGTAAAAATCAAGCTTGTATTTCTCAGTCTACAACTGAAGTAGGGTATGTTGCTACTACTAGTAATTTCTCAAACATTGCATATATCAAGCAAGTGTTGGAAGGAATAAATGAGGTAATCACTCACCCGGTGATTATATACTGTGACAAAACCAGTGCTATTAATATTTGAAAGAATCCAATGATGCACTCTAAGACAAAGCATATATCAATTAAGTATCACTACTTAAGAAAACAAGTGCAAGAAAAGCAAGTGGACTTAGAATTTGTTACATCTAAAGAACAACTTGCCAATATATTTACAAAAGCTCTACCGAAGGACACATTTGAATATTTGAGGACTAGACTTGGGGTCCGTCCCCTATCTACCTATCACTAATGTGATCTGGATGTTGCATTAGCTTAAACTTATCAGATGATCTCACATGTTGATGCATCATAGTTCACACTTTGGATAATCTTCAAGGTTGTGATTAAGTTTGAAGAACTAAAATAGATTGGGATATCAGTATACAGAGATATAGAGACTGTATTGGACAACAAAGAGTTACTTAGCTACTACAAAGCTGATTATTTATTTTTTTCTTTGTCATTGTTGTCAAAGGGAGAGATAAATAATATGAAAGAAAAGTTAAACATGCACTGATGAGAACTATCTAAGGGACATATAATTTGAGAGAAACAAAACATTGAAGATCAGTTACAAAGAATAGAAGTAGGAACCTGAGAGCTGAAAAGATCATATCTACAGAATGACAAAGCTGTATTTTATAATGCTATTTAGTAACATAGTGATTAAACATATTAAGCTAGAAAGAGCTTGTACAACATTTGTTTACAAAGTTGTAGAATACATGTTTGGTATGTGTATGGTACACTTCATATTACTTAAGTTGCCATCAATGCCAAAGGGAGAGATTGATGAACTACAACTGATTTAGAACCTGAATGAAGAATCTATGATTAAAGATCACTGAGGAGTTTCTGATTAGATATGTAAGATGATTAAATCAATATTATGTTGTCATTGATGTCAACTAGCTTGACAGTACTTGTCTTGTAAGTTACTATACCTAAACATTTGAAGAAAGGTGAAAAAGATGAAGAACAGAAATATCTACATGAGGAAGATGTATCTGTTAGATGATGATAAGGAATACACTAAGTAACTTTTTGATGAGTCTATGACTTGATGATATTGACTTTATAATGTTGCATTCATCTATGATGAAGAGTAGAGATGAAAGACACAAAGCAGTGTTGTCAGTAAATGAAGCATTCTAGTATACACCGACGAAGTGTAGTATATACCGAGCATAGTGTTAACCAAGCTTGTGTTCGCTTATGCATTTCTTTGTTAATTGATTAGAATAGAAAGGAATTAAATGATTAGTTTAGCCAATAAAGAGATTTTCTAGAAAGTGTATGAAATAGAGGTAATAGATAATGTTTGTTATGAAGATCGATGACTAACATAATTCAAGGAAGATCTAATGGAGTAGATTGAAATGTGTTACTAACACATTAGTCAAAGAAGGTTAAAGTGGAAAAATCAATGAATGAGATTAATTGGCAAAATTTGATGGACAAAAGGAAATTGATTTACTCGTCTATATAAGAGACATTGGTTTCATTGTTGAAACTATGCCGAAGGAAGAAGATACTACATAATTATCACGTGAACAATTTTTCATGCATTCTGATCATACTAGTTAGTGAGAACCTAACAACAAAACAATTACTGAGCTATAGAGAGTAATTACCAACAGACAGTAAGTTGACATAGTATTGAATCTAAGTGATATATTGATTAGAAAGATTTTTATGAGTTGAATATTGATCTATAAACTGCAATTGAAGTTGTATCAAGGTAGATCATCTACTGTTACATATTTAACCATTGTACATAGTCAAATCTCTTAACCAAGTGGACTAAGAAAGTCTTTTTATGTTTCATTCATAGAGTGAACAATGTTATCTTGTCAACCCCAGAGTGACTGTTGGTTGGAGGATAACTTCTGGTCTATAATCCTCTAACAAGGTCACACCTAACAGTGTGCTTGTAAACCTTTAACAAGGTTGGGTCTTCACTGATCTCACTTCAGAAGAGTGAAAATCTTTTTGGGTTGCCAGTCCCAAGTGGTTTTTCCCTTCACAGGGTTTCCACATTAAATTTCTTGTGTTATGTGTTGATTGTGATATTTGTTTGTTATCATACTTTGCATCTTACATGTTAGATTTGATCGGTAACTACTATAAGTTTTAGACTGACAATCGGTAAAAGCTTAGATAGTGAAATTATTTTATGTTTATCGAGTAACAGAAGTTGAAGAATCTATTTTGGATTATACTTTTTGTTTTGGGACATTGGATAATTGATTCACCCCCCTCTTAGTTATTCTAATACATAATACCTTGATAGGCCCCAATGGCTATGGATAATTTTTTTGTCTAGCTTCCCATGGGGAGTGCCACAACAAAAATAAAGATGCCATTTTCATCTCTTATCACTCCTCTACACTCACCAAGCCCACAGTTTCCCTTAGGTGCCTCATAAAAATTAATCTTTATCCATGAAGGAGGCAGAGGGATCCAAACACAATTGTCTCTTGAACCCTTCGTAGGTTTAAGTTCCAAAGAGATATCCAATTGTATTTCCCAATTGGTAGAAACCTAGCAATAATAATCCTTACAATTGATTTTCCCTTTAGAATTGATTGGATTTCTAAATGTGTTTATATTTCCACGTATATCTCTAAATATTTTCCAAAAAAGGATATCAGGACAAAGAGATGTATCACTAAAAAAATTGTTTCTCCACTTCTTCCAAATGCACTAGACTACATGTAGAAAAATAAAGGACCACGATAATTTTTAGACTTGATTGAAAATTGGGGAAACCCATTGAGAGAAAAAACTCCTGCATAGAGCCATGCACAACCTACTTGATGTTCCATAGGTACAACAGTATGCTCCATATTTAAATAGTAAAAGAAAAGTGAAAAAATTAGTGAAAAGTAGATTCTACTTCCACCATACACATATAACATATATTGGGAATGCTAAACCTACTTTTACAAAGGTTATTAGTAGCAAGGAGTTAATTTTCTAGTAGAATCTGAGTAAATATATTCAACTTTGAAATAAGATCCTTAACCTAAGACTTAGTCCAAAAAGGAGGATGTAAGGAGTGGGAAAGAAGATCCATAACCAGAGACATAGAGGAGTTACCTGATGGGGAGCCTTTCTAAATCAAAATAGTTTTGCCTTTTCTATGATCTATAAGGAAAGAATTAAGGGAGAACTAAAGATCGATGAGTTGAGGAATGATAAAAGTCAATTCAACCCAGCTTTCATTCTTCCAATAGTCACCAATGAACCTCCTAAACCTAGATTTACACTCAACATTGAAAGACGCAAAATCGGTGAAGTTACAAAGAGGCTCCTTGCCCAACTTAAAATATTCCTAGAAAAGGGTTCCTCTGCTAGTCCTAGTCCCAACTTTCCAAAAAACTACCTTACACCTGAATCCTCTATCTTTAATGATATTTTTCGATAAAGTGAATCATATGGGGATATTGTTAGAGATAAGAAAATAAGAAAAAGAATAAATATTACATAAAGATATATATTGTTCCCTATTGAGTTCCATTCAGACCTATCCCTAAAGGTTCACTAGACTTATTTAGTGAGAAGATCCTTATTAAACATTATTATGATTCATAATCCCAAACCTCAAAATCTCTTAGGGTTACAAATAGACTCCCAAGAAATAAGAGCCAACCTCTTTGTCTCTTCCACACCATTTGAAGAGAACCTTTTTCTAGATTTTTTTGATGATGCCTGCAAACTAAAAGGGGATCTTAAAGAGTAGATTTCAGAAGCTAGATTTTACTAGC
Source organism: Chamaecyparis obtusa (assembly GCA_027943335.1). Classification (NCBI taxonomy): domain Eukaryota; kingdom Viridiplantae; phylum Streptophyta; class Pinopsida; order Cupressales; family Cupressaceae; genus Chamaecyparis; species Chamaecyparis obtusa. Next base: position 99,763 of record BSBK01000672.1, read on the forward strand.
CTGACTCATGAGTTCTTCCTTCTAATAAGAAAGTTTTCTATTAAATATATGCACACAAAAAATACAAAAGGTTTCAGAAGACTTCTCACAAAGAGACAAACCCAAATGGGTAGATGGAAGAGACCCAATAACACATCCAAGGATCTCAGTAATCTTGTTCCTCCTTGGTTCAAATGTTATAAAGAAGGAAAGAGAGCTCTTATTTCCATTCACCAAATAACCAACAACCTTCTCATATAAATTAATAATATTTTTTTATAGCTTTAGCTTCCTCAATGGTGAAGCTTCCCATCATAATAGTATCATCAACAAATTATTGATGTGATAATTTATGATTTGTCAAAGATGGTTTGAGGCCTTTAATAGAACTATTAAAAACATGTTTTTCCATGAGTCTACTCAAGATTTCAGTGATGAGGATAAAGAGGATGGGAGAGATTTGGATGTCTCTCCTAAGGCCCCTTAAGAATTTAAAAAAATATGAAGAATACCCATTTACTATAACATCAATACTTGAGGTAGAATTGATTATCCAAATAAGATAAATATTTCTATAAATAAACCCAAAGGCCCTTAGCACTCTTAGAAGAAAATGCCAATCCAACTAATCAAAAGTTTTTGAAAGATCAAGTTTATGGAGAAAATTTATTTTTTTGGACATCTCCAACAAGTGAATATTCTCATAGAGAGTGATAATAGAATCAATAACTTGGCTACCTGGAATAAAACTATTTTTTTTATGAGAAATGAGAAAAGGAGGAACAACGAACAATATAGAAGTAAAAAATGTATAGATAATTTTGTAAAAGGAATTATAGAAGCTGATAGGATGGAAAGCATCTAAAAATTAGGCTCCAAGCAAATTAGGAATGAGAAATAAGAAAGTATATTTTAGTTCTTTAAGTATCATTATTGACCTGAAAAACTTCTTAACTACATTACCCACATCCTCCTCAACAATATAAAATCCATATGGCCTAGGAGTTTTATTCCCTTAAAAATAGAAAATATCCTTCTTTATCTCCTCCCTTGAGAGGATGACCTCCATCCTTTTATTGTGACCTTCATTCAAGGTTTTAGGAATAGCTACCAGAAGACATTGGTGGGTATTATAATCTATATTATTTTCTATGGTCATGAGATCATAAAATAAGTAGACCACTTAACTAGTGGTCTCATGGTTCTTCTCAATCCTAGCACCATTCAACATGAGATAGTCTATCCTATTTTCTACCCCATGCTTAAGGGTAGTGGGATGAAAAGATTCAATATTTTTTTCCCTATGGAGAGAGCCAAAAAGATCTAGATCCCTATTTTTTGAAGGGTTCTTATTTTGAAATGATATTTTGGTATTTGAAAAGAGTCTTAGTTTCAAGGGTTACATAGTCATCCTTGTATCCTTCTTTCTAGATTATTTCTTGAATATCTTTCAAATCCATTTGGAGAGAAGATTTAGAGGCAAAAATATCTTGAAAGACTTATTTGTTCCATCTACTAACATTAACCTTAAAATCCCTTAGCTTTTTGGAAACTCTAAAAATTACAGTACCATCAACTCAAATGCTCCACTCTTTTATGTAGTCATGAAGTTTAGGGTGTGAAAATCACATCTTCTCAAATCTACAAGGGTAGTTAATTTTCCTATTCATAGGATCTAAAACCAATCTAATAGGATAATGATTAGAATTGATCCTTGATAAGGCATTCAGATAATACTAATACTTAATAAGCCACTCATTAGACATAAGAACTATATCTAACCTGACCTGGATAAGATCATTCTCTTTTCTTTCATTTGTCTAGGTATAAGTATCTCCTTTTTTATCTAGATCATGTAAATCTTGTTCATTTATAAATTCTAGAAAATCTATCTTGATTTCTAGATGAATTTGAGATTTTCCACACTTATCCTTTTCCTAAATGGGAGTATTATTTCCCCCCGTGATTATCCATATGTCATTTAGGTGCCTTTATCTGAAGGAGGCCAAGTTAGACCAAAATTTCCTTTTGGCATTTTTATTCTTTGAAGCATAAATATTTTAGCAAATCTAGTAAAAAATATTACTATTATTCCTAAACCTATTAGCCACACATTTCATATCCTCCCAAATAGGGGTCCCATAGATATACCTAGAATTCCAAAAAAGTGGCAATAACCCCCAAAGCCCCCTTGTAATTATTTCCATGTACACTATTATTCTTGAAAAAGTTATTTTCTCTACTCTATCTTTCTGCATCTTAGTTTGTTTGAATTAGCATAATATTTAGTCTGTGATCCCTAATAACATTGTGAATGATATCCTATTTGTGGGAGCTATTAATCTCCCTAATATTCCAAGACAAAAAATTCATTTCTTACCTAGGGATCCTAGAAGGCATATCTCAAGGATATTTTCTTGAACACCATCAATAATTCTTTGTTGAATCTCATGTTACCTTAACCACTTAGAAGGTTTTCTTCCACCACTCTTGGACACCCCACAATTATCTTTAGCTATATTCCTTGTTAACATCCTTGAAATAGAAACTTTCATATTCTTTCTTCTATTTCTTTCCACCTAGATAAATGAATAATCCTCCTCCAAATATGTATCTTTAAAGCTCAAGTTCTCCTTGCCTAAAAATTTCATACCACTCTATAATTTTTGCAAATATTGAGCTATGAGAGCCATAGTTTGATTCAACATAATAAAAAGGTTTCTCATCCTTCTTTTCTACCTCTCTACCTCTAGGTAAGTAGATTAAACAACTTCATCATCTAAGAGAAGATCTAATTGATCATTAGGAAAAGAGAACCATGAGGGAAGAGGACTCTTGGAAAAAGACTCCACACCTAAGAGAGGAGAAATAATATAATCTTCCACAAATTTCTCCAACTCCATGTGTTCCTCAACATCTCTAGAATAATATCCTCATTAGCTCTAACATCCTGAAATTGCTCATGGCTTCTTAAAATCCTTCATTTGCTTGCTTGTGTCCATCCCCCAAAGAGGCCTTCTCAGTAACCAATGAATCAACCTTCTCTTGAAAATTTTCATATGCTCAAGAATGATACCCATCTTAAATTTTTCCCCTCTATTATTTGTAGCACCCTAGACCTATTTAGGCTTCCAAATCTTAGTCCCCTTTTTCTCTGACCTATAAAGTTTTTTGGAATTAGAAGGACAATCTCTAGCTCCATGCCCAGATTTCTAACAAATGAAACAAAAAAGGGAGGGATTCATATTGAAGAGATTGAACCCATTTTCCAAACTTGGATAATAACTCTATGTATATAGGAATATCTATATAATTTACCATGGCAACATAGATCCTAGCATAAAACAATGTTTTCTTTGTAGTTTTCATAGCACCAATATAAAGAAACTCCCTAAAAGAACACTTAATGGCTATAAAAATGTCCTCATGCTATAATTCCAAGGGAAAATGTGGAAGTCGTACCTAGGTAGAGACAATACCAAAGAAAGCATTAGATAATTCTATACTTGGGGTCCATTTCTTTAGGGAGAGAAATAATTCATTGATAGCACATGGACCTCCACAAAGAACCTCTGTAAGAACCTCCTTACAAGAGAAATAAAGGAAAATAATTCTCTAGGTAATTCCATGAGTTCAACCTATCCCATGAAAGTTTAGCTTTTCTACACAAATTCCTTGAAAAAATTAATATTTTGTTTGGGGCCTAAAATTTTACCCACTAGAGAGAGAGAGGCATTAGATAAATATTGTGGTTGATAACTTGATCTAGAACCAAAATTGTAAACTTACCTTTTCCTAAATATGAAATGATTTTCACTAAAGAAAAATAAGATTTTATGAGGGCCTAACCCCACAAAGAGAATCCTAGTGGTAATTCTTACCCCCATCCATCTAATTGACTTCAGAAGGTCTTGAGGAGGGAATATCCTTCTTAGGGATAAAATCTTGATTTTCATGGGGAAAATCTATATTCCAAAACCCTAGAGGAAAATCTAGAGGAATAGCTCCACCTAGACAACAGTCAATATTTATCTTACCTTCTAGGTCCACCTGGGACCCCTCCTTCATATGAAAAATATTTTGGTTCCCTTCCTCTGAATCTAAATCCATTTTTCCTTTGATAAATATCTTTCCCTAATGAACCTTAATATGATCCACACATGTGCTCAAACAAAGAGTGTTGGTAGTAGAGTAATCAACATGCTGGAATTCATTGGCCTTTCAAAACCCTTGCTCAGACACGCTCTTCCCACTCTTATCCATTTGAATTCTTTATTTCTTTTTTGAAAGGTGTTCTATAGCTTCCCATCCAAAACTTAAAGGCTCACACAACCTTTTATAAATTAATAATTTTGAATCTTTTCTACAAATATAATTCCAATACCAATATTACTATAGAGTGAACTTTCATTTGAAACATAAATGAGAAAAAAAATTAGATACTTATTTCTAAGACTTTTTAAATATCCAAAATTATTATCATAGTAAAAAACTTCTATAAAAATTATAATTGACAATATAAATATGATACAATTATGTCTTCTACCATAATTATTGATGGTTCAATTCCTATACAAAAAATTCAAAGAATATCATATAATAAATAAATAAAAGAACCAAAAGGTTATTTTCTTACATGATCTTCATTAAAATATAAAATAAAAGCATAAAAGAATCAAGATACCATAACATACTTTCATGTTATGAGAGGAGAAAATGTTTTTGTTTTACATGCCTAGTAGGTTTTAGATTTGTTATATGGAACCATAAATAGGTTGTAAGAGGTATGATATAAACATTTCATATATATGTATCCCTTCCTACATCTTTTCATTAACCTTGAATTCCTTATGATTCTTTCTGATGTATCTTTTTTATTTACATTTTTTTTTTCTAGTCATTCCCACATCACATTAGACCCTTTTCTTATGTAATGGGAATGAAAAGAAAAATACGATAAAGACATCGTAAATATTTTAGATGACACTAGAAAATGGAGTTGGAAGGTTTTATAATTTCAACACAAATTTGGTCAAGTTTTGATGAAATTTGTTTTAAACTTTTACAAATTGTTTATGTTTCAAGCAATATTTTGAGAATTGTTTAAATATTAAAATTATTTTTATGTTAGGATAAGATGACATTAATCTTGGAATACAAAGTCATTTAAGTGTCTCCATGTTTCTTATAATGTGTTTCCTAGGATATGAGAGAAAAATATGAAATATTTTATATTATGACTAATTTTAATTACATTTGTAGGAATTAAACATAAAGAATTAATAAAGATATATTGTTTGGATAATAAAAAAAGATTTAAATACTATTTATGTAAAATACAGATACTTAGATATGGATAAAATATGTCACAAAAAGATAAATAAAAAGAGGTTATAGAAACAAATGAAAATGCTTATATGTAGTGGTTGTCAACAAAAAGACGTCTAGAATAATTACCAACTTAAGAAAAAGCATAAAGGATAAGAATGAGGAAACTAAAGAAATGGAGGAACCTAAGCATGAAGGAATTTTGAGGGAAAGGATCTCTTTCTATCTTCACAAAAAGGAATATATAGGTAAATAAGTTGAAGAGGAAGTGGTTCTTGAGATTGAAATGGAGTATGATCTGGAAGAGGAGGAAGAGTCTACTAAGAATTCTCAAGAAAGGGATTATGCTATTGAGACTAAGGACATCAAGTAAGAGGAGAAAGAAAGATCTATGGAGATAACTATGAGCCTAGATGAGTTGGAGGATACACATGGTGTGTAACTTCCCCATCCATAATGGTAATGCTCCCCTAGAGAACATACCACCTTCTCCTATTTTGTAAGAGAAACATGCTTCCTCTAACATCCAAAGTTAGATTGATGAATTAATTCTATGGAAGGCTCTGTTACTACACTAGTGCATAACAAAGATCAATTTAATGATTCTATTATCTCTCTTTGTAGGTTAGTTGATGGGACTATTAAGAAGGATTTGTTTGGAGTCGTCACTAAGAAGAATAGGCTAAATAAAGTGGCAAAGGGAAAAGATCTAGATAAGTGAGAAGGAATAGCACAAGGAGGATGAAAAATATTGGAAAAACCTTCTCAAGAGTCTTTCTAAAGACTGAGATAGAATTTCTATCTCTAATGAAAGTTAAATTTGGTAGTTTTTTAGCTTTTTGATCTAATGTCCTATTTAGGTTATCTAATAGTTTTAAACTTAAGATTATTTTCTTTGTTTTCAATGCATAATTATTTTTTTTCTAAACTATTGGAACTTTTAAAATTTACATTTTAGTAGCTTTTATAGTGGTAGGAGAAAAATAAATTATTTAAGATGTTTGATGATAAACAATGATAGTGTTAAGGTTAGTATTAGTAAAACATTATGATCTCTTTGAAAATGATAGTTTTAGTTTTTTATTAACTTTTTGGGTGAGGATTTTTGGCTTAGTCTCAGTTGTAATGGCCCTAAGTAGGGATTTCAATGTTTTTTCTTAGTGTTTTTTTCTATTGTTAAGGGCTCAAGGTCATGTCCTTACTGAATTAATAAAAAAATTAATAAAAATCCAAATAGAGAATGGTCAAACTTGCATCTACTAAAAAACATAAAAAAAAGCACTAAAATTAGTGGTTTTTTTACCATAAAAACTATTGAAATCTCCTTCAAGAGATATGGGAAGACTATCTTATTTCTTTAACCATCTTTCCTTTTAGTTTGTTTCCTAATAAATGAGAGGAATCTCCAATGAATAATTCCCCTAACAGTAGCACTATTGAGTTATCTTCCAAAGGCCTCTATGCACCCCCAGTTAAACTATCTACCTCCTTCAACATATGAAGGATATCCTCCTTAGTTGTGATAGGGAGCACTAGTGTACTATAGGATTAGTGGACAAGGAATAAATGCACTACCAAAAACAAAAACCTATGAAAAATACTGTGTAATTTAAGGAGTAAGCACATTAGATAAGACATCTAACTAACCCTCAAATTTTCAATAGTTATCAGTATATGTGATGGAAATTAGCCTCTCAGAGATTTTTCTAATAAAAAAATCCCATCCTATGATTGTCCTTATAGAACTTTTAGTTCTTAGCAATCCCACACAAAGATTTTCTTCAGGTGATTCACCATTAATGGTCATGATATTGGTCTTTCCTATTTTCTAATGGCCATGTGAATTTGGCACTATCAATGGTCATGTATGCCATATTTCCTATTTTTTCTTTATTTGCAAACAACTACATACATGTAATATGAAAATTCTGATTTTAATTTCTTTTTTAGGTTTCTCTAATAAGCAATGCCACTAGCTAGCAACTGTCATAATTAAATATTCTATCTAAACACACCACATAAGTATTTATGTAATAAGAATTTAATATCAGCAGTAATAAATTTTGAATTTGGAAATTAAAAAAAAATTTCTTTCAAAATATTGAAGATGGGGAAAGATTTTTTGTGATGTGTCCATTTCATAATTTAGTATTCTCATTAAGAAAACCCTTAACACTTAATCCTGGTTGAATTATTATGTTTAAAATTTACATATAGGAGAATATAAAATTCCTTTAATGCTCTTGTATAATGAAATGGTAAAACCATCAAATTAGTGAAGGGATCCTCCATGTCGTATGCAGAAGGTGTTAGTTAGAAATAGTTGATGGAATATTGAGGAAAGACTATTTCTACCTTTGTAAGAACTTGTATAAAGAAAACCTCAAATTATTGAAGGTTGATGCTAGCTACCATACACACAAAGCTATATATATGGATTGTTACATGTGTAAATTTTATAACTTATAAATTATTTCTTTTAACCATGCCCCATACATGTAGCTTTAGTCTTGCAAAAATAGTATTTTTAAGAAAATAATTACTTAGCCTCAGATAAGTTATAGACTTTAGCCATATTAATTCATGTACCAACCAGATGTTTGATGTACTATTGAGGTCATTTGAGACATGTGGATTAATAATGAATTCAAGAAATAAATAAATTTGATGTTGTTGTAAATCTACTATAATATTAGTCAGTTTATTAGCTATCTAATTAGCCTCTCTATAAAATGACCAAATTTAAAATTTCAAAATTAGAAAGAAGGTTCTGAACCTCTAATAAGACATGATTCAATTTATAATTAGTCACCTCCCTCGAGGTTAAAGCATTGATAATCAATTGTGATTCACCATCAATATGTATATTATCTACCTTATAAATAAGTGGCAATATAATGACATTAATAAGAGATAGAACTTTACCAAAAATATTTATTCTTGTAGGAAGTATAGATGCCATAGTGATAATGAACCTACCCGTGTGATATCAAATTATATAGCTTTCTCCCAAGTCATATAGATCCCCTCTCAAGGAACCATCAATGCTCATTTTGATGTAGTCAATTTATGGGGGATGCCATTTAATATTCTCTATAGAAGACATTATAAGGGAATTCAATAAGAGGTTGACCTTAAAAAAGGTAAGGTTATTTGGGGTCATGTTATCATTAAATATAAATTTGATGAAGTGAAGAGAGAATATAAAAAATTATGTCTAATTCTGTAGGTTTAGGAATTTTCTAAAATTGAAGTTTCAATCTTCTCTAGGATGCTTTTAAGACATTTCTCTTGGTTTCTGTAAAGATACTTATTTCTCTCCTACAATGAACTCCATAGTAATGTTTGAGGTGACACTCCATATAATAAGATAGAAATAATTGTGATGGAGGGGTTGTGCTTCTAATAATGAATGAATATAATTACCTGCATAGGAGCTTCCTAATTGATTTTACTCTATAACCATTGCAATCAAGGCAAGGAGAAGGGACAATGGAGAAACATGTGATCTACTATTTTAATATGTTATTTATAAAGAAGACAATTGAATCTTTAAGCTATGCCAAGCTGAGTCAATATTGCACTAGTTAGGATGTTTTTGTTAAGATGAATAAATGTAAATGCACCTATATTGGGGAGAATGACATCATTATAGTAGAAGGAATAGGATCCTGGCTTGATAAAGACTAACTTATAACTTAATGATAGATATCCTTGTGTAACATAATACTGTGTTGACTCTATTAGAGTCCATATAAAGAAATTATATTTTTTTGTTACAAAGATACTTTTGTGCTTGAGGATTTCAAGAAGTGAGCTTTGTCAAGCCTAAGGAATTGGTAGGTAGGAGAAATCTTTCCGTTAATAAATTTGGATGAATCTGAAACAGGAAACTTGGATATAATCTTACACTTTGAATGATCTGATTTATGAAAACCAGATTACAATACCTAGTGTGATACCTACAGTATTGTAGAATTCAAAATGAAAATTGAGAACAACAAGATTGGAAACCAAAAAATTGTCTCCATTCTATTCAAAATTGGAGTTTATACAAGTTAAATGGATCCCAGGGGTCACACAAATCCCTTGGAATTGAAATGAAGAGTCATCATAATGTTTATTACAATTAAACTATTAAAACTATCAAAATTTATCAAAAAACTAAATATAAAATTTAGGTCCACTTGGAGAAGGCATAACTTTCTCATCCTAGCTCCGAATTACGAACCGTTTGATGCGTTGGAAAGGTATTCAAATAATCTTGAATGAAAATTTGGAAAAAATCAATGTTCCGTCATATCTTTGAGCATATTTTCCCAGAAATGCACCGAAGACCCTCAAAATTGCAATTTACTAAAACATATGAAATTTTGGAAAAATTACAATTAAATATTTTCCCACTTTAATCCTGATCATTCCTCCCCCTTTGAGAGGAAATGAGCCCCATTGCACTAAGCTTCTGCAATAGATGAGGAAATTGTTCTTCAATTTGTTCCTTAGTAAACCACTTGCCTTGATGAGAATGCTGACCAGCTCGAACCACCCGATACAAAGAAATGTTCTGATTTCTCAAAGTCTTTAAAATGGCTTCAGTAACATGGTCACACTGGACTGGAGCAGTAGTAGAGGGATTTAACTCTACAGCTTGAATGTGTTCAGTAGCTTGGGAGATATCCAATAAAGGAGGAAAATAGGGTCTCAACAATTCCACATTGAAAACTGGATGCAGTCCCAAAAAGGATGGCAAATTAAGTTCAAAAGCATTCTCACCAACTTGTTTCACAATAGTGTATGGTCCATAACGAAGAGGACGAAGCTTCCTATTTGGTCCATGCAGGCACTCTTTCTGAAGATGTAATCATACCTTGTCACCAACCTAAAACTGATGAGGAGTTCTATGTTTATCATGTCTTCCCTTATACTTCTGATTACTCTGCTCAAATATCTCATGAACTTGTTGTAGGTGTCTAATGTTATCAATGAATTTTTCTACTTTATCTACCTCCTTGTCACCATTCAATGGACTACTAGAGTGTAGAGATGGTATTGCTACATCCATAGGTGCCAATGGCTTGTACCCAAGAGAAACCTCAAATGGACTGTGCCCTGTAGTACTATGGAGTGCACGGTTGTAGCTATGTTGCACATAGGCTAAGCTTTCATCCCATGTGTGAGGATGTTTTGAATGATACATCTGTAAAATATGAATAATCATTTGATTCACCACTTCTGTCTGCCCATCTATTTGGGGATGGAATGCTGTGGACTTTGTCAATTTCGTGTCCATTTTAGCCCATAGTGCAGACCAAAATTTGCTGATGAACCTGCTATCCCTATCAGAAATAATGGTTTTTGGAAAACCAAAATGAACCCACACATGTTCAAAAAATAGCTTGGCAATATCTTCTGTAGAAATCATCTTTTTACATGCCACCATGATAGCCATTTTAGAAAACCTATCTACCACAACATATACACAATCATGCCCCCGCCTGGTAGTTGGAAGCCCAAACATAAAATCCATTGAAACAGACTGCCATGGCTTATCAGGAATAGGTAATGGTAAGTATAGACCCAACTTACAGTTTTCTAGCTTTGCAATTGCATAGGCTGCACAAGCTTGTATATGTGAAATGATATCCTGCTTCATTTTTGGCCAATAGAAATACTTTTGAAAGATAGCAGTAGTCTTACCAATACTGAAATGTCCTGCAACATGACTATAGTGAGCTTCCCATATCATTTTCTTGCGTTCTTCGGTGGGTACACATATGTGACCATCATGGCAAAGAAACCCATGCTGCAAGTGAAAATCAGAGACAGATTTTCCTTCTACCAAATTACTATAGATGTTAGCAAAATCAGGGTCAGTACTATATAGTTGTTCCCAAGTGGATGATTGATGACCACATGAATCCAACACTATTGTCAAACCTGCAATTGGAGGCCTACACAAATAATCTACCACTTTGTTACTGCTTCCTTTTTTATGACGAATGTTGAGGTGAAATTGTTGTAAATAGGCTGACCACCGTTGATGTCTATCATTCTGTAGCTTCCCTTGTGTTTGCAAGAATTGGAGTTGTTTATGGTCTGTATGTATAACAGTTTCCTTTCCCAGTATATAGTGTTTCCATTGTTTGTAAGCCTGAACAATGGCATACAACTCCTTATCATAGGTGGGATACCTATGTACTATATCAGAAAAAGTTTCACTATGATACGCAACAGGATGCCCATGTTGTGTGAGTACCGCACCAAGAGCATAATCTGATGCATCTGTTTCTATCTCAAATGCTTGGTGTAGATCTGCAAGGACCAATACTGGTGCTGAACATAGTCTTTTCTTCAACTCCTCAAATGCTTGTTTCTTTGCCTCTGTCCACTAAAATTTTGCTTGTACTCCACCCCGTAGTGATTGATTAAGAGGCCATGATATGTGTGAGAAACCAAACACAAATCTGCGATAGAAGTTGGCTAAGCCCAAGAAGCTGCGAAGCTCTGTGAAATTTTTAGGGGATGGCCAATCTTGGATTATTTGAATCTTTGCTGAATCAATATGAACACCCTTAGTGTCAATGATATACCCTAAGTATTGAATACTCTGCATACCAAAATAACACTTCTCAATGTTGGCATAAAGTTTGTGTTTTTGCAGAGTTGAAAGAACTTTTTCAACATGCTGCAAATGCTCAGACCAAGTCTTGCTAAAGTTGAGTATGTCATCCAAATAAACAACTACAAAAGAATCAATGAATGGCCTAAGCACATCATTCATCAATCTCATAAATGTGGCTGGGGCATTTGTTAGGCCAAAAGGCATGACCAACCATTCAAACAAACCTTCCTTAGATTTAAATGCAATCTTCCACACATCTGTTGGATCAATTGGTACTTGGTGGTATCCAGACTTCAAGTCAACTTTTGTAAAGAATTTAGCGCCCCTAAGTTGGTCCAACAAATCATCAATTGGAGGGATTGGATATCTATTTTTAAAAGAGATTTTGTTTAATGCTCTATAATCAATACAAAGCCTCCATGTCCCATCTTTCTTTTTAGCAAGGACAATTGGACTTCCAAAAGGTGAAGCACTTGGATGAATCTATCCTTTCTAAATCAACTCCTAAATTTGTCTCTTAATCTCATCATTTTCCAAAATTGACCTCCTATATATTGGCTCATGTGGTAGTGGTGTGCCTGGGATTAAATCAATAGAGTGCTTGACTTGACAGTGTGTTGGTACTCCCACTGGTGGTGTAAACACACTGTGATATTCTTTCAAATTTTTATCCCTTTGATTTTGTTGATTCTTTGTTACCTTAGTATGTGTATTAAGAACAAGTGACTTTGTTTGTTCAGTGTGAATCATGAGTACAACAAAAGCTCCAGTTTGAGCAATCAAATTAAAGAAGCAGTTTGTGTTGGACATACCTCTGGTATTCGATACCTCTTCCCACCAAGCTTGATTGTAACACTACATGGCCTGGACTCATACACCCCATGCCTCTGATACATGTATGGCTGCCCCAGCAAGACATCGCATACATCCGATGGTGCTACATCACATATCACTTCATCCTTGAAAGGCTTGATTGAATATGGCAAACGACATTGTTGATTTATTTGAATATCTCGTCCCTCATTTACCCATCCCATAGAGTATGGTTGTGGGTGTCTTGTCACTTTCAGATTTAATCTTTTGACTGTCTCCCTAGAGATCAAATTCTTTTGACTCCCACTGTCAACAATAAAGTGCAGAGGCTTTCCATCAACCCACATCTATGAATGAAAAAGTCTCTCTTCATCTTCATAGGGCAATACTTTAGCAGTTCCAACTACGGCATATGGGTTTGCTTCTATGATGGAATCATTCTCATCTTTCTCAGAATTATCTATTGGTGATGATTCAGGTTCAGCTTCCTCTCCTTGTATTTCTGTCATCAAATTTTTAATACTTCAACAATCCTTTGTATTATGGGTTGGGGACTTATGCATCTCACACCACATGCCTATGTCTGTGTTTTTAGTAGACCACCATGTGTTCTTGGTTGAATTTGAATGAATTTCCTTGCTCACCTGTTTTCTTGCAAATTTATTGCCACCTTCAACCCTTGGCTTGTTGTTTGCAAAGTAGTCCCTGTTCCCTTTTTGCGTGGATTTTTCTTCAATTTTTGTAGCATATTTATAGGGAGTTGCCAATGTCTCAATATTTAAAAATTCCATCTCTGTTTGAATATACCTGTGAAGTCCACTGTGATATTTCAAAATTCGATGCTTCTCTAAATCATTAATACCGAGTTTTGTTGAAAGTGAATGGAATGTATTGGTGTAATCTTGCACAGACTGATCCCTCTTTTGTCGAAGAAGTTGCCATTCGATGTATTTTTGTTCATATACATCCTTCGGGAGGTAAGCTTCTTTTATTTATTCCACAAATTCTCCCCATGTGGGCTTCTTATCAAGAGATATTATAAAACCATCTTCATCAACTGATTCTTGTTCTTTATTTGCTACTCTGGTTTCCCATGCTAATTTTACATGGGTTTCAGCTTTGAGGAGAGAAAATGTTATCTTTTCAGCATCTGAGAAATTATTTACAGAAAAGTACCTATCCAACTTTGATAACCAGTTATCAACAGCTTCAGAATCGACCTTTCCTTCAAAATTCGGGATGTCAAAATTGACCTGCACTTTGAAAGGGGTATTTCCACGAAATGATGTTTCAAATTTAGAGGGTTTTTGCTTCTGTAGGAGGTGTGAAAATAGACTCATCAGCTCCTCTCATTGCTTATTTAAAGCTTCCTCGACCAACTTCTTAAAATCATCGTCTGACATCTTCGATCGTGTGCATCTCAAAGGTGGGTATTTTGACAAATCTTGTGTATCCAATCCTAATCTTTGGAAGGAAGACCTTGTGTAAATTGGCATAAAGGAGTGTTCCTACTCTGATACCACTGATCTAGTTTATGAAAACCAGATTACAATACCTGGTGTGATACCTATAGTATTGTAGAATTCCATACGAAAATTGAGAACAACAAGATTGCAAACCAAAAAACTATCTCCATTCTATTCAAAATTGGAGATTATACAAGTTGGATGGATCCCAAGGGTCACACAAATCCCTTGGAATTGAAATGAAGATTCATCATAATGTTTATTACAATTAAACTATTAAAACTATAAAAATTTATCAAAAACCTAAATATAAAATTTAGGTCCACTTGGAGAAGGCATAACTTTCTCATCTTAGCTCTGAATTACAAACCGTTTGATGCGTTGGAAAGGTATTCAAATAATATTGAATGAAATTTTGGAAACATTGATGTTCCATCATTTTTCTGGGCATATTTTCCTAGAAATGCACCGAAGACCCTCAAAATTGCAATTTACTAAAACATATGAAATTTTGGAAAAAATAGATTTCAGTATTTTCCCACTTTAATCCTGATCATTCCTCCCCCCTTGAGAGGAAATGGGCCCCATTGCACTAAGCTACTCCAATAGATGAGGAAATTGTTCTTCAATTTGTTCCTTAGTAAACCACTTGCCTTGATGAGAATGCTAACCAGCTCGAACCACCCGATACAAAGGAATGTTCTGATTTCACAAAGTCTTTAAAATGGCTTCAGTAACATGGTCACACTGGACTGGAGTAGTAGTAGAGGTATTTAACTCTACAGCTTGAATGTGTTCAGTAGCTTGGGAGATATCCAATAAAGGAGGAAAATAGGGTCTCAACAATTACACATTGAAAACTGGATGTAGTCCCAAAAAGGATGGCAAATTAAGTTCAAAACCATTCTCACCAACTTGTTTCACAATAGTGTATGGTCCATAATGAAGAGGATGAAGCTTCCTATTTGGTCCATGTAGGCACTCTTTCTAAAGATGTAACCATACCTTGTCACCAACCTGAAACTGATGAGGAGTTGTATGTTTATCATGTCTTTCCTTATACTTCTGATTACTCTGCTCCAATATCTCATGAACTTGTTGTTGTAGGTGTCTAATGTTATCAATGAATTTTTGTGCTTTATCTACCTCCTTGTCACCATTCAATGGACTACTAGAGTGTAGAGATGGTATTGCTACATCCATAGGTGCCAATGGCTGGTACCCAAGAGAAACCTCAAATGGACTGTGCCCTGTAGTACTATGGAGTGCACGGTTGTAGCTATGTTCCACATAGGGTAAGCTTTCATCCCATGTGCGAGGATGTTTGGAATGATACATCCATAAAATATGAATAATCATTCGATTCACCACTTCTGTCTGCTCATCTGTTTGGGGATGGAATGCTCTGGACTTTGTCAATTTCGTGTCCATTTTAGCCCATAGTGCAGACCAAAATTTGCTGATGAGCCTGCTATCCCTATCAGAAATAATGGTTTTTGGCAAACCAAAATGAACCCACACATGTTCAAAAAATAGCTTGGGAGTATCTTCTGTAGAAATCATCTTTTTAGATGCCACCATGATAGCCATTTTAGAAAACCTATCTACCACAACATATACACAATCATGCCCCCGCCTGGTAGTTGGGAGCCCAGACATAAAATCCATTGAAACAGACTGCCATGGCTTATCAGGAATAGGTAATGGTAAGTATAGACCCAACTTACGGTTTTCTGGCTTTGCAATTGCACGGGCTGCACAAGCTTGTATATGTGAAATGATATCCTCCTTCATTTTTGGCCAATAGAAATACTTTTGAAGGATAGAAGTAGTCTTACCAATACAAAAATGTCTTGCAACATGACTATAGTGAGCTTCCCATATCATTTTCTTTCGTTCTTCGGTGGGTACACATATGTGACCATTATGGCAAAGAAACCCATCCTGCAAGTGAAAATCAGAGACAGATTTTCCTTCTACCAAATTACTATAGATGTTAGCAAAATCAGGGTCAGTACTATATAGTTGTTCCCAAGTGGATCATTGATGACCACATGAATCCAACACTATTGTCAAACCTGCAATTGGATGCCTACTCAAACAATCTGCCA
Source organism: Chamaecyparis obtusa (assembly GCA_027943335.1). Lineage (NCBI taxonomy): Eukaryota > Viridiplantae > Streptophyta > Pinopsida > Cupressales > Cupressaceae > Chamaecyparis > Chamaecyparis obtusa. Next base: position 116,082 of record BSBK01000672.1, read on the forward strand.
CTTTGTTATTGCTTCCTTTTTTATGATGAATGTTGAGGTGAAATTGTTGTAAATAGGCTGACCACCGTTGATGTCTATCATTCTGTAGCTTCCCTTGTGTTTGCAAGAATTGGAATGGTTTATGGTCTGTATGTATAACAGTTTCCTTTCCTAGTATATAGTGTTTCCATTGTTTGCAAGCTTGAACAATGGCATACAACTCCTTATCATAGGTGGGATACCTATGTACTATATCAGAAAAAGTTTCACTATGATACGCAACAGGATGCCCATGTTGTGTGATTACCGCACCAAGAGCATAATTTGATGCATCTGTTTCTATCTCAAATGCTTGGTGTAGATCAGGAAGGACCAATACTGGTGTTGAACATAGTCTTTTCTTCAATTCCTCAAATGCTTGTTGCTTTGCCTCTGTCCACTGAAATTTTTCTTGTGCTCCACCCCTTAGTGATTGATTAAGAGGCCATGATATGTGTGAGAAACCAAACACAAATCTGCAATAGAAGTTGGCTAAGCCCAAGAAGCTGCGAAGCTCTGTGAAATTTTTAGGGGATGGCCAATCTTGGATTATTTGAATCTTTGCTAAATCAACATGAACACCCTTAGTGTCAATGATATACCCTAAGTATTGAATACTCTACATACCAAAAGAACACTTCTCAATGTTGGCATAAAGATTGTTTTTTTGCAGAGTTGAAAGAACTTGTTCAACATGCTGCAAATGCTCAGACCAAGTCTTGCTAAAGATGAGTATGTCATCCAAATAAACAACTACAAAAGAATCAATGAATGCTCTAAGCACATCATTTATCAATCTCATAAATGTGGCTGGGGCATTTGTTAGGCCAAAAGGCATGACTAACCATTCAAACAAACCTTCCTTAGATTTAAATGCAGTCTTCCACACATCTGCTAGATCAATTGGTACTTGGTGGTATCCAGACTTCAAGTCAACTTTTGTAAAGAATTTAGCCCCCCTAAGTTGGTCCAACAAATCATCAATTCGAGGGATTGGATATCTATTTTTAACAGAGATTTTGTTTAATGCTCTATAATCAATACAAAGCCTCCATGTCTCATCTTTCTTTTTAGCAAGGACAATTGGACTTCCACAAGGTGAAGCACTTGGATGAATGTGTCCTTTTTGAATCAACTCCTGAATTTGTCTCTTAATCTCATCATTTTCCAAAACTGACCTCCTATATATTGGCTCATGTGGTAGCGGTGTGCCTAGGATTAAATCAATAGAGTGCTTGACTTGATAGTGTGTTGGTACTCCCACTGGTGGTGTAAACACACTGTGATATTCTTTCAAAATTTTATCCATCTAATTTTGTTGATTCTCTGTTACCTTAGTATGTGTATTAAGAACAACTAACTTTGTTTGTTCAGGGTGAATCATGAGTACAACAAAAGCTCCAATTTGAGCAATCAAGCATTTACATTGTTTAGCACTAATTAAAGAAGTAGTTTGTGTTGGACATACCTCTGGTATTTGATACCTCTTCCCACCAAGCTTGATTGTAACACTACGTGGCTTGGACTCATACACCCCATGACTCTGATACATGTATGGCTGCCCTAGCAAGACATCGCATACATCCAATGGTGCTACATCACATATCACTTCATCCTTGAAAGGCTTGATTGAATATGGCAAACGACATTGTTGATTTATTTGAATATGTTGTCCCTCATTTACCCATCCCATACAATATGGTTGTGGGTGTCTTTTCACTTTCAGATTTAATCTTTTGACTATCTCCCTAGAGATCAAATTCTTTTGACTCCCACTGTCAACAATAAAGTGCAGAGGCTTTCCATCAACCCACATCCGTGAATGAAAAAGTCTCTCTTCATCTTCACGGGGCAATACTTTAGCAGTTCCAACTACGGCATATGGGTATGCTTCTATGATGGAATCACTCTCCTCTTTCTCAGAATTATCTATTGGTGACGATTCAAGTTTAGCTTCCTCTCCTCGTATTTCTATCATCAAATTTTTAATACTTCGACAATCCTTTGTATTATGGGTTGGGGACTTATGCATCTCACACCACATGCCTGTGTCTATCTTTTTAGGAGACCACCATGTATTCTTGGGTGAATTTGAATGAAGTTCCTTGGTCACCTATTTTCCTGCAAATTTATTGCCACCTTCAACCCTTGGCTTGTTGTTTGCAAAGTAGTCCCTCTTCCCTTTTTGCTTGGATTTTTCTTCAATTTTTGTACCATATTTATAGGTAGTTGCCAATGTCTCAATATTTAAAAATTCCATCTCTGTTTGAATATACCTGTGAAGTCCACTTCGATATTTGAAAATTCGATGCTTCTCTGAATCATTAATACCGAGTTTTACTGAAAGTGAATGGAATGTATTGGTGTAATCTTGCATAGACTGATCCCTCTTTTGTCGAAGAACTTGTCATTCTATGTATTTTTGTTCATATACATCCTCCGAGAGGTAAGCTTCTTTTATGTATTCCACAAATTCTCCCCATGTGGGCTTCTTATCAAGAGATATTATAAAACCATCTTCATCAACTGATTCTTGTTCTTTATTTGCTACTCTAGTTTCCCATGCTAATTTCACATGGGTTTCAGCTTTGAGGAGAGAAAATGTTATTTTTTCAGCATCTGAGAAATTATTTACAGAAAAGTACTTATCCAACTTTGATAACCAGTTATCAACAGCTTCAGAATCGACCTTTCCTTCAAAATTTGGGATGTCAAAATTGACCTGCACTGATGAGGAGTTCTATGTTTATCATGTCTTTCCTTATACTTCTGATTACTCTGCTCCAATATCTCATGAACTTGTTGTTGTAGGTGTCTAATGTTATCAATGAATTTTTTTGCTTTATCTACCTCCTTGGCACCATTCAATGGACTACTAGAGTGTAGAGATGGTATTGCTATATCCATAGGTGCCAATGGCTTGTACCCAAGAGAAACCTCAAATGGACTGTGCCCTGTAGTACTATGGAGTGCATGGTTGTAGCTATGTTGCACATAGGGTAAGCTTTCATCCTATGTGCAAGGATGTTTTGAATGATACATCCGTAAAATATGAATAATCATTCGATTCACCACTTCTATCTGCCCATCTATTTGGGGATGGAATGCTATGGAATTTGTCAATTTCATGTCCATTTTAGCCCATAGTGCAGACCAAAATTTGCTGATGAACCTGCTATCCCTATCAGAAATAATGGTTTTTGGAAAACCAAAATGAACCCACACATGTTCAAAAAATAGCTTGGCAGTATCTTCTGCAGAAATCATCTTTTTAGATGCCACCATGATAGCCATTTTAGAAAACCTATCTACCACAACATATACACAATCATTCCCCCTCCTGGTAGTTCGAAGCCTAGACATAAAATCCATTGAAACAGACTGCCATGGCTTATCAGGAATAGGTAATGGTAAGTATAGACCCAACTTATGGTTTGCTGGCTTTGCAATTGCACAGGCTGCACAAGCTTATATATGTGAAATGATATCCTGCTTCATTTTTGGCCAATAGAAATACTTTTGAAGGATAGCACTAGTCTTACCAATACCAAAATGTCCTGCAACATGACTATAGTGAACTTCCCATATCATTTTCTTCCATTCTTCGGTGGGTACACATATTTGACCATTATGGCAAAGAAACCCATCCTGTAAGTGAAAATCAGAGATAGATTTTCCTTCTACCAAATTACTATAGATGTTAGCAAAATCAGGGTCAGTACTATATAGTTGTTCCCAAGTGGATGATTGATGACCACATGAATCCAACACTATTGTCAAACCTGCAATTGGAGGCCTACACAAACAATCTGCCACTTTGTTTCTGCTTCCTTTTTTATGATGAATGTTGAGGTGAAATTGTTTTAAATAGGTTGACCACCGTTGATGTTTATCATTCTGTAGCTTCCCTTGTGTTTGCAAGAATTGGAGTGGTTTATGGTCTGTATGTATAATAGTTTCCTTTCCCAATATATACTGTTTCCATTGTTTGCAAGCCTGAACAATGGCATACAACTCCTTATCATAGGTGGGATACCTACGTACTATATCAGAAAAAGTTTCACTATGATAAGCAACAAGATGCCCATGTTGTGTGATTACTGCACCAAGAGCATAATCTGATGCATCTGTTTCTATCTCAAATCCTTGGTGTAGATCTGGAAGGACCAATACTGGTGCTGAACATAGTCTTTTCTTTAACTCCTCAAATGCTTGTTGCTTTGCTGAGCTAGGAAGAGTCATCATAATGTTTATTACAATTAAACTATTAAAACTATCAAAATTTATCAAAAAACTAAATATAAAATTTAGGTCCACTTGGAGAAGGCATAACTTTCTCATCCTAGCTCTGAATTACGAACTGTTTGATGCGTTGGAAAGGTATTCAAATAATATTGAATGAAATTTTGAAAATAGAGATGAAACATCATGTTTCCAAGCAGCATATTTGCCCAGAAATGCACTGAAGACCCTCAAAATTGCAATTTACTAAAACATATGAAATTTTAGAAAAATTAGATTTCAGTATTTTCCCACTTTAATCCTGATCATTGAAGCTCCATGTTTGCTAGTGAACATAATTTTCCTACTGAAGGTCTAAATGTCGATTAAGAGGAGGAGGATGATCCCAAGCTCTATCCTCCAAAAATAAAGCCTTCTCATCTAACTTAATAATCCATGGCATATATGGAAATATTACCTCTCTACTCTTAAAAATGAAATTCCATATATTAGATCCTCTAGCTTGATTTGAAAGAGTAAATATTTGAACTAGCTAAATAGTGTCCATAAACTTGGATTGAATAACCTTTGAGCATTTTAAAGAAGGTTAGGTTTATAAACTCTTGGATAAATTTTCTCCTAGTCTTATATTTCTATCATCCCAATTATGAATGCTTGAACCTCTTTCACCATTTGATCTACAAATGTTTTCCCAAGAAATAAGGGGAAGTTTATGCTTGTTATCTATATTTCCCTTCCATAAGAAGACTCTTTGACTATTTTTCCTAGCATGCATGAATCCCTTTAAGACTTGTAAAAATGAAATTGTATAATTAGGGATGGAATTTAATACTAACTTAATCATGATAATTCTTCCTGCCAATAAAATCCATTTAGCTTTCCATGAACAAGTTATACTATTAATGTTAGAATAACTAAGAGGGGGGGTGAATCAGTTAGATTAGCTATCCTACAGTCCCAAATACAAATATGTAACACTTAAAAAAATTTCAATGAATTCTCCAACTCGGTAACATATACTAATAAATTAGTTGTGCCTTTTACCGATTACTAGTTAATTAACTTACTATGATTATTGATCAAATCAAATATGTAGTATGTAAAGTATGATAATAAAACAATCATCACAAAAACACATTAAAAAATGATTTAACGTGGAAACCATGGTAAGGAAAAAATACCTGGGACTAGTAACCCAAAATAATTTTCACTCTTCTGAAGTGAGCTCGGTGAAGAGAAAACCCTGTTAAAGGTTACAAACACACTGTTAGGTGTGACCTTGTTAGAAGATTTAAGACTAACAGTTAGCTTTCGACCATCATTCACTATGGGGTCAATAAGATAACAATGTACATTCCTTGAATTATAGAAGGGCATAACATAAGATAGTTAAGTCCACTCGGTTAGGATATTTTTCTATATCAATGGTTAAACTGAAATAGTAGTTGATCTGATTACAATACAACTTATCTTCTAGATGTTCAGATCTATTCTAAGCCCATACAAATCCTGTGATAAATATTTCAATTCCCTTCCTCAACTTACTTATGCTTGGTAATAGCTCTCTAACACTCGATTTTGTTCTACAGTTTGGTTCTCCTTCAATAAGTCTGATCAAGCATGCATTAAACTGTATTCATGCAAAATCTCTACGGTCTTCTTTCTTCTGGCATTGTTTCAACGATGAAACTTATGTCTCTTATATAGACAAATAAACCATTTTCATATCAACCATCATATTTTTCCTCTTATCCTCCTTCATTGATTTTGCCTCTTAAACCTTGCTTGATAGTTGTGTCAATAACACATTTCAATTCCATCCTTTAGATCTTCTTCAAATTTTGTTAGCTATGGATCTCATAACAAACTTTATCCTTAATCTTGAAATCATAACAATTTCCAACTCATCAATTTTAGTCGTCTAACCTAGGCATTAATTACTTTCATCCATACTCAGTTAATAAAGAAACACGTCAGCGAACACAAGCTCGGTTAACACTGTCACTTGGTATACACTACACTGGCTTGGTGTATACTGAAGTGCTTCATTTACTAACCATATTATTTTGTGCAATTTTGCTTCCATCTCCATAACAGATTAATGTAACATAATCAAGTAATCAACATGAGATCATAGACTAATCAATAAGTTACCCAAAGTATTCCTTATCCTCATCTATCATATCCATCCCTCTTCATGTAGATATCTCAGTTCTTCATCCTTTCTTCCCTTTCTTACATATGTTTAGATTTTTTTAACTGACATAATAAGTATTGTTAAAACTAGTTGATATCAATGACAATATAATAATTGATTTGATTATCTTACATAACATTTTAGTACCTCGGTGATCTCTAATCATTGATCTTCAAGTCATTCAAGTATTGAATCAGTTGTAGTTCATAAATCTCTCTCTTTGGCATTGATGGTGTGAGGCCTTACCCTAAACCCGTCATGTCTTTTCCATTATCATTATGGTAGACCTAGTAATTGGCTTAATGTTTCGATTAGCTTAGTAGATTTTACTCTTTTCACAAAGATATGATTATAGTAGATGAGAATAAATTACTTTTTATGATGTTTTTTGTACTCACAATGTTGACCTTATGATACATTGTGACTGGCATTATGATGATTGATTTAGATGAATACTAAGATGTGCAATTAGGGAATTTATGTTGATATGAGTTGTTAGGAAAATAAAAATCAAGAAATGAATTAGGTTGAGATGTGTATTTCATTTAGGGTTAAATGTTAGGTGAGGAATTATTGATGACTATTTTATGATATAAATTTGAATTCTAATTTATGGTTATTTTGAGTTATGAATGTTGTGATGAAATGATGGATTTTATATGCTTGTACGTAAGTAACTAGGAAATGGAGATTTGATTCAATTATGATATGATGATATTTTTATTATCAATTGAAATTTAATTACTTAGGTGAAGTTTATGAATGTCATCATGAAATTTAATTGCAATTGAATTATATATGCAATAATTATGCTACAAGCTTAATTTAGTGATGAATTGAATATTTCATGATGATTTGTATGTATGTTATAGATGAATGATTATGCCATGTGAATTATGATATTTCAAATGAATTATCTTGATCATTAATGTTATGAATTTACATGTATATATTTCCTTGGACTACTGATGTTGGACTTTATTGTGCAGGGAATTAGACCATGGTAAATTTGGGGAACCAAAGCATAGACCTATGTGAAAATCATTTCGAGCCAAGGTTGCTTCTAGTGAGAGGAAAAAAGCTCATTGTATCATATTTCATTTGTGAAATTATTGTGCATGAATGTATTTAATATATATGTTTAATTGTTAATGTAATTTATTTTGAGAATGCCCAAGTGGATATGCCACATGGTTTGTGATGTGTCATTTTTGTTTGTGTCACTTGACACTTGTGTGTGTACTTGTGGCCATGATATGTGCACTTGGGAATTGGATGCCCGTCAACCTAGGATAGTACCCTCGAGGATCCCCAGGAGAATTTGTTGGTTAGGGAGTTTGAGGTGGAGTCATTTCATGAATTTCGAATTTGCACTTTACATGGGTTTTCGAGGGGCTTAAAAGGTGCCTAGGGGTGTGTTTAGGCAATTTTTAGTAGGCCCACTTGATATACATATGGTTAAGGGGCATTTTAAACCATAGGACAACCCATAGTTGACCGAAAGACCCCTCCAAAAGTTGGATTATTAAAATGGCCGAAAATCCACTTTTGAAGCAAGGTCTTGGTTAGAGTTCCATCCAATTAAGTTGCAAGTCTTTGGTCCACCTTTTTGGCCAACCTTTTTAGGAATCCATATTTGGAAACCATGTAAGAAACATGGGAAGACCATCCAATGACAGTGAGATCCTATCCCTAGGAGATTTTGTGGAGGCCTTTTGATAGGGGACTCTTATTTTAGAAGAGTTTGACACCCACTCTGTAGATTTGGAGACTTTGATAATTTGGAGAAGGAAGACTTAAGAAAATAGGAGGCTCTTCATCAACTTTTTTCCATAAGCTTGGATCTAGGTTGGTGACATTCTTCATTCTACTTCTGATGTTTTCATATGAAAGAGTTCTCAAGAATATTTTCATTCTTGCATGGAGAAACTAGTTAATGTGTTATTATGTACTTATTATTTATGAATCTTGTTATTGCATGTGAGTAGTTGTTTATGTGAATTCTTGAGCTTGTTGTATTGCATGTTTTCTTTGTATTGTATATGTGAAGTTTTGAGCTCTTGAAGATTTCTTTTTGTTTTGTATTATTTTTGTTATGGGAGTTTTTCTCAAGTCCAGACTCAGCCTTGGGAGGGAAGAGTATCCTTGGGGGTGAAGGGAATTTTGGGACAACAATGGGTGTAGAGTCTCTCCTTGGTATAGAGAAGGAAGAAACATCGATGTATGGGCTCCATGTAGCCATTTTCTTTTTTGTATTTTGGGGATCATAAGGGATTGTATTGCTTGAATCTTTGGGGGTCATAAGGAGTTTTTTTTGGGGTTGGGATTTTGTGGCAAGATGTGTGTTGAGAAAGCCAAGAGAAGGCTTGTCTTTTATTTCTATGAAATTTGATTTCTCCCCTTGGTTTTGGTTCCACCTTCACCCTAGTTTTTAAGTCATTTGGAGACTCTTTGTTTCATCCTTTGATGGTAGTTAAATGTGCTAAATGTGTTGATGTGTTTTGGTTTTCTTTTATATAACCTTGTCTATGTAATGGTTCCCCAAGCTCAGGGGTGGCTTCTTAGAATCCTAGGATGGGAGGTGAGCTTCCCATGGTCTCTCCATAATTTTATTTTCAGGTATTGATGATCATGTTTCTAGAAGAAAAAGCATTGGAGTGATCCCATTTTGGTGTTTTTGTGAGAGACAAAGTGTTGATTTGTTGAACTATTGGAATGAGAAACATTCCATGTTGTATTGTATTTGAAAATTTGAGATATGTGTATCAAGAAGTATGTGAAAATATCTTTTTTTTTAATTTGGAGTAGTGTGTTCAATACCTCATGAGTCTTGATAGAAAGGACTCGCTCTTCTTTGTAATAGCTTCATCTTGTGCAAGGTTGTGCATTTACTCAATGATAAAACTATAAGTATTCATGTTGGAAACTAGAAAAGAGATGAGTCAATGTATTTCCCCATAGTTTTATTTTATGGATTTCATTTGTTTGAAAATGATATTAGATGTATTTAAAACTGTATAAAACTCTCTCTCTCTCCCTTTCAATGTAAGTTTCTTAACATGCTAGAAATAGTATTCTTGCTGGAAAAACAATAGGATCAATGAAGAAATGGATAATGTAGTTCATGTTGAACACTATGAGAGGAAAAAAAAATCAAGTTTTTATTGCTTTCATGATCCCATGTAGTGAAAAGAAAACTATTATCTTGAAGCATCTTTGATAGTGTAATGAATGTAATTTCAAGTTTAAAAAAAAGGAAAGAATGGAAATGTTTAGCTAATTTAACAAGACCAAATATCAATAGCATATCGCTCCTTCAAATAATTTAATGCTAAGTTTTAGTTAATTACTTTTATCCTTATAAAAAAAAAAAACTATGAAGGAAGAGGAAACAAATCAACAAGAGAAGAAAGAAATCAAATGAAAGAAAAATAAGTGAAAAAAAATACTAAGAAAAAAAAAAAAAGAGACCTACAGGTCTCTTGAAAATGTATGGGAAAAATTCTCATACATTTTCCAATATCACAGCCATAAATTAATATTATCCTATGACACTTACAATCTAATACAAAAAGAAATACTATTCAATTCTCTCTAAGGAGTTGAGTCACCATGGGGGACCCATCTAGGTTGTCACCCCAAAAAGGTCCCCTACAAAAAAAAACAAATCTTCTTTATATTGCAAACAAATATCAAATATAAATTTTATAAAAATAATAAAATATACCAAATCACTTTTACCCATGTGTTGGTTTCAGAAATAAAATAGATGCCTTGTCCTTCTTTATAAAAAAATAAATTAAAAATAATAATATTTATAAAAAAAATTTAAAAAAAATATAATATAAATTGCAGGGGGCCGCGGGCCTCGCACCCAACCCATCGGCTAGCTTTAAGGGTTGGGCCCTACTACGCGCAGGTACCCGCTTGCCATAGTAGGATGGGCCCTACAGTGTGCAGGGTATTGCCTGCTCTAGTAGATAGGCCATGCCACGCGAGTACAACGCTATAGCACGGGCCTGCGTGCGAGTCCTCTTAGGACTTAAAAAGGGGTCGGGGGCCCATTTCAAATTAATATATTTTTAAAAATATTTTTGATCTTTTTTTTTTTAATTTAATTAATTTTTTTATTATTCATTAATAAATTTAGTAATTATTAAATATATTAATTAATTAATGTTTAATAATTAATTAATATATTTAATAATTAATTTATATGTATTAATTTTATTTATTTATTAAATAAAATCAATTAATAGTTCATTTTTCTTTATTAAATGTTATTTGAAATTAAGTTATATTGCATTGATAAAATTATTTAAATTCTTATTAATTAATTTTTAATAAATTTATAATTAATAGATTTGAAATATCGTTATTGCATTGTAATAATTTTTATTTCAAGCCAGTTAAACTAAAATAAGTTTAACTCATTTTTCTAGAGAATTATTATTATTAATTTGGAGTAGTTAATTTTGGAAGAAGGGAGTTGATTAAATTTGTTAGGCTTAGTTAGATCAACTGTCCCTTAAAATCTCTTTTGTTGCTAGTCTAATGCATTATTTTAGGATATAGGTGTTTTTAATTCAATAGTAATTATTAATGGATTTATAATGCCGACATTAGGCTTAAATAGATGTTATTAGTATAACTAAAATTCATTTAAGAATTGTCTTCTTTATGGAAATGTATCAAATTGTAGGGTTCATACTTGGTTAGTTAATCTATCCAATTTTCTTATGAAGGAGGCTAGACGTAGAGAATTATATCTGAGTTAGGTTCAATTAATTAAATAACTCTAGATACTCTTAGATACACTTTCTAAACTATATTAAAAAAAAATTATGACTTTTCACTCAATTAAACCATCGTTCAAACTAGATATGCGACACTCAAGTGGACACTTGAGTTAAAGATATTAACCCATTAATTTAAGAATAGTTCATTGGAATGAAACTACGTCTGGCTAGTTAACCCTAGAACCTATTAGGAACTTCATTTGGCTTGGGGTGATTGTTAACGATAGCCTTCAATCTTAGTCAACTGTTAACCATAAATTTAAACTTGTAATCTTTTTCAAAAAAATTGGTGTGTTTTTTGAGTGAAAAATTATGGGCATGACACTTGGTATCAGAGCCAGGTTTCAACACTGGAACTTATATTTCTTAACTAGCTTTGACCCCTTTTGAAATTGTTAGGATGCTTCCCCTTATGCATCAAGCAGTTCGCAATTTGGAGCTAGGACTAGAAAGTTATGCCTTCTCCAAGTAGACCCAATTTTATACATAGATTTTTGATAAATTTTAATAGTTTTATTAGTTTATTGCTAATAAACAGTATGATGGCCCTTCATTACATTATCAACGGGATTCTTGAGACCCTTGGGATCCATTAAATTATTATAATTCTAATTCAGTATAGGATGGATCACTTTTTGGGTTAATTTGATTCCATAATTCAACTTAATTGTTTCTCTATAGGAGATAGACTAGGAACATGAAACTATCTTAATAACTCAAGATAATGGGTCAATGTAAATTGAAAACATGTTTTTCCATAAGAGTTAATGAGCGTACCTAGATAAAAAAACTTAAGAGGGTTATGGATGGATTATGTTCAGTGTTTATGGAAACATGAATTACAATTATTTTGACCACATTATTAAGTAAGATTAAGACATGATTAGACACTCAACACATATCAAGGAAAGCATTAGTTGTGGTAGGATTCACATAATTCTTGAATAGAGAATAAATTAGAGGCTATACAAATGCTCAACATTGGAAAAACCTACCCTTACCTTGTTCATAATTTAAAACATTATTATTCATGATCAAAATGTTGTTATGGTAGTGCTAGCAACTTAAACTACTTGTGTGGAAACATTTAGAACTTCTTAATTAAGAGTTCAGGATGCATAAATTTTGTGATATGTTCTATTCAACATAAATAAGAAATACTTTATTGAGCACATGTTAATAACAAAAGAGTACCCTAGGAGTAAAAATGTAAAGAGTAACTTGGCCAAAAGATCGGTCAACACATGATGACCCCACCTTGGAAATATGTAAGCGAAGATTAATATAAATAAGTAATGGAAAATTCAACTACCTAGAAATTCCTTCTAAGTTCATGAATAAAACTTAAAGGGAGTTCTTAAGAATTTAGTATCAAATTACCAATCAATCTAATTGTGTAATGACTATAATACAATAGTAAAAATGAAGATAATACATGTGTCAATAGATTTTCTTGGCAATTGAATGTGGAGACCCTTATTGGGATTAACTTCCAAGATGATACAAGGGTCAAGGTAGAAAGGTAACCTAAAATTCTTTTGTGTCCTAATATATTGAAAGGCAATTAAAAATTTACTAGGAGGTAGATGATAGCTATGAATCAATGACCTCCATGTTCGTGTTTTGTAAAAAATTATATGAATTTTAATGAAACTTTGGACAATCAATGACAATTTTTAGGAGACAAAAATGGAGCCGACGGAGATAATATACATTTAATCTAGTGTAAATAACTTGACTATCCTATGAGGTTGTAATTATTAGTGCATAAGTAAATTGGAACCTTGTTAATGCATAGAATAATATAATTTAGGGATTATACTTTTGGGTAGTCCCTTGTGCATTGCAGAGTTAGCTCAAAAGTAAATCACCTACTATAAAGTATAATTTTCTTCTGAGGCATGCTATATGGATGACGAATGAGAAAATAAAACCTTTCGATGGATGCACCTAATTGAGTCCACTAAGATGGAGAGCTTGAACTAAACAAACATAAGACACGATTGTGAGAGTGATTCATTAAATCCTTATAGATAGTCATTAAACTATTAAAGTATAAAATACTATATGTCTTTACTCCATGTACAAACTGGTAGGCAACCCTCCTCGTGAGTCAATGTAATATGCTTGGAAATGTTGTGTAAAGTGGATATTAAGTGGTAATATTGAGAGTAGTATGGAAACATAATGAAACATAGGTATAGTAATATAAATTAACTAACAGAATGGATTTTTTGATGAGTGAAGTTGTATGTGAAGTACCATGAGTGAGTGACTAGTTCAATTAGATAGGAATGAAGTGGTGGACATCAAGTGCCAACACACCAAATAGAGCCACTTGAACAGTTTCTTAAGGGTTGTGATGCTAAAAATATTCCTATGAATTAATTATATTAGTTGAGGTTCTCATGGAGTTGTTGTGCTGGTAACCGTACCTCTGGTCATTCCCATATTCATAAAATTAATAGCCTTATAGATGTTTTAATAGAGTTGTTTTATGCCTTATTGGCCTAAGTGAGTGGGCCATTTAAATGTTGTGCAAGTACGATGATGTATTTCATGTGTTGAAAGTGAGGCATAAGTGAACCACATTGTAGTGGGAACTTCTCTCTAGGAGAGGAGGATGTTGTAATGCGAATACCATGATTATATGATTTGATGTAGTGAAATAACTTATAGAGTAAGTAGGACTACTATTAGTAAATATGCAGTTGTCTCCTGAGTTTTTTTTTGTGTGTCTACATCTCTTTCCAAATAAATGTTTTCTTGGAAAACCCTTAATGCTTTATCCTTGTCAGGACATAATTGGTATATATTAAATGTTGTCATAATAAATGTATGATGTGATTTCCCCATCTCCCTCTTAGTGACCTCAAAAGGTCACATAGGTCATGTAATGATTATGGTAGAATATGGATTGCTAAATTTATTTTTCTTTTTTTCACAAGTTGATTTTTTTTGATTGCCAACAATGTAAAAGTAATTAATTTATGTGTTGGGCTTCTTAGGCAAAGTTTATTTTAATGTCCTTATTTTCCTCAAGGACTTTTATTTACTTACTTTGTGACAAATTTTTACCAATGTGGCCACTTTTTGAATCTCACTTTAACGAAACATTCTTTTCCATTTTTTTTTTAAATTATGGATTTTATGATTATTTGATGAGGCTCTTATGGTTGCAATTGTTGGCAAGTCCTTTCATGGTAGGTTGTATGAGGGAGAAGATTTAATTGGGTAAATCCATCATATTTTATTATTATAAATGGGGAGAAACTGTAAAGAGGTTTCCCATCACACTGTGTTCACCCTTGTCATTAGCGTTATCTATGACTTTGCTAGTAGCCTTGGTAAGAGTATTTTATGGATTGTGATATTTATAGTCCTTGTAAGATTACATTATGATCTTATTTCATAGATATTATATTAATATCAACAAATACAATATAAAGTAGGTACAAACTAAGGATTTGTAGAGTGACAAATGATACCTTTAGCATAATTTTGGACCTATACTCCTAATATTGAAATTCATAGGGACCAACATCTAGAGTAAAGTTAGCATACATTTGAGATATGTTGTAAGGAATATGTCCCTTATTTTAGTGCATTTCCTTGTGACCTTAGATCCAACATTGGTGTGTTGAATGGAATTACCTACGTGATCTTGTTGTTAGAAGAAGATATGGTAACTATGTAAAATAATATTAGATTGTGATGTTTTGATAATCAGTTCAATCATATAATTTTTATACTTTTAAATGTTAGAATTGATAAAAATAAGGTAAATCATATCCTTAACATGTATCAACATTATAATTCCTCATTGCATGAGATAACTGATTCAAAATTTATCCAATAAACTAAGCTAGTTGTCAACCTTTAACCCTAAGTGGCATATATTCCAAGAGGAAGTTCATGCCTAGGGGGGGAGGATGTGAGGCCTCCTCCTAGACCCGTCATGGCTTTTCCATTATTGTTATGGTAGACCTAGTAATTGGCTTAATGTTTTGATTAGGTTAGTAGATTTTACTCTTTTTGCAAAGATTTGATTACAGTAGATGAGAATACATTACTTTTTATGATGCTTTTTGCACTCACAATGTTGACCTTATGATACATTGTGACAGACATTATGATGATTGATTTAGATGAATATTGAGATGTGCAATTAGGGAATTTATGTCGATATGAGTTGTTAGGAAAATGAAAATCAAGAAATGAATTAGGTTGAGATGTGTATTTCATTTAGGGTTAAATGTTAGGTGATGAATTATTGATTACTATTTTATGATATAAATATGAATTCTAATTTATGGTTATTTTGAGTTATCAATGTTGTGATGAAGTGATGGATTTTATATGCTTACGTAAGTAACTAAGAAATGAAGATTTGATTTGATTATGATACGATGAGATTTCTATTATGAATTGAAAGTTAATTACTTAGGTGAAGTTTATGAGTGTCATGATGACATTTAATTGCAATTGAATTATATATGCAATGATTATGCTACAGGATTAATTTCGTGATGAATTAAATATTTCATGATGAGTTACAGTATGTATGTTATAGATGAATGATTATGCCATGTGAATTATGATATTTACGTAAGTAACTAGGAAATGGAGATTTGATTCGATTATGATATGATGAGATTTCTGTTATGAATTGAAAGCTAATTACTTAAGTGAAGTTTATGAGTGTCATGATGACATTTAGTTGCAATTGAATTATATATGCAATGATTATGCTACAAACTTAATTTAGTGATGAATTGAATATTTCATGATGAGTTGTATGTATGTTATACATGAATGATTATGCCATGTGAATTATGATATTTCAGATGAATTATCTTGATCGTTAATGTTATGAATTTACATGTATATATTTCCTTGGATGATTGATGTTGGACTTTAGTGTACAGAGAATTAGACCATGGTAAATTCGGGGAACCAAAGCATAGACCTATGTGAAAATTAGTTCGAGCGAAGGTTTCTTCTAATCAAAGGAAAAAACCTCATTGTATCGTATTTTATTTGTGAAAGTACTGTGCATGAATGTCTTTAATTTATATATTTAATTGTTAATGTAATTTATGTTGAGAATGCCCAAGTGGATATGCCACATGGCTTTTGATGTGTCATTTTTGTTTGTGTCACTTGACACATGTGTGTGTACTTGTGGCCATGACATGTCCACTTGGGGATTGGATGCCCATCAACCTAGGATAGTACCCTTGAGGATCCCCATGAGAATCCCTTGGTTAGGGAGCTTAAGGTGGAGTCATTTCATGAATTTCGAATATGAGCTTTACATGGATTTTTGGGGGGCTTAAAAGGTGCCTAGGGGTGTGTTTTGGCTATTTTTAGTAATCCCACTTGATATACCTATGGGTAAGGGGCATTTTTAACCATTGGAAAACCCATAGTTGACCCAAAGACCCCTCCAAAAGTTGGATTTTCAAAATGGAAAAAAATCCACTTTTGAAGAAAGGTCTTGGTTAGAGTTCCATTCAATTAAGTTGCAAGTCTTTCGTCCACCTTTTTGGCCAGCCTTTTTAGAAATCCATATTTGGAAACCATGTAAGAAACTAGGGAAGACCATCCAATGAGAGTGAGATCCTATCCTTAGGAGATTTTGTGGAGGCCCTTTTAGATGGGACTCTTCTTTTTGAAGACTTTGACATCCACTCTCTAGATTTGGAGACTTTGCTAATTTGGAGAAGGAATACTTAGGAAAAGAGGAGGCTCTTCATTAACTTTCTTCCATAAGCTTGGATCTAGGTTGGTGGCATTCTTCATTCTACTTGTGATGTTTTCATGTGAAAGATTTCTCAAGAATATTTTCATTCTTGGATGAAGAAAATAGTTAATGTGTTATTATGTGCTTATTATTTGTTAATCTTATTATTGTATGTGAGTAGTTATTTATGTGAATTCTTGAGCTTGTTGTAGTGCAATTTTTCCTTGTATTGTACATATGTGAAGTTTTGATCTGTTGAAGATTTCTTCTTGTTTTGTATTGTTTTTGTTATGAGAGTTTTTCTCAAGGCCACACTCACCCTTGGGAGGGAAGAGTACTCTTGGGGGTCAAGGGAATTTTGGGACAACCATGGTTGTAGAGTCTCATGTTGGTATGTAGAGGAAAGAAACATGGATGTATGGGCTCCATGTAGTCATTTATTTTTTTATTTTGGGAGTCATAAGGGATTGTATGGAATGAAGCCTTGGGGGTCATAAGGAGTTTTGTTGGGTTGGGATTTTGTGGCAAGATGTGTGTTGGGAAAGCCAAGAGGAGGCTTCTATTTTATTTCTATGAAATGTGCTTTCTCCCCTTGGGTTTGGTTCCTCCTTCACCCCAATTTTTGAGTCACTTGGAGACTCTTGGTTTCATCCTTGGATGGGAGTTAAATTTTATAAATGTGTTTTTGTGTTTTGGTTTGCTTGTATGTAACCTTATCTATGTAATAGTTCCCCAAGCTCGAGGGTGGCTTCTTAAAAGCCTAGGATGGGAGGTGAGCTTGCCATGGTCTTTCCATAATTTTTTTTTCAAGTATTGATGATCATGTTGCAAGAAGAAAAAGCATTGGAGTGATCCCATTTTGGTATTTTTTTGAGAGCCAAAGTGTTGAGTTGTTGAACTATTGGAATGAGAAAAATTCCATGTTGTATTGTATTTGGAAATTTGTGATATGTGTATCAAGAAGTATGTGAAAATATCTTTTTTTTATTTAAAGTAGTGTGTTCAATACCTCATGAGTCTTGAAAGAGAGGACTTTTTCTTCTTTTTAATAGCTTCATCTTGTGCAAGGTTGTGAATTTACTCAATGATAAAACTATTAGTATTCATGTTGGAAACTAGAAAGGAGATGAGTCAATGTATTTCCTCATAGTTTTATTTTATGGATTTCATCTATTTGAAAATGATATTAGATGTCAATAAAACTATTTAAAACTCTCTCTCTCTCTCTCTCTCTCAATGTAAGTTTCTTAACATGTTAGAAATAGTATTCTTCCTAGAAAAACAATAGGATCAATGAAGAAATGGATAATGTAGTTCATGTTGAACACTATGAAAGGAAAAAAAATCAATTTTTAATTGCTTTTATGATCCCATGTAGTGAAAAGAAAACTAGTATATTGAAGCATGTTTGATAGTGTAATGAATGACATTTCAAGTTAAAAAAAAGGGAAAGAATGGAAATGTTTAGCTAATTTAACAAGACCAAATATCAATAGCATATTACTCCTTGAAATAATTTGATGCTAAGTTTTAGTTAATTTCTTTTATCCTTATAAAAAAAAACCTATGAAGGAAGAGGAAACAAATCAACAACAGAAGAAAGAAAGCAAATGAAAGCAAAACAAGTGAACAAACAATACTAAGAAAACAAAAAAACAGACCTACAAGTCTTTGGAAAATGAAAAATTTCCATACATTTTCCAATACCACAGTCATAAATTAATATTATCCTATGACACTTGCAATCTAATACAAAAAGAAATACTATTCAATTCTATCTAAGGAGTCCAGTCACCATGAGGGACCCATCTGGGTTGTCACCCCAAAAAGGTCCCCTACAAAAAAAATACACAAATCTTCTTTATGTTGCAAACAAATATCAAATATACATTTAAAAAAAATAATAAAATATACCAAATCACTTTTACCCATGCTTTGGCTTGAGAAAAAAATAGATGCCTTGTCCTTCTTTAAAAAAATTGATAAAAAAATAAAAAAATTTAAAAAATAAATTTTTTTAAAAATATATAATATAAATTTTGCAGGGGCCACGGTTCCCACACCCCACCCACCATCTAGCTTTAAGGGTCGGGCCCTTCTATGTATAGGTACCCGATGTGTGTATGCTAAACACGTTCATGAAATTGGGATTATTAACTAACAATTCAAAGCAAATACAATGCAAATTTAACTAAGAAATGAAACTAAAATCCATGACATCTCATGGTTCTGTAATTAGATGTGGTAAGTAGAGCTCTCAGATTTGTATTCCCTACTAGTGACACTTCTAAAATGAGAAAGTATGATGCTACAATGCTTAATCTAGCTCACAATGATCCATTATGCAAATGATAAATTGAAATGCTAATGCTAAATGCTCTGAATTGCTATCAAATGCTCATAAAATGCCTATAATAAAAATGCTTTTATCTCTAATTCTCTTCTATAATATTGCTCTCAAAATGCCTCTTATTTATAGTAAATTCTAAAGGGTAGGGGTTAGAGTGAAGTAATCATGATTTAGCCTTGGTTGAGTCAAAAACTTTGCAATGTTTTCAAATGGGGGGACAATTTAAATGTTTGTCTCAAAGCTTTGGACAAAAAGACAAAATTGAGTGGATGAGATTCAAAGTTGAATTTTGTGATTGAGATTCAATTCCTTTGAGTAATCCATGTTCTTTGTGTTCTCAATTTTTATTGGTTCCTCAATTTGTTTTTGAAAGATATTAGAATTAATTAAATTCCATTAATTAATTAAATTACCCATGTAACAGATAGGTTCATTTTTATTTTTTATTTTTGAACTATACAATTAATTGATTAAAATCAATTATATAGTGTTTTTCACCCCTTTTAAGCTTGTATTTTAATTATTTAATGTCATCATTTGATTTTTCCTTTGATTTTATGATTTTGTCCAACTTTGATTTAATAAATGTCCATTTTGATGAGAATTAGTGCATTTTGATTAAGAATTTGCAATTTTAATGATTTAAAGCACTTGCCCATTTTTGAGTGTCTACAAATGCCCCTCTTTGAATTGATGTGCAAAGCTCATTGATTCAAAAAAATGTTGAAGTCCTAGTTGCTTTTAGGTCCTCATTTACTGATACAGTGATGTGATTTGATAAAATGATATGTGCCCTGTTACCATTATTTTCACTCTCTTGGAGGCCTAGTTACTAAGATGAGCTAATGTACCCTAGTTTGTGTTATTAAGTGATCTTGCTTAATATTTGTCTTCATTTAATTACAAGTACATGAAAGGGAAAGGAGATAAATTTTTGCATGTAAGATTACGTGTGCATATATCAATGTTAAGCATGCTATACAAGAGAACTGAAAAGAACATCTATATAGGCTCACACATGTCGTGAGCATAGCCATTGCTAGAATTGCATAAATGAGTGCAAATATACATAATAATGAACATGAAGTATAGGGGTACTAGACATTGCCTGGTAATGAGCCTATCTCCATGGTGTTCCCAGTGTGCTCCTGTGCTCCTGAACCTGTAGATAAGAGAAGAAAAGTAGGTTAGATCCAAAGGATCTAAACAATGCATAGTACCATAGTATCTATCAACAAGCATGCATACGTGCACTCAGCTATACACCTCTGACACAGGATGTGCTTAGTACATGTGCATAAAGGAGGCTCTACAAATAAAATAAATACCATTGTTTCACTAATGTGTTTGTTCCATGTGAAGATGAATGCCCTTGACTTGTGATGCAGTTGATGCCAGGAAAACCCCATTTCCCTGGCAGTGGCTGCATCACAGGGCAAGAGCAGCCATGATCAACAAGGAAACATTAAGTAAATGAGTAGTATCAGTGGGACACTCATGGATCACAATGAGAAAATCAAATATAGCATGGTCCAAGGGGAATTCATCATCAGTATGAAGAGGGGACACAATCCGCATGACTAAAGAAGGATACATCATCAAATCTACATTATGATCCAAATAGTAAAAGGCTATAGCCCATAAAGTAGTGACACAGTATGCACATCATCATATGGAGCAGTGAATAGATAATGCATATGTCCAGAATAGGCACCAACCATAGCAACAAGTATAAAATAAAATATGATGCCCATAGATTCAGGGTAGAATCAAACAGTCTTTTCAGACTTGTAGAAAATACATATGCCCTCACTTGGAAAGGATGATCAGAGTCAGCAATGATAACACAATGAGAAAGCACACATTTTCCCATAGGCTATCAAAATAGTAAACTTATGCCCCAAGCTCAAACAACATAATAGTGCATGAACTGTACAATGCTATAATTGTAGACCGACATTATCACTAAGGAAACAAGCAATGAATATGGGTCAAGGGTATGGTTCCATGCTATAGCAAGAAGATCACAACCTGTGTAGGGATTGGTGCATCCACAAAAGGCATGAATATTACCCGATAGATCACTAGTCAAGAAACATAAAAACCAGGTAGTAGCACCTCATGGGTTCAAGCCAATAGCATAGCAAATGAGGAAATTCCAAGGAATCGATGAGTATACATTCAACATGGTGCGATGACAAACATAAAGGGGCCGCACCAATTCAGCTATATAAACCTCATGACATTCAATCACATTACATATCAATAACTCACTGGTCATTCTTGAGAAGAGAGAAACAATGCCATTAGAATCAACAAAAAAAGATACTCCATATGCATTGAAATCCCAACATCAGCCTCAAAAGTAGTGGCATCACACCCTAACAAGACTCGGGTCACCATGATGTAGTGGAGTTCTTTAGCAATGCGTGGGTTGGGGTCGAATAGAAACTAGTTCAAGTAATGCATCAGCAATGAAAAGAAACATTACAAATTAGGCACCACCATTCATAATCCGTGGGCAACAGATGAACAAGTGTCGTTTATAGATGCACATCAATAATCATGTAAACAAAGCTCACATTTTATAAAAACAAGGATACAAGCATCAAAAAAAGGGTTCGTGCCCTAGTTGACTCATAGTGCCCCTGCCAGATGTGAACAGTAACAATAATAATAAAACATATAGGTTCATAGTGCCCGTGAGGTGAATGGATGCAGAGTAAAGCAATAACAGTGAGCCTAAAAATAAAATAGAGTTCATGTAGTAGCAAATGAGGAGATGCCACCACATGAAGGAAGTGAATCAAATGTGTATGCAGTGCCTTGAAGATGTAGAGGATTAAACATGTAAAACCCATGCCCTAGCTCAATATCGAGCTCATACAGCACCATGGTTCAAGTAATGCAAGTCATGGCTCTTGGCCCTAAGTATGAATACTAGGGAGTGATTAATATGGTGCCCTTTCAAGTTACAGAGTAACCGTGCCATCAAGATAGAAAGTAAAGCAGACAATACATATATTGTGCCCTCATGAATGCAGAGAAATTAAGTGCCCATACCGTAGATTACTCAGCCCTAACCAAAATAACAGTAAAATGTGAAAATGCAATCGTGCCCTAGTCTCATACAATCCCACAGAGGAGATTTGCCCTTAGGATGTAGAGTGATGTACGACCTTCATACAATTGATTCAATCAAATGCCATGAAATTGAATTCACAGGGGCCTCAATCAGGGCACAAAATAGTGAGTACAACACCATAGAATCAACAAAATCAAATGCAGAGATTCACAATTCCCTCAACCAAAATAGCAGAGCATGGTTAAACTAGAGATAAAGTAATATTATCAGATCAAATATCATTGTGGTACATAGCATAGAAGAGAAATGAATTGATGCACATCATCGAACACACAATATCTTTCAAATACAAAGCAATGCCCTAGAAGCCAAAGGCTAGATCAAATGCACATTGCCAAATGAAATGTACCTCAAACTGTTGATGATGTCACAAATCCAAGATAGATGTTTCCAAAACAAAGCTCCAAAATTAGAAGCAGAAGGCTGAGTTCAAGCCAGTGCAAATGGCAAGTTCCCCATCTTGATGGCAGTGAAGTGCTGATTTTTTAGCATCTTCCATGTATTTTCTTGGTTCAATCCCTCAAACATTTGATTTTTCAGCATCTTCCCATCAGTAGGGTAGTATCAAACATGATTGAAAGGTATGGTTTTCCTTATTCCTTTCTATATGGTGGCATGGTTTTCTAGCATCATTTGGGAAAACTTGAGTATTGGCATCCTCAAATTGATGATCTTGATCAAGTTTAGTGGTATCTATATATAGGTTGCGAGAGATGGAGAGAGGATGATGATGAGCTCTCATATATGTTTTCTCCTCGATGGATGATCAGTAGAGCTGCTATAGTGATTGAGTAGTTTTTCTTTGGTCAAGTTTACAGAGAGTATGGTAGAGCATAGGATATGCCCTAGGATACAACATTATATGCTAGAGTCTAGGCATAGCGATCTATGTGGGGTGCTCAAATTGATTATCAATTTTTCTATGATCAGATTGCTCATTTGGCATACTACAGATGGGATTTTCTTGGGGGTGTTGTAGATTCTAGTATGTTGCATGAGTATTGAGATTGGTGGGCTTAGAATAGATTTCTTCATTTTATAGATCGAGCAAAGCCTATCCTTGGATGTGATGAGAGGTTAGAGGATGATGGAGGTGATGATGATGGGGATGGTGGTGGTTGAAGGAGGAGACATCAGAGACAAAAAGGTCAGCAAGGACAAAGAGCTCCTCAGGTCATAGGGTGAGGATGTGATGGGCCATGAGTGAGAGGTGGACATGGTAGGTATAGAGCTAGGGATGATCATGGAGCTGAGATTTTACATCCTAGAGAAGCAACAGGTGATAGACAATAGAGATGAAAGAGATAGAAGAGGGCTCAGAGATAGGCTCATGTGGAGGCTACTAGACAGATTCCTGGAGGACTTTATCCTTTGGTTCAATTATAGTGGGTTGCCTTAGCATAGAAAGATCAGGATTAGGTACAACAAGATTAGATTCCAGCACAATAGGTGCCTCCATAGGTTCCTAGATCATAGGATATGGGTCAATCATCTCAAGGTGCTCCTAGTATTTATACTTTATCTTGATATGTTCAGTCATTGAGGACATATGTATCTACTGTTGTGGGTAGAGTAGACCTGGTGGCTACTTTGATGTAGCAATTTATGATTTATGTGACTCAGAGACCCATTATGGCTAGCACTTCTCAGGCTCCTCCTTCACAGGATAGATAGGATGACAGGAGTCTAGATGGATCAGGTGATGGGGATGGAACGGGTGCTACTACAGGCTCATGATGATTTGATGACTCATTGATATTATGTTTCATGTTTATTGATCAGAACATTTGATGTATCACTTTGTTGACATTGTATCTTGATATATTGATTTGATGGAACATTGATATTATGAACATTTATATGATGATATACTTTCCTTATTTCTTGTGATGTGTACATGTGAGATCATCTTTATATGTAGCTATATGATGTTTTATGATGCATTTACTTTTGATTATGCTTATGGATGCAGTCTATCTCATTTATGATATAGATAGGTGAATGTAATGATGTTATGCTATTTTAATATGTTTTTTCTATTTTTCAATGTATGGATGCAAAGCTTTAATGGAAATATGTATATGAATGCCCCTGTGTTTTTTTTGTTTTTTTGATGTATGCAAGTCTATTCTTAACTAGATGTATGCAAATGATGTATGATGAATGAATGTCTTTTCTCTTTTGCTTTTTCATAGATATATAGATAATGATTAATGCTATGGATGAATGCAAAAGATAATTTCACATTATTGATTTTAATCAAGGTGAAACATTTAATTGAAACCCCCTTTTTGTTAATGTTTTACTCAAGATGATTAACTGAACCCCTTTTTCCTTTGAAAATTAATTATCAACATGCACTTTAATCTAACATGAAAATGCAATGCAATGCAACTAAGTGTCACTAGATTTTTAGCAAAGAAATGCCATAGGGAAATATTTTCATCATTGAGCATTGTAGGACCATTAAAGCAAGTACAACCATCACTAACCACATCATGATGATATGAATACCTCTTTTTATCACTTTTGGTAACCTCCTTTTGGGAACTAGTATAACCCTCACTAGCTGGATGACCAAATATGGGAGTATGAATACCGGTTTCAATGGATTCAATGTTGCAAGTGGATTTTGGTATGAAGATATGGAAGATCTAAATAGCCAAGGTATCCATTTGCGTAAACAAGAAATGGTCAATTCTTCCTCTTATGTGATAGTCCTCGATGGTTCTTTGATGACCATGTCGTTAGAACAATTTATATAAGTTGATGGATCTTCCTCAAAATAGTCACTCAAAGGCAAGAAAATATCATGTCTCTATCATTGCTAATCTAGTTTAAACATCATTGATTAGCTAAAGAAATGTGATAAAAGTCATTTCAATAAAGATCATCAAAAGAAAGCTTCCAAGTGTTTTGCGATGTATCAAGATTTTCAAGTAGAACTTCCAACCATTTTGGTCTTTTAAGGTGTTGTCAATTTTTAATCCTGAATAATAAAGTCAATGAAGGTTCAAGGATCAATTTGTGGGATTAGATTACTTGGGTGTGAATAATGATATCCATCAAAGGTTCAACAAAATCTTTCTCTTCTGAAGTTCTGATAATCCTTTCTCTGATGTGACCAAATGTAGCACTAATTGAATCCATTTGTACAAAAAATCCAATCCTTTCCTACCCCCAAGTGATAAATGTGATCATGTGACAAACTTAGTGCAAAATAGGCAATGCAACAATGCAGCTGATAGGTTGTATTATGACTATGCACAGATGACGGATGCAATGAAGATTTTACAAGTGAGATGTTGGGAATGCAATATGTACACATGCAACTAGGAAACAACTTAAGGGAACAAAAGGCACTTGATTACCAAGTTTTCACCTTTTGGGTATTTTTCTCTCTTTTTGCTACCAAGGTGCCTATTGCTAGGTTTTCACCAAGGCACTTTTTTCTTTTTCAATTTTTTTTATTTTTTTAATTTGTTTTTTTTTTCAATTTTTTTTGTAGTTTTCAAGATCTCTTTTGACTATGTACAATAAATATGATGCTCCTCATCTGATAATCTTTATACTCTTTCATCTACCTCATGTATAGAACCTCTTTAGATGGATCCTATTAATAGGTTCTTGTAATTCTTCTCCATCACAATGTGCTAATTTATAAGTTCCCATTCCAAATGAAGAAACAATGATGAATGGTCCAAGCCAATTCACCTCCCATTTACCCTTCTTCTCCCTCCTGGCTTGATTTTTAGGTTTTTCTCTTAGTACTAAGTCACCTGCTTGAAAGACTTCGATTTGATATGCTTATTGTAGTTTCTTGAGATCCTGTTATGATAGACTTTCAAGTGTTCATAGGCTTGCATTTGGTGTTCTTCTAGCAAGTCTAATTGTTGAAGGTGGGAAGCTCTATAGTCTTCATATGTTATCAACCCTTGCAATGATACTCTTAAAGATGGGATTTCAACCTCCAAAGGTAGAACAACTTCTGCTCCGTAAACTAGTGAAAATGGCGTAGCTCCTGTAGGTGTTTGAATGCTAGTTCTATAGGCCCATAATGCCAGGTTGATTTTCACATGCGAATCTCTTCCTAACTTATTTATTGATCTCTTCAAGATTTTCAAGATTTTCTTATTTGTAGCTTCGGCTTCTCCATTTCCTTGAGGGTAATAAATGGATGAAGAGTGATGTGTGATATGAAATGTACCTCAAAGTTCATCCACATCTTTTTTTTTGAATTATTTTCCATTGTCTATGATTATGGAATGAGGGATACCATATCTACAAATGATGTGATTGAGTATGAACATGGAGATCTATTTTCCCATAGCCATGATCAAAAGAATGGATTCAACCCACTTTGTGAAATACTCCATAGTGGTGATGATGTACTTGTGCCCATTGGAAGATGGTGGATAGATTATGCCAATCAAGTCAAATCCCCATTTATAGAATGGCCATGGTGTAACAAATGGGTGCAATTCTTGTGCCGGCACATGTATCATGTCGCCATGGTATTGACATTTACTATATATTTTGACAAAGTGACAAGCATCTTTCTCTCAGGTTTTCTAGAAATACCCCATACGAAGGATCTTCTTGGCTAGGTTTAATCTGCTTGAGTGCAACCTGCAAATGCCCTCATGAACCTCACTTAAAGCTAACTTAGACTGTTCTTCCTCTAGACATCTAAGTAATGTCCCATCAAGAACCTTACGATACAATGTTTCAGAAAGGATTATGTAACGGGCTGATTGTCAGATGAAATTTCAGTTTTGGACTTGAGATTGGTCTATTGGTAACACTTGGCCTTTGAGATAGGTATATATAGGGTCATACCAGGATGAGTCATATCCATTGAGTAGGGCAACAATTTGGATGTCAAGAAGGTCAAATGCTAGTTTGTCCAACTCTTCCACCAAGAATTCGTACTTCTCATTCTGATCTAGTTTTTGAAGTAAGGAAGCCAAGGTTCCCATTGCATCAGCTACTCTATTTTTCTCTCTTTGAATTTGTTAAAAGGTTATCAAAGCAAAGTAATTTTTCTAAGAATATATCATAGTCTTGTATGGCATTAGTTTTTCATCTTTGGTATTGTATTCATCATTGATCTGATTGATTATCAATTGGGAGTCTCCATATATTTGTAACTCAGTGATGTTCCATTCTAGAACCATCTTAATGCCAATGACTAAAGCCTCATATTCTTCTATGTTGTTTGTGCATGGAAACAAAAGCTTTTAGGACTTGGGAATAGTGTACCCTTGAGGGGTAATCAATAGTATTCTGGCCCTGGAACCTCCTTTGGTATATGATCTGTCGAAATACAACTTCCATGTCTTGGCCTTTATGTTGACAATTGTTGAATCTAGAAACTCCACTTGAATGGTTTGCGTAGAAATCAATGGGTTTTCTGCTAAGTGATCTTCTATCACTTGTCCTTTTATGTCTTTCCTATCCACATAATCAATGTTGAACTCACTTAATATCATGACCCATTTTTCTATCCTACCCATTAAGGTAGTTTTGCTTAGCAAGTATTTTAGAGGATCAATTTTTTCTATAAGTTTCACCTTGGGCATCAACATATAATGCCTCAATTTTTGTGATGCACAGACAACTGCTAGACAATCTCTTTCCATGAATGTGTAATTGATTTCATACTTGATCAAAGTTCTACTTAAGTAGTAGATTTCTCTTTCTTTCCCTTGATCATCTTCTTGCACCAAAAGAACTACTAGAGACCTCTCAGTGGCATATATGTACATCAGCAATGGTTTTCCCTTGATTGGTTGTATTAGGATTGGTGGATTTATTAAATAAGACTTCAACAAGGTGAAGGCTTTGTCACATTCTTCATCCCACATGAAAATAGTGTCTTTGTATAGTAACCTTGTGAATGAATGATATTTTTTGGCTAATTGAGAGATAAATCTCCTTATTGATTGAATCTTTCCTTGGAGGGACCTCATTTGACTTATGTTCTTTGGAATCTCCATATCCATTATAGCTTGGACCTTTTCTAGATCTACTTCAGCCCCTTTTGCTAAAACTATATAGCCTATTAATTTACCAGATTAAACTCCAAAAGCACATTTTTTTGGATTAAGTCTAACTTTGAATTGTTCCAATCTTGTGAATATCTTTTCCATAATTTTTAGGTGATCTTCTCTTTTCCGTGACTTTGCCAATATGTCATCCACGTAATCCTCTAGAAAGGTTTGCATCATATCATGGAAGATAGTTGTCATTGCCCTTTGGTATGTGGCTCCAGTATTTTAAGGCCGAAGGGCATTACGTTCTAGAAAAAGGTACCACAAGGGTATGTAAAGGATGTCTTCTCTTGGTCTTTGGCTGTAATCTTTATCTGATTGTAGCTGCTAAAACCATCCATTAATGAATACATGGAGTGACTTGCTATCAAGTCCACTATCGCATCTATGCTTAGAAGTGGGAAGTAGTCTTTAGGACATGCAAGATTCAAGTCTGTAAAATCCATGCATACACGAATAGATTTGTCATTCTTGGTGACCGGTACAATATTGGATATCCATTCAGCATATGCAATTGCCCTTATAAATCCCACCTTCAACAACTTTTCCAATTTGGCGTTGACTAGGAGAGCTTCACGTGGGTGCATCTTTCTCAACTTTTGCTTGACAGGCTTAACCCCCGGTTTAACATTCAAATGGTGCATAATGAAGTCAGAATCCAATCCTAGCATGTCAGCATAGGACCATGCAAAGTTCACTTATTTTTCTTGGAAAAGTTTGATAAAATCCTTTCTTTCTAAAGGTTTAAGTGACGCTACTAGGTGTATGAATTTTGGATCCAATTTTGTTCCAATGTTGACCTTTTCTATTGGCTCTATGAGAATTAGTGACCTTTCTTCCTCATGTTCAGGTAGGGTATCCAATCTCTCTTCCTTTGGTGCCATAGTTGGGTTTTCACCATAGGAAGAACCCTTTATCTTTACTTTTTTTGGTTCTAGTGCTGCCACATAGTGGTTTTCATCACTAGAACTTTTCATTTTTAAAATATTTTAAAGTTTTTTCTTTGGATTAAGAGATTGGATACTCGCTTCTCTCATCATGTTTGGTTCAAATTCATTGGTGAACAAGTGCTCAACCACATTTAAGTATTGGTTCATTGCTTGGTTATTTTGGAAATAGAGTAAGTCACTTGGCTCATTTAGGTCACAATCAATAAGGTTGGGGTGCATCAAGGATAGGGATTCATTTAGCAAAATGTCATCAGTTGGAATTAAGGACATGACCTCATTGGATGGTTCTTACATTATATCATTAAGATCTATGACGTGAACTTCCTTGAGATGGTCCATGGAAGAAGGATCAAAGTCATCTTCACTTGAGTCCTCAAGGACTTCTATGGGAAATAGCATGGGAAATAGAACATGTGGATTAATCCTAACATTTGAATCCTCCTCCTCTGAGGGTTCCCAAAATTCCTCTATCCATGGTCGATTAACATGTTCTTGTCCTATATTGAGTTCTTGTATGATGGGATCTTCACACCTTGGAGTTTGTTTCCTTGGAACATTAGCATAAGTATGTATAGTGACAACCTCTTTATCATGACATGAGTCAGTGGATAAAGTATCCCATTCCTAGTCCCAGGAATCATCACTATCAACCTCGAATCCCATGGTATTCACTTGAGGATATGAATCATGTATGGGGATTGGGCTTTCTCCTTTGTGCTAGTAGCCTACCCCTGATTTTTCCTCTTTTCACCTCCAAGAAGGTTCAACAGGCTCTAGCAAGCCTCTATTTCTTTTTCCTAAGGGTCCTCTTCCCTTGTATCCCATTTTTTGCATTATTTCGAATGCTTTTCCATATTGATCGGTTTGAATTTTTATATGTTGGATTCTGTCTATGGGAGTATTTGAGGTATCATCTTCATCTTGATATAACCATTGGAGAACTTCATCTTCCTCTTTTTCAAATGCTTCCTTGTCACTTTCTCTTACAAAATAAGAGTTATATTTATGAGGAAGGTGTTCCTTGGATGATTTCCCATGTGTTCTTGGAGATGTGGGTAAGTCGAATAAGGAAATAGAATACTCCCTTACTCCCTTGGAATTGATTTTACATTGTTTTTCAAATGTATGCTTCATCTCACTCATTTTTTTGTAATGGTCCTCTTTAGATTTATCTTTCTCTTCTTTGGTGGGTTTTAAAAATTCTATCTTTGGTATCGATGCCTTCTCTGAATTTCCATTTGAAGTTGGGCCCTCATAACTCACTTTCTCCTTTCCTTTAGTTGATGTAGTTGAGTTAGTTTGAAGAGGACTTGAAGTAGAAGTAGCACTTAATGTTAACTTTGGATCATCCAATTTAATGTCTTCAATGGTAGCCCTTTGGATAATCCCTTCTCGGTTATGTGGAATAAATAATTCTTGGAGAGGCTTTAGTGCATTACAATACTAGAAAGGATTTGAATCCTCTCCAACCTTGATTTCCTCACCCATGTATGGAAATTTTATGCATTAATGATACGTGGATGGAACTACTTGCATCTCATGGATCCACAACCTTCCCAATAAGATATTATAAGTTAGTTTCATATCTAAGACTTGGCATTTTGTGTCCTTTTTGCTTGGCCTGACTTGAATGGGAAATATAATCATGCCTTTTGAATCTCTTTCTACTTCATCATAGGCCTTTATGGTAATTATTTTTGTATGATCAATGCATGACTTGGATAATCCTAGAGATTTGACAAGACTCAACGTGTAGATGTTAAGACCAGCTCCCCCATCTATGAGAGCTCTCTTGAACCTATGTCTTTCAATCAAGACTTCTATATGCAATGGAAGATTCTGGGGATGGGCAATGGACATGTCATCATGGTCTGAAAATGAAAGGCAATGGGGTGCAATGAGATGTCCTACCATATTCTGAAATTTCTCATCATCCAAGTTAGTAGGAACATTAGTTTCCACTAATGCCTTCTCTAATATCTCTTTATGATTTGGCGATAACTTTAATAAATCCATGATGGATATTTGTGCTGGAGTCTTTTGGAGTTGATCCACCAAACTATATGTTTTTGTTGTTGTAGCCAATTTCTTTTCCAAAATGATGGATTGCAAAGGGCCAACAAGTTTAGTATCAACCCCTTGTAGGGTAATCCTTGAATTTTGCCCCCTAGTGATAACATTAGAAATTTCCTTTTGGGGCTGTTCTTTGATCACAATGGTATTGACAATATGCTCATGACTAGATAAAGTATTGATGACTTTGTCACAATGAGGTGCAAAATTGATATTGTTGCTGCTTTGTTTATTCCCATTAGATGACTCACCTTTGTCATGATTATAAAATGGTTGTCGAAACATTGTGTGATCTTTGTTACCTTGAGGTCCTTCAATAGTGATTGTACCATTATCAATCAAGTCTTGCACCACGTTCTTCAGCTATAAGCACTCATTTGTTTGATGGCTTCAAATTCTATGATATTCACAATGACTATTTTCACTCCACCAGCTAGGTTTACTCTGTGGCTCATAGGGTTGACTGCTAGGTAAATTAATGATATTGTTGGCAATGAGAGTCCTCAATGCTTTCTTGAGAGTCTTACCCAAAGGCATGGAGTTCCTCTTGGGAGTTGGTAAAAAAGAACTTGTTAGATTTGTTACCCCCTTGATTATTCCCAGAATTGCCACTATTGGTATTATTGTTGTAAGGCACTTTGGGAGCTTGAATTCTATTGTTCACCTGATTAAGTGTTCTTGTAAGAGCAAAGGGAGTCACTTTTACATTGCTAGAATCAACAACACCATCATTGCCCACTCTTTTATTTTTTTTCTCCAACCCAAACTGATTATAGTTGTTAGAAAAGCTCTTATTATGGTTGTTATGGTTGTTATGGGAGGTATTGTTATTGTAGTTCTTATTGTCCTTGTAGAGTTTCAACTCTCCACTCTTGACTAATACCTCTTCCGTGGTTACTCCATTCTCAATAAGCTCTTGGAAGGTCTTAGGACATTACATTCTCAACCAGTAATTCATCTCATTTCTCAAGCTATTGATGAAGATATCCATCTTCTCTTTTTCGGGTACACTCCTAGGATACCTAGAAAATACCATCCTCCCCCTTTGTAGGAAAATTAGGAACCCTTCTCCTTCCTTTTGTTTGGTATTACATAAGGTTATCATTGTGACTTCATGCTTGATGTTGTATGAATAATGTACCACAAATTTTGAAGCTAGCTCTTCAAAGGTTTTAATGTTGGATGGTAATTTCAAAAAAAACTCCATGGACATACCTCCTAAGATTCTTGGGAATAATCTCATTAAATAAGTGGTATTGTGCATGAACTCCAAGCTCAATGCACAAAATTCCCATAGATGATCTTGAGGATCCAATGTTCCTTCGTACTTATCATACTTGGGAAATACTACATTAATAGGGAATGGTACCATGACAAGACTCTTGTCAAATGGAAATGGACATAATGCTTCTATTGAAAAAGGCTTTGGAGCCCCACTTTATTTTATCATGTCCAATTGCATCTGAAATAACTTAAATTGCTTATTCATTATATCGAGCGGGCTCTCTTCAACTTCGGGTGGTCTAAGTTGATTAACACCATAATTGTGAGGGAGTTTAAGTCCCTTTCGGGCTAGATCCAGAAAGTGTTTTTCTTTGTCTCTTTCCATTTCTTTCTCCATAAGTTTCAAGAAATAAGGACTTTGTATAGCCTCACTAACCCTTTTGTCAATGGGATCTTCGGCAGTTGGTTCACCATTAGTCTTAGGGTTGGTGTTATCAATTCCTTGAGTATTTGAGTCTATTCCTCCATTATTGGTGTTATCCTGATTGTTTGGGTCCATACCACCATTATTGGCATCACCTTGATTGTTTGGATTGATGTGACTATTTTTGTTATTACCCAAGCAACCATAGTACATCATGTTGGTTTTCACTTCTTGAATGGGTGATACTTGGGGTACTCTTGGGGTGGTAGAAGTATCACCTGGGTAAGGAAGCTCTTGTCTCAAATAAGTCCCGTCTACTTGCAAGGTTTTCTTTACGTAATATGATTGAGTAAAAGAAGGCATGAACGTAAACCATTTGAAAATAGACTTCATCTTGCTTGTTTATGGCTAAATCCTTGTGAAATTTTCAAAATTGCTTGGAATAAAGATTTTTTACCAGGAAGGGTACTGGACCAGGGGAAATAAAACAGCCAAAAGGGTATCTGAATCTAGAACCAAATTTTTTTGACACCCTCAGGAAATGCTCATTGTTTTCCCTTTTTTGTTTCTAGGCATCACTTGCATGTGTGTAGGCGTGACTTAAGGAGTGATACACGTAGACTGGAATTGATTTAGGTGGCATGTTTCAGGTGTGCATGTGACACTTTACTGTTGATAGGAATTTTTCCAGTTTTTATAGGCATCACTTAATATATCTCAGGTGTGAATTTATTGTTGATAGGAATTTTTTGAACAGTCACAGGCATGACTTTACTACTAACACATGGTATTTCTCTATGCATAGGCGACACTTTGCTGACCAGGTTGTGAATTTTAAATTTTTAAAATTGCAAGATCAATTTTATGGAATTTCCTTGTTTGAAAATGGAACACAATCCCACCACACACATCAAATTTTAATCATGTCCCTAAAACCACACTAAAGTGTATGTTCTCAGTCATTTTTCACAAGTATTAAACAAGAAAGTATTCTATGCAGTCTACCTATAGTGAAATTTGTCTTTTAACATTGTTTGGCTCTATAAGGTAGCTTGCTAATTTATCAAGGATTTAATGAATAATCCGTTCTAAACCATGCCAAGTTATTTTTCCCACTTGCAAGCTTCCCACATGCACAAAAGAACGATTTGGTGCAATCCTTGAAAGGACTACTAGAGGAAGTGAAGACACTTGCACATAATCTAGTAACTTCCCTTTTAAGGAAAAGTGTATTTCTTTTAGAGTGGGTTGGAAAGTACCATGAAAAAAGTGGTTGTCTCCCACTTGGGTCGTTCCCTCTCACCGGCCTCATTAAGGCAATTTCTCAGGAGGAAGGCCCTCTAATGTTGTAGTATATTCGTGTAAAGTAAGGAAATGGTGTTAAGAATAAGTTTTTTGGAATTTGGTTCACCCAAAAGGTGAAGAGCATATCCCTAAGTTTTCCTTAGTTTCCAAAACACAATAAACAATGTTTAATTATTTCACCCACTAACTATAGAGAATTGAGTATTTCTACTCTCTTCTACAAACAAGGGGCTTTGAACCTATGTGCTTGATTCCTCAACCTTTCCTCTTAATAAAAAAGTTCAACACCTTTGGCATTTTGATTCACTAGAAGAAGTGAAGAGCATAGGCCTAAATGCTAAACTTTCCAAACAAAGATAGGCTATTTTCTAATTACTAGATTTTGAAATGCACCAATGCCACAATTTAAGGGAAAATATTCACTAGTTTTAGGCTTACCTTTCCTTGTAGCTAGCATAAACTAGGGGCATTTTTGAGTGATTTTTTTCATTTTTAGCTTACCTTGGCTATAGCTCCTTTCCAATGTGCTTTCCTCTAACAAAGTTAGTCAACACAAACAACCACAATGAGGGGAACCAAAACAAATTTGAGGAAGAAAATTTATGTATTGAATCTTAAAGCCTTATTTGCAAATTTTGAGAAAAACTTGAACTAAGTAGAAAATATTCAATTAAGTGATACAAACTTATTTTTGTAAGCTTCTACAATTTTGAGATAGTTCTGATATACTTGATTTTCTTCTTCTTGTGACTCCTCAAGAATAGATTTGATGTGAGCAAAGTTTTCTTTCTTGATTTTCCTAGCCAAAGCCTTTCCTTCTTGATTGAACTTTCTCTCTATCTTTTGAAGCTTTCTGTGTTTTCACATCTACAGTAAAAAAATACAGACAAAAAGTAAGGAAAATAGAATCTATAGATTTGACAGAAAATTAAAGCAAACCATAGTAGGCATCATTAGTTAGCTAATATGCATGATTTAAGGATTAGCAGGTGTAACTTTAAAAATAGCAGGTGACATTTAAAGTTTTGTAGACGTAACACTTTAATTACTAGGCATGAAAAGTACTAAAAATTTCATATGATAAGATATTTAAAGAGATAATTAACAAATACTAGGCGTTAGTTAAGAGATACTAGGCATGATAGTTTGCAGTAAATTATGTCGTAAAGCTTGTCATAAGCGGTAAAAGATAGTGAAAAAGTGGCACTTCTTAAGTCTCAGGCATCGCTTTACTGTCTCTGACATAGAAATTTATCTCACAGGTGTGACAATTTATCTTGCAAGCGTCAATTCATTATTGTTAGGCATCAGAGTAATGATCACATGAGTCTTTCAATCCTTCATACACGTCATTTCACTTGTTTCCTGCAAAATTTCATGGAAAAGTGACAACAAAAATACACAAAAACTTGATGAAAATGTTATAAATGAGGCCTAGAGCCCCACGGTGGGCACCATTTGTGTGTGTATGTTAAACACCTTCATGAAATTAGGATTATTAACTAACAATTCAAAGCAAATACAATGCAAATTTAACTAAGAAATAAAACTAAAATCCATGAAATCTCATGGTTCTCTAATTAGATGTTGTAAGTAGAGCTCTCAGCTTTGTATTCCCTACTAGTGACACTTTTAAAATGAGAAAGTATGATGCTACAATGCTTAATCTAGCTCATAATGATCCATTATGCAAATGATAAATTGAAATGCTAATGCTAAATTCTCTCAATTGCTATCAAATGCTCATCAAATGCCTATAATAACAATGCTTTTCTCTCTAATTCTCTTCTATATTATTTCTCTCAAAATGCCTCTTATTTATAGTAAATTCCCAAGGGTAGGGGGTAGAGTGAAGTAATCATGATTTAGCCTTGGTTGAGTCAAAAACTTTGCAATGTTTTCAAATGGGGGCGACAATTTAAATGTTTGTCTCAAAGCTTTGGACAAAAAGACAAAATTGAGTGGATGAGATTCAAAGTTGAATTTGGTGATTAAGATTCAATTCCTTTGAGTGATCCATGTGCTTTGTCTTCTCAATTTTCATTGGTTCATCAATTTGTTGTTGAAAGATATTAGAATTAATTAAATTCCATTAATTAATTAAACTGGCCATGTAAGGGATTGGTTCTTTTGAATTTTAATTTTTGAACTATACAATTAATTGATTAAAATCAATTATATAGTGTTTTTCACCCCCTTAAGCTTGTATTTTAATTATTTAATGTCATCATTTGATTTTTCCTTTGATTTTAAGATTTTGTCCAACTTTGATTTAATAAATGTCCATTTTGATGAGAATTAGTGCATTTTGATTAAGAATTTTCAATTTTAATGATTTAAAGCATTGGCCCATTTTTTAGTGTCTACACCCACCTGTCGTAGCAGGACAGGCCCTGCAGTGTGTAGGGTACCACATGCTCTGACAGACGGGCCCTGCAACACAAGTACCGCGTTGTAGCGCAGGCCCGCGTGCCAGTCCTCTCGGGACTTAAAAAGGGGCCAGGGGCCCATTTCAAATTAATATATTTTAAAAATATTTTTAATGTGTTTTTTTTTATTAATTAATTTTTTTTATTATGCATTAATAAATTTAGTAATTATTAAATATATTAATTAATTAATGTTTTATAATTAATTAATATATTTAATAATTAATTTATATGTATTAATTTTTATTTTTATATTAAATAAAATAAATTAATATTTCATTTTTCTTTATTAAATGTTATTCAAAATTAATTTATATTGCATTGATAAAACTATTTAAATTCTTATTAATTAATTTTTAATAAATTTATAATTAATAAATTTGAAATATCATTATTGCATTGCAATAATGTTTATTGCAAGCCAGTTAAACTAAAATAAGTTTAACTCATTTTTCTTGAGAATTATTATTATTAATTTGGAGTAGTTAATTTTGGAAGAAGGGAGTTGATTACATTTGTTAAGTTTAGTTAGATCAATTGTCCCTTAAAATCTCTTTTGTTTCTAGTGTAATGCATTATTTTAGGATATAGGTGTTTTTAATTCAATAGTAATTATTAATGGATTTATAATGCTGACATTAGGCTTAAATAGAAGTTATTAGTATAACTAAAATTCATTTAAGAATTGTCTTCTTTATGGAAATGAATTGAATTGTAGGGTTCATACTTGGCCAGTTAATCTATCCAATTTTCTTATGAAGGAGGCTAGACATAGAGAATTATATCTGAATTAGGTTTAGTTAATTAAATAACTCTAGATACTCTTAGATACACTTTCTAAACTATAGTAAAAAAAATTTATGACTTTTCACTTGATTAAACCATCGTTCGAACTAGATATGCGACACTCAAGTGGACACTTCAGTTAAAGATATTAACCCATTAATTTAAGAATAGGCTATGTGCAGGATCATGGTATGCCAAAAAGTGTTGATGTGAAAAAGAAGTTCTAATTGATAGATTCTTTTAAAAATAACTATAACTTTCAAACAATATAACATTTTTGAAATCTAAAATATACATCACATTCTATGCTTTACCTAATACAATAATAATAAATATTTCTTTCAATTTGATGAAGTTTAGACTAAGTTAAGCTTGTCAAACATGAGAGTTTTTATATTCAGGAAAATTTGTAGCAGAAAAATCATAGTTAATTATTTACTTGCAAAAAAAATACAAAAAAATATACATCACATCCAAACATGAGTCTACTACTTTCATCTAGAATCTTATAAAAAAATAATAGCATTTGATGTTGTTTAATGTGGTCAGACATGCACCTGCTTTTTATCTTTCTAGTCTTGATTGATAGACTTATTGAGAAATAACTATAACTTTCAAACTGTATAACATTTTTGAAATCCAAAACATGTGTCACATTCTATTCTTTTCTTAATACAAGGAAAATATTAAGAAAATTCAATTTGATAAAGTTTAGACTAAGTTAACGTGGTCGGACATGAGAGTTTTTATATTCTGGAAAAGTTGTAGAATAAAAATCATAATTAAATATTTACTTAGAAAAAAATTACAAAAAATTATGTCTCACATCCGGACATGAGTCTACTACTTATATCTAGACTCTTGTAAAAAATAATTGTCATTTGATTGTGTTTAAGGTGGTCAGACATACACCTACTTCTTTTTTTCTTGAAATTTTCGTACTACTACATTGATATTTGAAATTTTCAACATATAGAATAATTATTTTTTAAAAAATGGCCTAGTATCTTAGAAACTAAGTTCAATTTTCTACAGATTCTCTTCTTACATATTTTTGATATAATATTTATAGCTTGTTCAAAATTTTAAGTCAACTTGCCTAAACCTGATTTTCTGAATTTTCATTGCCACTTAAGGGCCTAGTTAGGCATACCATGATCCTGCACATACCCAATAGTTCATTGGATTGAAACTACATCTGGCTAGTTAACCCTAAAACCTGTTGGGCACTTTATTCTACTTGGGGTGACCATTAATGATAGCCTTCAATCTTAGTCAACTGTTAACCAAAAATCTAAACTTGTAACCTTTAAAAAAAAAAAGTTGGTGTGTTTTTTGAGTGAAAACTTATGGGCATGATGTTAGGAATGAATGCTAAAGAGTTTGGCACCAATTCTGTAGCATTTGTTGTTGCATTCATGACTATGATTGTCATTGATGTCAACATAGTGTTTTACCGAAGACTTGCAGAGAAGCAGACAGTGTTTTGATTAGTGCATGTGGAATATTGTAGTTGGAGCTATGCGACGTTGAGGATATACTCTTTGATATGTTATATGTCTATGGTTCAGAGTGTAGACAATAATTATTTTATTCATGAAAGTTATGAGAATTTTGGTGGAAGCAGTATTTAGGCAGTGTTCCTAAGTAGCGGTTTTTGGAAATCGGATGATATTTCCTAATTGGGATGCAATCTGGCTTTGCACAGTTAAAGGAAAGTTAGAGACACATTCATAGTGATGTCGATGATAGTGCAAACTTTTAAGTCACATGAGTGAAGATTTATTATATTTGGAAGCTGACAGTTTTATGTAATTTTGGTGTAGCGTGTGGAATCTTTTATTTTGTAATTGTGTGCCGACTCATTTGTAGTTATTTGAGTGTGGTATAAAGGAAGGAATGTTTTTTACTTGTTTTAGTGATGATATGTGATGTGGTATGTGTGAAGTGATGAAAAGAGCTAAGTATCAGAGCGAAATTGTGAAGGAAGACATGCGGAGTATAGAGATCTGAAATTAAGATCTGATGTAGCAGTGAGTGCGGTTTGGCACAATTAGAGAAGAGGTAACATATTATTCTATTGAATAATGCAAAGATTATTTTGAATGTGAGTTCAGTGATCTTACCCTAAAGCTATTTGGGTAGTCGGTCCTGTCTTCCATAACTCTTAATAGGGTTAGAATCTTTTAATAGGGATTCAAAATCTCCTAACAAGGATTTATATGTACTAAATGTATTTCATAAGAATCCTAATAGAGTCTATTATTTGACAAGGAATATTCATATTAGTTCATCTTTTTTGGGCATCATTCCCACTGAGGTTTACTCTTTGATCAAGAGGTTCCCTAGTCAACATATCTTGTGTTATTGTGTAATTGTGTATGAATATCTTTCTCTGGTTGGTAATTATTTTTCTTATATGGTTTAATGTTGTTGAAGATGATAAAAGTTATAATTATCTGATAATTGATTCACCCTCCCCCCCCCCTCTCAGTTATCTTCATGGACTTTACTTTCTAACAATTGGTATCAAAGCGATAGGTCCTTGAAAGAGAAGTTTAATAGCTTAAGGAGATCCATGGTGAATTTTAGGAAAGAAAGCCCTAAGTTTGATGGATTAAATTTTTATAGTTGGAAAGAAAAGATGAAGACACATCTACTATGTTTAGGACCATGTTATTGGTTGACTACAAAGAATGATAAGCCTATCATTGAAGAAGATGATCTTGAGACATGGTCTAATGATGAGAGAGATCTATTCATGTGTAGCATACTTGGAAGAGAAGCACTTTTGATAGCACTTCCGGAGAATGAATATAGTTAGGTAAAATGTTTTAAAAAGTCTCATGAAATTTAGAAAGCTTTGCACTCTACTTTTGAAGGTGATGAACATGCAAAAATATTTAGATTACATAATTGGATATGTGCATTTGAAGATATAAGAATGTTGGAAGATGAATCTGTTAGAAGCTATATTGGTACAATGTCAGAAATTGTTGCAGGGATAAAATCTTGTGGAGAAACAAAGATAGAGAATGAAGTGATATGGAAAATTCTAAGGACATTGACTCCTATATTTAAGCAGACAACACAGATGATTGAACAAGTTATACCTTGTACTACAAACTTTACAAGAGAGACTCTTCTTGGAAGATTGGAAGGAGCAGAGATGAACCTGGGGTTATCAAGAGACTTACCTAGAATGGAGACAACATTTAGTGCTCTTAGTATTCACCCTAAATTGTCAAGAAGCATCAGTGTGAGCAAAGATTATGCTAGCAACAAGAGATCTATAAATGAAGAAGACAAGAAGATTGAAGAAGGTATTACCTTTCTTGTGAAAAGAGAACCAGATGGTAAGAAAATTTTTAAATGTTGGACTTGTCAAGAATATGGTCATTTTGCATGTAAATGTCCTAAGAGAGTTAAGAACTACATAAATAATTTCAAGCCTAGAAGATCTAAGGAATGTTATTATGCTAATGATGAAGACCTTAAAGCTAGTATTAAAATAACTTTAAGTGAAAGTGATACTGAGAATAATGATGAAATAGGATTTGTAGCAATTAAAGAAGAAAATTTTGAAACTAATGTTAAGGAAGAAAAAGCCTTAGTTTCCCAAGTTGAAAAGAAAGTTGATTGGATTATAG
Source organism: Chamaecyparis obtusa (assembly GCA_027943335.1). Lineage (NCBI taxonomy): Eukaryota > Viridiplantae > Streptophyta > Pinopsida > Cupressales > Cupressaceae > Chamaecyparis > Chamaecyparis obtusa. Next base: position 157,473 of record BSBK01000672.1, read on the forward strand.
ATAGTGGTTGTTCACATCATATGACAAGAGATATGAAAAAGTTCATAAAGTTTAACAATTATGATGGAGGAGTTATTAGAGTTGGTAACAATACACCTTGTTTGATTAAAGGTATATGATCTATTACTCTTGATGGAAAGAATAATACTAATGATGTTTACTTTGTGGATGGATTGAAACATAATCTTTTGAGTGTTGGATAGTTAGTTGATAAGGGATATCAAGTTTGGTTTATTGAGAAAACTTGTGTGATAAAAGATAAAGATGGAAATCTGATTGGAACTGGATCTAGAACTAGAGGTAATGTATTTCAGTTGAATCCTACTGAGATGACATGTTTGATTACTAAGATTGATGACAGTTGGTTATGGAATAGAAGGTTTGTCATATAAACTTTGATAATATTGTGAAAGTGAGTAATACACTTGCAGTAAGGGATTTGACTAAAATTATGAAGCCTACTAACATGATTTGCAAAGAATGTGTGATGGCTAAGTAGAAGAGAACTTCATTTCCTAGTAAGAAGTTCACATTAGAAAAGAAGTTGGAGATTGTTCATACAAACTTGAGCGGTCCTACCAGAACTAGAGGATTCTATGGAGAGAGGTATTTTATGATTCTTGTTGATGATTTTACAAGAATGATGTGGATTGCATTTCTGAAAGAAAAAGCTGAAGCATTTGATAAGTTTAAGATCATTAAGAACAAAGTTGAGAATGAATCTAGAATGAAGATTAAATGTTTGAGATCTGATAGAGGTGGTGAATTTACTTCTAGAGAGTTTAACACTTTTTGTTAAGTGAATGGTATTAAGAGACAGTTTTCAGCCCCTAGAACACCTAAACAAAATGGTATTGAAGAAACAAGAAACAAATTAGTGACTAAAGCAGCAAGAGCTATGTTATTTGAGAATGATTTAGCGAAGACATTTTGGAGAGAAGTAGTGAATACAACAGACAAGACACCTTATGAATTATGGTTTGGACATGCACCCTTAGTTAAGTATTTTAGAATTTTTGGAAGAAAATGTTATATAAAGAGAGATGATATTGGAAAGTTTGATCCTAGAAGCGATGAAGGTATCTTGGATATTCTTTGAAGAGAAAAGCATATAGATGTTACAATAAGAGAACTAAAACTATTGTTGAGAGTGCAAATGTTAAAGTTGATGAAAAGTTCAAAATTTAGGAAAGAATGCTTGATTATGAATCTGATGAAGAAGCTCATCCTAAGCCTAACACTGAAACTACTGAATTATTCTATGAGATTGACAGTGAATTGTTGAATGAGAGTCATGCTGAAGAAACCAGAGATGAATCTAGAGAAGAATCTACAGTTGAAGAAAGATCTGAGACTATGACACCGAATAGGTATTTATCAAGACATCATCCTGTTGAACAAGTTATTGGAAGTTTGGATAGAGGAGTTTTGACTTGGAATAAGGTACATTTATGTTTGATTTCTCAAATTGAACCTAAATCTACTAGTGAAGCTTGTGAAGATGAACATTGGATTAATGCTATGAGAGAAGAACTAGATCAGATAGAAAAGAACAAGACATGGAAATTGGTCCCTAGACCTAAAAATAAGAATGTAATTGGAACTAAATGGGTATTCAGAAACAAGATGAATGAACAAGGAGAAGTTGTAAGAAACAAAGCAAGATTGGTATGTAAGGGATACTCACAGCAAGAAGGAATTGACTATGAATAAACTTTTGGACCAAAAGCAAGAATTGAAGCAGTAAGAATGTTTTTGGCCTATGTAGCTTTTAAGAAATTCAAAGTGTATCAGATGGATGTGAAGTCAACATTTTTGAATGGAGAATTGGAAGAATTCTACATTGAGAAGTTTGAAGGTTTTTCTTTGACTCAAGAAGGAGACATGGTATGTAACTTGAAGAAAGCATTATATGGACTAAAACAAGCACCTAGAACTTGGTATGAAAGACTAGATAAGTATTTGTTAAAGCTAGGATTTGCTAAAGGAATAGCTGATAGCAATCTGTACACAAAAGAAATTGAAAATGGTTTGTTGATTATAGTTATTTTTGTTGATGACATTATTTTTGGAGGAGAAGATGAAGCTAGTGACAAATTTGTTGATGAAATGAGTATGATTGGTGAGATGAAATACCTTTTCAGATTACAGGTAACACAAAACAATGATGGTATCTTTGTAAGTCAGACAAAGTACTTGAATGATTTTCTGAAAAGATTTGGAATGGAGGACTGTAAACTAGTTGGAACACCTATGGTAACCAAGCATAAGTTATCTAGCATAGATGAAACACCAGTAGTTGAGCAGAAGAAATATAGATCCATGATTGGAGGATTGTAGTATTTGACACACACAAGACTGGATATAGAACATTTAGTTGGAATTGTAGCAAGATTTCAAGTTGAACCTAGAGAATCACATTATGTTGTAGTAAAGAGCATACTGAGATATTTAAGAGGCACAATGGACTATGGATTATGGTATGAAAAATCTAATGATTTTACCCTGTGTGCATATACAGATGCTAATTGGGGAGGTAGTGTTGATGATAAGAAAAGCACTAGTGGAGGAGCATTTTTCCTTGGAGGAAGATTAGTTTCTTGGCTAAGTAAGAAGAAGAATTGTATTTCACAGAGCATAGCAGAAGAAGAGTATGTAGTAGTAGTAAACAATTGTAACTAGATAATTTGAATGAAGTAGATGCTGAAGGATATTGGAATTAAATTTGTTGAACCTATTGTTATACATTGTGACAACACTAGTATAGTTAGTATGTCTAAGAATCCTATATTACATTCTAAGACAAAACATATAGAGATCAATTATCATGTTGTAAGAGAGAAAGTTGTTGAGAAAGAAGTCAAACTGGAGTACATAAGTAGAAAGGAACAGATAGCAGACATATTTACAAAGCCTTTGCCTAAGGATACAGTTGAGTATCTAAGAGGTATGCGTCAGGTTATGCCCCAGCCTACTTTTGAGTAGTGATGTAGTTTCTTGCATCTGTCCAGTAATTTATGAGCCCTATCTTTCTTCTGGACTAGATGTTGGTACTTCCTCTATGGCTAAGTATGTGTATCTGAGCTAAGTCATGAGGACTCTAGTAAATGCCTTTTTCTTCTGAATAGTGTCTTTTGACATTGAGTTGTTGTTGACATAGTGATGAAAATTCTATCATTGATGTCAATGGGGGAGAAGTATGCATGAAAAACAATATGAGAGAATTGAACAGGATAACAAAGAAAGATTTGATTGATGAAGAGGATTTGAAGAAGTAGTGTTGTAGTATTAGATTTTCAAAACATTGGATGTTTTTCATCTATGTTACCATCAATGCCAATGGGGGAGATTGTTAGGAATGAATGCTAAAGTGTTTGGCACCCATTCTATAGCAGTTGTTGTTGCATTCATGACTATGATAGTCATTGATGTCAACACACTATTTTACTGATGACTTACAGAGAAGCAGACAATGTTTTGATTAGCACACATGGTATATTGTAGTTGGAGCTATGTGACATTGAGGATATACTATTTGATATGTTATATGTCTATGGTTAAGAGCACAGAAATTAATTCTTTTATTCATGAAAGTTATGAGCATTTTGGTGGAAGTAATATTCAGACAGTGTTCTTGAGTAGCGGTTCTTGGAAATCGGATGATATCTCCTAATCGAGATGGAATCTGGCTTTGTGTAATTAAAGGGAAGTTAGAGACACATTGATAGTGACATGGATGATAGCACAAACTTTGAAGTCACACGAGTGAAGATTTAGTGTATTTGGAAGCTGACAGTTTTATGTAATTTTGGTGTAGCGTGTGGAATCTTCTATTTTGTAATTGTGTGCCGAATCATTTGTAATTATTTGAGTGTGGTATAAAGGAAGGAATGTTTTTTCCTTATTTTATTGATGATATTTGATGCGGTATGCATGAAGTGAAGAAAAGAGCTAAGTATGAGAGCAAAATTGTGAAGGAAGACATATGAAGTAGAAAGATCTAAAATTGAGATCTGATGTAGCAGTGTGTGCGGTTTTGGCATAGTTAGAGAAGAGATAACATATTATTCTATTGAATAATGAAAAGATTATTTAGACTATGAGTTCAGTGATCTTACCCTAAAGCTATTTGGGCAGTGGGTCCTTCTGTCTTGCATAACTCTTAACAGGGTTAGAATCTTTTAACAAGGATTCAAAATCTCCTAATAGGGATTTATATGTACTGAATGTATTTCATAAGACTCCTAGAAAAGTCCATCCTTTGACAAGGAATATCCATATTAGTGCATTTTTTGTGGGTATCATTCCCATCGGGGTTTACTCTTTGATCAAGAGGTTCCCTAGTCAACATATCTTGTGTTATTGTGTAATTGTGTAAGAATATCTTTTAATGGTTGGTAATTATTTTGTTTATATGGTTTAATGATGTTGAAGATGATAAAAGTTATAATTATCTGATAACTGATTCACCCCCACCCCCTCTCAGTTATCTTGGTGGACTTTACTTTCTAACATATGATAGATGGCAACACAAGCAATATGAAATATGTCATACACATACCAAACATGTATTATACAACTATGTAAGTAAATGTTGTAGCTTGGTAAGCTCTTCCTAGCTTGATTTTTTATATTTTTAATCACTGCGTTACATAAAAATATTACCAATGCAGACTCTCCTCTATGGATTTGATCTTCTTAGCTCTCAAATTCCTTTTGTTCTTAGAAACAAATATTCAAAGATCTCCCTTACTTTCTCATATTATCTCTCCCTTAGATAGATATTCCATTGATTTCTCTGTTTAATTCTCATATTGTTTATCTCTCCCTTTGACAACAATGCCAAATAAAAACATAAACCATACAACTCTACAATAGCCAAGTAACTCTTTGTTGTTTGGTGTAGACAATGTATCTCTTTATATTGATAAGAAAATATTTGTTCTAACTCCTCGAATCTTTCACAACGTTAGACATAATCCAAAGTGTAAGCTATGTTGCATCAATATGAATGATCTTCTGATAAGAATAGGTTGATGCAACCTCCAGATCACATTAGTGATTGGTAGACAGGGGACGGACCCCAAGTCTAGTCCTCAAGTATTCAAAAGTGTCCTTTGGTAGAGGCTTGGTAAAAATATAAGCAAATTGCTCCTTATATGTAACATATTCTAGTTTTACTTGCTTCTCCTATACTTGTTCTCTTAAGTAGTGATACTTAATAGAAATATTGTTTATCTTCAAATGCATTATAAGATTCTTAGAAATATTTATTACACTAGAGTTGTCATAATATATAATCATCGGCTTAGTGATTACCTCATTCATCCCTTCCAACACTTGTTTGATATAAGCAATGTTTGAATAGTTTGTAGGAGAAGCAACATACTTTGCTTCCATGGTAGACTAAGAAATACAAGGTTGTTTCTTACTTGTCTAGGTTAGAAGTCTTTCACCAAAGAAAAATGCTCCTTCAGTTGTGCTCCTTCTGTCATCTATATTTCCTGCCCAATCCGCGTCAGTGTAAACTCTTAGTTCAAATTTTCCTTCCTTGGTATACCATAAACCATAATCCTTTGTTTTCTTTAGGTATCTCAAGATTCTTTTCATTGCAACCAAATGTGAATCCTTTGGATTGGCAGAGAATCTAGCCACAATCCCCACTGCATGTGCAATATCAAGTCTACTGTGTACTACATACATTAGTTTACCAATCATAGATCGGTACAATTTTGTATTGATCTCTATAGATTCATCATCTTTTTTTAATTTATAGCCTGTGACCATCGGTGTTCCAACTGGTTTAGAATCTTCTATCCCTAATGTTCTCAATACTTCCTTAATGTGATTTGATTGTGTGATGAAAATTCCATCATTTTGTTGAATAACCTGCAAGCCTAGAAATAATTTAATCTCTCCAAACATAGACATTTTAAATTCCTTTCTCATCTCATCAGAAAATAATTTACAAATATGATCTTGTCCTCCAAGATTATATCATCCACAAATATTTCAGCAATCAAAATAGTATCATCAGATCCTCCTTTCATGTACAAATTGTTGTTTTTACTAGTTCTTACAAAACCAATACTTAAAAGATAAGTATCTAACCTTTCATACCATGCTCTAGGTGCTTTCTTTAATCCATATAAAGCTTTTTGCAGTGTACATACCCTGACTTTCTGATTTGGATCAACAAACCCTTCAGGTTGTTCTATGTAGACCTCCTCTTCTACTATACCATTCAGAAAAGATGACTTAACATCTATTTAATAGACTTTGAAATTCTTATGTGCAGCATATGGAAGTAAAATATAGACTCCTTGTAGTCTAGCAACAGGCTCAAAAGTCTCACCATAATCAATACCTTCTTCTTGTGCATATCCCTTGCAAAAAAGTCTAGCTTTCTTCCTCGTAACTTCTCCATTCTCATTCATCTTATTCCTGAAAATCCATTTAGTACCGATAATATTTTCATCTTTTGGTCTAGGTACTAAATTCCATGTCTTTTTTTTCTCAATTTGTTCTATCTCTTCATTCATAGAATTGACCCATTCATCATTTTCAAGTGCATCATTAATATTCCACAGTTCAAACTCACAAACTAAGCATGCATTTTGTCTTAACTTACTTCTTGTCAGCGTCCCAACTTGCTTATCTCCAATGATTTGGTTCTCAAGATGATGTTTTCTGACAAATCTTGCTAGTACTTGATCTTTTCTTTGTTCTTCATTCTGTTTAGGTTCATTTCTTTTCTCAATAGCTTCTTCCTAATCCTTGATTTCCCTTTCCTATTCCTCGGTGTTATTTTCCTGATGCTCAGTCAACTCAGCCTGTGGCTTTTGTAAGTACTCTGGATCCTCAACATAATCAAATCTACCAAAATTCTAAAGTAACTTACACTCAGTGTGTATTGAAACCATAACTCGTAGGGTTTCTTGTTTGTGTCTTTCTTTATTTGTACTCAGTTCAGGACATATAGAGCTATTCTAACTGCCTCTCTCTAGTTCTAACTGCCTCTCTCTAGTATACATATGCAACATTTTTCTCCATCATCAATGTTCTTACACAATCCACTATAGATCTATTTCTCCTTTTAGCAATCCCATTCTATTGCGTTGTTCTAGGAGTAGAAACCTATCTTTTGATGTCATGCTCATTATGATAGTTAGTGAATTCATCATAAATAAACTCACCACCTCTATCATACCTTAAGCATTTCAGTTCTTTATGGATTTATTTTTCTACCTTAGCTTTGTACCATTTAAATATATTAAATGTCTTAGATTTACCTTTTATAAACATAATAGTCATCAATCTAGTATAATCATCAACAAACCGAATAAAGTATCTATCTCAATAGTAGCTTTGAGTTCTCATGGGACCACATAGGTTGGTGTGAACTAACTCCAAGATTGCTTTTATTAAATAGTATTTTCTTTTGAAACTAGATTTTGTCATCTTACCTTTTTGACATTGATGATAGATAACATGATCCAGTTTAGTTAGGCTAGGAAGTCCTCTAACTTTTCTCTTTCTACTGATCTTAACCATGTTATCAAAATTTACATGACATAACCTTTTATGCCATAACCATGCATCTTCATTTTTCACCAGTAAACAAGAAGTCTCAGCATTGTCAAGCTAAAATAAGTTACCTCTTGATTTTCCTCTTATCCCGACAAGATTTCCACTTTCATCATAGATCCTTACCTTCTTTCTTTCAAATGCCACTCGGTGACCTGTGTTGTTAAGCTATGCCACACTTAGAAAATTATAATTCAATCTTTTTACCCAATAAGCATTACCAAATCTGATTTTATCATTTATCAATAAAGATCATTTTCCTTTAACCATGCAAGGTGTATCATTACCCATTTTTATTAATCCTCCATTATAATGCTCAAGATGATGAAACTTATCTTCATCACTAGTCATGTGATGTGTACAGCCACTATCAATGATCCATGTATCATTTTTACTAACTTTAGAAATTAGTGCTATCCCTACATACCTTTCCTCTTCATTAGAATCATCTTTCATCGTAACAAATACTACCTCAACATTATCATCGGTGTCATTGTTGGTGTCCACATCTTCAACCAAATAAAAATCCTTTTTTCCCTTATCTTGATGATCTTGGTTACTTTTGTTGTTTCTTCTTCCATAGCTTCCATCACTAGATTGGTCTTGGTCTTTATCATCCTCTTTCCTTTTTGGGCATCTAGTAGCAATATGTAAAACTTCTTTCTAGTTAAAACAAGCTAAAGGTAATTTACCTTTATATCTCCATTTACCTTTAGGAAATCTTTGGGCCTTAAGAGATTCAAGTTCATCAAGCTCATCATCAGTATTACTATCATTGTAATTCTTTATATTATGTCTACTCCTAGATTTACTGATCATTAGAGAAGACATAAAAGAAGACTCAACAGGTGGTACAACACTATTATCAAAATTGTTCAACTCAAAATTTGTTAACTTACCAATTAGACTGTCAAGAGTAAGAGTGCTGCCAAGTGCATACCTCATTTCATGTATAGAAAATATTTTGATTGCATACATAGGAAACAAGGTTCTTAGAATTTTACTTACCACTGTATCTTCATCAATGATACCACCAGATCCTTGGATAGCATTCACTGCCTCTTTAAATCGGTTTGAGTAATGTGTAATGTTTTATCCTTCCTTCATTTTCATATCATCAAATCTTCCTCTCGAGCTTTCAGCTCTAGCTCTTTTTACATTTGGATCACCACCATAGACTTGAGCTAGTTTATCCCACATTTCCTTCATAGTAGTGCAAGTCTTGACATCCTCAAATTCAGCATCAGATAGAGCAGCAACAATCTCTATCATAGTAATGTTGTGTTCATGTTGGTCTCTTAACTAATCAAGAGTTAAAGGTCCAGTCGACAGTCCTAAGTAGCCATTTTCTAGTATGGTTATAGAAGAATTACCAGTTCTAGATATGTGAAGTCTCATCTGAATTTTCCATATAGTAAAGTTTTTCTTATTCAACTTCGACACTTCCCTCTTATACATCTTGTAATCTTTCTATTGAAGTCCTTAAAACTTTATTCTAAGAAACTAGTGCTCTAATACCAATAGTTAGAATAACTAAGAGGGGGGGTGAATTAGTTAGATCACTTATCCTATAGTCCCAAATACAAAGATGTAACACTTAAAATAATTCTAATGAATTCTTCAACTTGCTAACATATACTAATAAACTATTTGTGTCTTTTACTGATTACCAGTTAATTAACTTAATGTGATTATCAATCAAATCAAGTATGCAATATGTAAAGTATGACAATAAAATAATCATCACAAAAACACATAACACAATGATTTAATTTGGAAACCCTTCTAAGGGAAAAACCACCTGGCAACGGTAACCCAAAATTTTTCACTCTTCTAAAGTGAGCTCAGTTAAGAGGCAACACTATTAAAGGTTTCAAACACACTGTTAGGTGTGACCTTGTTAGAGGATTCAAGACTAACAATTAACTTTCAACCAACATTCACTATGGGGTCAATAAGATAATAATGTACATTCCTTGAATGAAATAGGGGCATAACATAAGACAGTTAAGTCCACTTGGTTAGGAGATTTTTCTGTATCAATGGTTAAACTGAAATAGTAGTTGATCTGATTATAATACAACTTATCTTCTATATGTTTAGATCTATTCTAAGCCAATACAAATCCTCTGATCAATATTTCAACTCACTTCCTCAACTTACTTTTTCTCGATAATAGCTCTCTAACGCTCGATTATGTTATGTAGTTCAGTTCTCCTTCAACTAGTCTGATCAGGCATGCATGAAACTATATTCATGTGAAATCACTGCATTCTTCTTTCTTCTATCATTGTTTCTATGTGCTAAAATTTTGACACACATCTATGAGTCATTATATCCAAGGTTTCTCAAGAATGAGGTCTCAAATGGTGACTCATATCTCTCTATTCATTGAGTGCAAGGGTTTGTAATGGAGGCCCTTAGTTTAGACCTAATTTGTGCCCATGCAAGTACACCATAAAATGAGAGATTCAAAGAGGGAAAGTAAGAATGCTAGTCTCCATGATCATCAAGTATGCATGCAAATGAAAATGGAAGCTATTCTAAATGATAGCAATGCATAAAAGAAAACTAATCTATGAAAGGAAATGCTTATGCAAGATTATTCTATGAAAGGAAATATGAATCTAATCTAATATGAAAATGCAAGATTAATCTAAATGGATTGTCATGGGGCATGAGAGAAGAAGACAAGAAAATAGAAGTTGCAATGTTTAATCTCAAGTACTCAAAATCTTCTCCAAAATCGCTCTCCAAACCTATAGCATAACAATACTTAAAATCTAGATGTCTAAATGAGGAGATGATTCCTTATAAAGAAATATGGATGGTCAAGATTAAGAGGAAAAAATAAATGAGCAATGGTGGAGATTGATCCACGTGCTCAAGATTCTCAAGAGGCAAAATCAAAAAGCATGGTTAAGAGGACAAAAGAAGAGTGGTTGAGACAAAGAGGCAAAAACCTTTTTTTTTAAGTGAAAAGATTCTATCTCTTTCGAAAGTGCACTTTTATTTTTATTTTTTATTTTTTTATTTATTTATTATTTTTAGAAAAGTCATTTCCATTATTTAATTAAAAGATTATTTATTTATTTAAAAGAGATTTATTCTTTTAATTAAATATGGCTTAGGATAAAGTGATCAAATCTTAGGAAATATTAAAATATTAAAATTAATTACGATTTGATTAAGGAAATTGATTTAAATTGAAAATATTATAGAGCATTGATTTAGGAAATGATAAATTGATGAATGGGGGCCCAAAGTCTAGGCAACCATTTTAGGGAGCTTACATTTTCCCCTCTTTGACTAATGAGTGATCTTCATGGGAACACATGTAGTCAAAGAATGAAGTTGAAATGTGAGATCCATTTGGGATCACAAAATAACCTAGAGATGTGATTTACGGATGGGAACATATCAGGACAAAGATAAGCTGATTGAAAAAGACAAGGCCAACACCCCTATAAATAGGTAATTGTCAAGTCTCAAGCAAGGTTTCCCCAAGTAAAGCAATTGATAGGATTGATAAAGATGAATCAAGGATTGAAATTTGATGGATATTGCCCCCTCGTGATCGAAATCTAAATGAGATAGAGGAGAAATAGTAAATTGATAAATTTGATCAAATCAAACTAAATATAAGGTTCTTGATGTAAGATGAAAGATATAAGGATCAGAGAACCAAGGTACATCATCAATCATGAAAGATTATGCCCCAAGGTTGAATTAGAAGAAAAGAAGTGGGGTGAAAGTGAATGGAAGATAGAAGTTTGGAAGAGGTGAAAAGAAATGAAGAGAAGAAAGAGAATTTACCTCAAGAAAGAGAATGCCCCAAAATCAATCAACTATTTAATATAAAAAAAATTTGATTGAGACCACGAAAGAAGATCAGAAAATGAAGATCAAAACGTGGCCACAATTGATTAAAAGTCCAAAAGAAAGATGAAGGAAAACCCTCTCAAACTCCTAATGCAGCCTAAAAATGCAAATTAACATGAAGTCTAACAATGCAAGCTACATGAAAATGCAAAGGTGTACTTGCAATAGAGAAACTATAACATAGGATTTTGTGTTCATCATTTAGTAGAGAATGTTAAGGAACTTATTTTCATCATTGGGCCATTATTAACGGATATCAGAAAATCACACAATCATCACTAGTCAGCAACTATGAAGATATGAATATGATTTATATCAGATTGGAATGTGGAAAGATTCTAACATAAGCATCGAAGACATAAAGGTCAAGATGACTTTGATGTTAGCTTACCCAATTTAATGTAGCAAACCATGCTCGCATCAAGGCATAGATGCCGAGATGACCATAAGAACGGTTGTGTAAAAGTAGTCAAGGATGATGCCTCAAATCTCCTAAGTGTTTCGAGGGGACAACAAGAGACACTCTAGAGCTTCAAGACCACACCCACAAGCAGAAAGAAAATAAAAACATGCTCCGTGCCCCAAGTCCTCTAGCTATGCATCACAGAGAGTCTTATTAGATAAGGACACTAAAAAAAAATCAATAACTGTCAGCACACAGAAAAGATCATGACATAGCTCAAGCATTAAGTGTTGTGTTTAAAAAATTAAGTGTGTTAATTGACACTGAGTTCTGATGATAAGGATCGAATGCTTGCTAGCAAGTAAGATCACATGGCAAAAATAGGTAAGACCAAAATTGAAAAGTGTTGAAAAACACTCGATGTCAGGGGTTGTCTTGAAAAACACAGTTGGGGTGGTGTTGAAAAATACTGTTTGTGAGGTGTCCTAAAGACTAATGCATCCAAGAGACCAAAGCTAACATAGTTATTCCCCCTAGAAAAAGACAGAGACCAATTCCAAACCAAGGCAACAAGGACAAGGCATGATGGATAAAGGTTGTGTCAAGGACATGTACTGAGAAACAAGGGTGCAAAGGCCTCAAGTAGCACCCGTTTTCACTGCTTGGATTTTATTACAAAATTTTATTTTTTTTGTGTTTTTTTTTTTTTTTTCAAGACTTTTTATAAAAAATTTTCTATTTTTGCTACCAAGGCGCATGTTTCCAGGTTTTCACCAAGGCATTTTTTCTATTTTTTTTTTTTAAATTTTTTTTTTTGAGTTTTTTGTATTTTTGGAATATATAATTTTTTTGGAGATACATCAAAGCGCCTTTTGCTAGGTTTTCACTAAGATGATCATTTTTTTAGGAGATTATCAAATTTTTAGAATTTTTGACAATATATCATTTTTTGGAGATTTTTTCGAGATCGATAAGGATGTACAAAGGATGCCCCTAGAGAAAATGGGCATAATGGATAGAACTTCTTCAGGGGCAAGACATTGATAGGATCAGGGAGCTGCTCTCCCTCTGCAGTAGATAATAAATAAGCACTTGTCCCAAAAGTTGTCGTAATGACATAAGGTCCAAGATAATTAGGTTCAAATTTGACCTTTTGATCTCTATGTTGTTGATTCGTATGATTTTTACATAGGACAAGATCTCCCAATTGGAATTTTTTGGGGAGAACCTTTTTTTTAAGGCTTTGGACATACGCTTTTGGTAAACACTCATATGGTCAAATGGTGCTTGATGTTTCTCATCTTGAAGTTCTAACTCTTGAAGTCTCATGGTACGGTAGTCTTCATCTGTAACTAGACATTTGAGGGAAACTCTAAGTAAAGGAATCTCAATCTCTAAAGGTAACACTACTTCAGCACCATATGTAAGGGAAAAAGGAGTAGCCCTAGTAGGAGTACGAATACTCGTTCTATAAGCCCACAAAGCTGGATTTATCTGTAAATGCCAATCTCTACCATTATTACAAACTATTCTCTATAGGATTTTAAGAATAGTTTTGTTTGATAGCTTTGCTTGACCATTTCCTTGTGGGAAGTAAATGGAGGACCAATGTTGCTTAATCTTGAATTTCTCGCAGAGTTGCTTAAGGTCCTTATTTTTGAACTAGCCTCTATTGTCAATGATAATCTTGGAAGGCACTCCATATCGACACATGATATGGGGGTATGTGTAGGATCATGGTATGCCAAACTAGGCCCTTAGGTGGCAATGAAAATTTAGAAAATCAAGTTTAGGCAAGTTGACATAAAACTTTGAACAAGTTATAACTATTATATCAAAAATATGTAAGAAGAGAATCTATAGAAAATTGAATTTAGTTTCTAAGATACTAGTCCTTTTTTGAAAAACAATTATTCTATATGTTAAAAATTTCAAATTTCAATGTAGAAATATGAAAATTTCAGGAAAAAATAAGAAGTAGGTGTATGTCTGACCACATTAAACACAATCAAATGATAAATTTTTTTTACAAGATTCTAGATATAAGTAGTAGACTCATGTTTGGATGTGACATATATTTTTTTGTAATTTTTTTCCAAGTAAATAATTAATTATGATTTTTCTTCTACAACTTTTCTAGACTACAAAAACTCTCGTGTCTAACCATGTTAACTTACTTTAAACTTTATCAAATTGAAATTTTATTTTATTTTTCTTGTATTAGGAAAAGCATAGAATGTGACACATGTTTTGGATTTCAAAAATATTATATGGTTTGAAAGTTATAGCTATTTTTCAATAAGTCTATCAATCAGGACTAGAAAGATAACAAGTAGGTGTATGTCTGACCACATTAAACAAAATCAAATGATAATATTTTTTTGTAAGATTCTAGATAAAAGTAGTAGACTCATGTTTGGATGTGATGTATATTTTTATTTTATTTTATTTCCATGTAAATAATTAATTATGATTTTTCAACTACAAATTTTCCGAAATATAAAAACTCTTGTGTCTGACCACCTTAACTTAGTCTACACTTCATCAAATTGAAAGAATTATTTATTATTATTATAGTAGGTGAAGCATAGAATGTGATGTATATTTCATATTTCAAAAATATTATATTTTTGGAAAATATAATTATTTTTCACAGAGTCTATAAATCATGACTTCTTTTTCACATTGCCACTTTTTGGCATACCATGATCCTGCACATACCTATGGTTCAGAATGAATAGAGAGACTATCTTTCTCGAGGCAACAAAAAGTGGGACAACTTCTACCCATTTAGTGAAGTAATCAGTAGTAGTGATAATAAACTTGTGTCCACCTGATGAGTTGTGATGAATCTGCCCAATAAGATCAAAGGCCTAGCGCTGAAATGGCCAATGAGATATAGAAGGAATGAGCTCCCTACTTGGAGCATGTATCAATTTACCATGTTTTTGGTACTTTTCACATGAATTTGCAAAAGCTGCTACATTAATCTATTGGCAAGTTGGCTATACTAGTGTATAAGACTTAGTATAGTGTTGTCATTATGGCAAAAAAGTCATATAGTATTTTGGAGTCAGCACACTTGAGGAGAAGATCATAAATTGACTAAGTGTTGAAGACTAGACAATGTATAGAGTACCTGAAGCTCTGAGCATCAGCACACATGCATATGACTAAGTTATGGTATGCACCCTAGAAGATAAGTTTGTTAGAGTATATTCATGCCTAGTCTATGAGCACATGATCAGATATGCAAGTATGACATAGTTACAAATAGTTGAAGTTACACAGCCAGTGTGTGCCAGAGAAGAACAAAGTAAGCAGCCGATTGTTGGCATTTTGATTTGTGGTTATATTAGTATGATGTAAAGGCCATGCACCTATTGTAATTAGGTTTTTGACATGTAATTATGTTTGTTTGTAAACACGCTTGAGCCAATTCAATTGGATGCATTGTATGTAATCGATTAAAGGGTCGACCTAGTTATTTGTTTTTTATGCACATATAAATATGAGATGCGCCCATTGTAATTAGAATGAGAGTTTTTATATATTGGAGAAATAGAGAAGAAGTGTGAAAAGAGTTGATAAGATGTATTAGAGCTTTGCAAGATGTCAAAGAATCAGCGCATCTAAGGAACTAATCAGACAGGTAGTGTCACAGTGACAGTTCATCTAGTAGGTATAGTGTGTATTTGAGATCAGAAGGTTTTATCCTTTATCACTTGAGTAGTGAGCTCTAGGATAGTGATTCCACACCCCTAATAGGGTTTACTATAAAATAATCCTAATAGGGTCTGACCCTTGACGAGGTCTACTGTACTTAATGCATTGTAAAGAAACTCCTAACAAGGTTAAGGATCTTCTAACAAGGATCATAAAACACTAGTATAGAATATTAGTGGGTGTCAATTCCCACTGGGGTTTTTACCTATTTGGGTTTCCCCATAACCATATTGGTGTTATGTGTTGATTTCATGTTTCATATTTATGTGGCTGTTCATTTCAGTACTTAAGTATTTCACTTCAGTTTGAAATTAAGTAAAAAGTTAAAATACAATGAACACTTATTCACTCCCCCCCTCTCAGTATTCCCATTCCTAACAATTCATATCAGAGCTTTGGTCCTCATCAAAGAAGTTTAACCACTTGAGGAGATCATGGAAAAAGTAGAAATGAAACATCTGAAAAGAAATCTTGAAGCTACTCTTGCAGACCTGGACAGATCTGAAAAAGAAATTGAAGAACTTAAAGAAAAAGTCAGTGATGCTCAAGTAGTCATAAAAAGGATAAGAAAAGATTTGAAAGAATGCTATACCAATGATTTAGGGATTATGATAAAAAATCTCAATGAAGAAAACTCATCTCTAATAGAATAGATTGAAGAACTAGATGATAAGCTGACTAATAATTAGAAAGTATATGATGAACAAATCAAAGAGAACCTTCAACTGAATAAAGAATTGAGGCAAGAAAACATGTAAATCTTGGAGCTAAGGAATAACAAAGAAAACTTGGAATTTGAATTGAAAGAGGCAAAGAACCACATTGAGAAATTACACACCAATTCTGATTTGATAGAATCTCAGTTGTATGCAATAAGAGTTAAAGGAGATACTAGCTGCATTGGATACAATGAAGCACAAAATCATATCGAAAACATGCGAGCAAGAATGAAAGCACAAAAAGATACCTCATATGCTAAGGAGACTGGAAGTCAGACTAATGATAATATTCAACCATCCAAGAATGAGTGCAAGCCAGTAGATTGAACCTGTTATGCATGTAACAAGCATGGACATATAGAAAGAAACTATACAGAGGTAAGAACTTTCAATGGTTACTATTGTTCATGCAATAAATTCCATCATAGAGTTATGAATTGCAAGACAAGTTAGAAGACCAAAACTTGGCATAATTAGAGAAATCAGAATTAGCCAAATGTAAGAAGTTCTCAAAATGTTACATGTCAGATATGTAATATAATGGTCACTCTGCAAGACAATGTAAAATGGTGACCCATGTCAATGCGCTGAGGAATATAAGGCCTCTAGTCATTTGTCACTCTTGTAACAAGGTTGGACACATCTCAAAGTTTTTAAGATCAAGGAAACAAGGTTAGGAAAGCCCTAAAAATCCTGAAGAACCAGTATTGGATACCGAAGGAGAAGTCAAATTTGTGAAAGCTTCAGATGATGTGAGTTTGATTTGGTCAGAGGTGAAGAAGGATAAGGTTGATGAGAATTTATTGGATGCATCCACAGTGGACGCACCCTCTACATTAGGATAAATGGCCCTCGGGGTGATAGGGGGAGCTAATTTAGCTCTAGACCCCTGCGTGGCTAGGATACTCACCCTCATAGTAAGTGCCTTTGGACTTAAGCTTTTGGAGGCTAGAAGAACCTATGTACAAGAGTGCATAAGATGATTGTTTGCAGAATGAAAGTTAGAAAATATTTAGTGACAGCTTGGTTTATGTGGCAAGGATTAATGGATGATTTGTTACTTTAAAGTACATAAAAGTTTGTAAATATCTCATTGTATTTGAATTCAGAGTGATTGGAGAAGCAAAAGAGTCCTATAATTTCATTGTGAAGGATTGTAGTTTGTTTTATCAAGTGACTTGTTGTACATTTGATCGGTTGTGGAAACCCTTGTTTGTCGCGCTGATTCAAAATATCTTGGAAGCCATTAAGAAAGCTATTTACAAGTAAGTGATGGCTAGTCCCATTATATTTGATGTTGTGGAAAAGAAGAGATATGTATTTAAGAGGCACCTGTTCAAATCCACATTGGATGACCTAGAAAGGGTATTCTCTTGCATGCCTATGGGTAATATACATGTCAAAGACATTAGGGCATACATATACTATAAGAAAGAGCTAGTAGGATTGGACAAAATTAGGGTGCACATGGAAACAATGATGAAACCAGACAAAATCTTCATGGATGAGTATGCATAGTGGAATAATCACCCTATAGTGGAGTATGCTACAACATATGAGTTCTACAAATTGGAATGGATCAAGATTCTACTAAGTAGGATTCATGATGACCTATTTTGGATAGGTGAAGTACTGGTTAGAATTACTGGTGACCTAATTCATGAGATGATAGGACTCTCAAAGACAGACACCATTCTTCTAGCAGGAAAGGGTGTAAGGAAACTTGTTGAGAAAACATACAAGTCAATAAGTAATAGGTACAGAATGACCATAGAGCCTATTGAGCAAGATGAAATCAAATTGATGTCCATCATACTAGGCTATAGGTTCTAGCACACCAGTAGGGTGAATAGTGTGTCTTCGGCCACAATTCTTGCAACTATAAGACTTGTGAAAGAGAATGGAGAGTTTAATTTGTGTGAGATGCTATGCGCACAACTGATAGATAACATTAAGGCCATCAAGCATGACAAGACCAAGATATTCAGATTTGGGTCTTTGATCATATATATGTACTTCCATATTGTTGGAAAAGTGTCTGATTTATACCTAGACAAGACTATTCCTACCATGCCACAGATATCCTTCAAGGCATCTACTGAGAGCAATGTAAGAGATTACACGACTCTAGAATTGAAGACATTTAGGGTTAAGATGCAGATGAGATATAGAATACCAGATAGTATTGTAGAAAAATAAAAAGATAGTATTTGTTTCATGGTTGAGACTGACACAACATGCATGGACCCAGTTGAGCCAAGGACAAAGTGGATTCATCCACTTGGATATGAAATTGAGGAACAAGTCCTAGAAGCATATGCACAAGTATTTCTTTCAGCCCCTAAAAACCCCAATGAGCCAAGATGGGGAACCTATGCAGAGAAAACAAGAGAAGTAGATGTTGTATTAAACAACACAACAAAAAAAAGGAAGGTTGGCAAGGTGACTTTAGAAATCTTGAGAATTCATGGTGTATCACAACTAGACTTATACAAAGCAAGGGAAGAGAAATTTTTTTAGAAATTGAAAGGACAACAACAACAAAGACAAAATCAGAGGATCCTAAGCTAAAGAAGGTGAAAATTGAGAAATATGATGTTCAGAAGGGTAAAACTGATGTTACTCCTTCTGTGCCCAAGGAAACCATTGACCTTACTACTCCTCCTAAATATAAGGCAATGCCTAAGAGGAAGAAAGAGATTAGCACTGGTCATCCATCCTCACGAGTAACAAGGAATAGAAGGAACACTCAAGCTCCTCCCAAAGTAAGATTCAAACCTAGTCTCAGTGTGTTAAGTACAAGATTTGTTGATGAAGGAAGAATTGATCAAGAAGGAAAGCTCTATGAGAAGTATAGTGAAATTGACAAGTCTAAGATACATGGAATGATTTTCAAACACATGTTGAAGTTTAAAAATATAGTCCTAGAAGTGAAGACTACAATTCTTGATAATGTGTGGAACATCTTGGAGTTCCTAAAAAGATGAGCCATTGAAGAAAATATGAGAATAAGAGAAAAGATCTTAGATGAGAGTGTGCCAATATGTTCTCTAGAAGAGAAATCTCTATTACTAGATCTATTGAAGCCACATCTCAGAACCAAGTCAATGACCCTGCACATAATGGACAAGAACTATGAGTTGGTTGCTAAGGAAATAAATAAGGCATTTGAGAAGGTCTTCATGAATAGGCACATGTATCCAGCTACTGCACCCAAAGCTCAAGTACCCACAATGGTTGCAAAAGAGTCAAAAACTACTAATGTACCTATGACATGTCCCCAAGACTTAGCGCCTATAGTTGAAATAATATCAGAGGAAGATAAGTCAATGCCCATATCAAAGACATTCCAGGATGACTCAATTTTTATTGATAATGTAAAAGTCACTTTGGTGGCCATAGAAATGGATTTGTATAAGTTTGAAGAAGCCTTTTTAAGCACTCAAAAGGGATGAGAACTTATGTAGTAATACTCCTAATCAACAATAAATATTGATTGAGGACATAACATAAGAAGAAGAAAAGATGGAAGAAAAGAAAGAAGAAGAAAAAGAAAAAGAAGCTAAAAAACAAAAGGAAGAAGAAGAGGAAAAAGGAAGTGAGAAAAAAGATGAACCATCAGTTAAAATGATCAAGGTAAAACAAGAAGTGATGGATAGCACTCCTATCACTCCCTCAACAACATTGTTGTCAATTTTGACACCTAGCACAACTAGTTTGGATTCATGGGGAGAAGAAGACGTGATCAAATTTAGTGTCTTAGCTATGGAGAAAGCCAAGGAGAAATAGGTAATGATGAATCCCCACCTTATATAATCAGTAAACATCTTGAACAACTTGTTATTAGTAGACAAGAAAGTGTCCAAGGTACACTCCGTTGATGATGTGAGTATAGTTATTTCATAGCTCAAGAGTAATTTCTCTAGCCTAGAAGAATCTACATCCCTAGTTGCAGAAGAGAAGTATTTTAAGAAAAGGATAAGTGAATTAGTTAGAAAATTCTCACTTGACCTCAATTCACTCAAAGTTGGACAAGCAACTTTGAAGGAGTTTACAACAAAGGGAAGAAATATTATTGTTGATTATATGCATCAAGACAAGCTCACTGATGATCATCTCAAGAAGATACAAGAAGTGGAAATAATGATAGAAAGTGTAAAGAAATTAGTAGAAGACCCATCCACTGATATAAACATGTGAAGAAATGTATATCAATGGTAGATTGATAAGATTGAGAAGGCAGAAAAGGAGATGTCCAAGATAAGGGAAAGGCAAACACAGCTAAGGAATGCTCTTGCACCCTCACTAGATATGCTCAATCAGAATATCAAGGCTATCAATGCCACCATGGTGACACATGATCAAGGTCCTAGCATAGATTTGGAGAAGATGGAGAAGCTACAATATGCACGATGCACTCATCTCTAGATTGTAAATTCATTGATCACATTTTGGAAGAAGGAGATTCAAAACCTACAAATAGCATATCCAAATATTCTCTCACAGTAAGTATTTGTAGATATAGTTTTGAAGCACCTTTTTCATTAATGTCAAAGGGGGATTATGTATAGAATATGGGTTATAAATATGTATAAAGAGATATAAGATAGAATTTTATGTATAAGGGAGATATAAGACAAAAAAAATTATATTAAGGGACAGTTAGCAACTTGGCCATATTCCTTTGTTTCCATCAATGACAAAGGGGGATATTGTTGGCATGTTGGCTATAATGGTGTATATGACTTAGTATAGTGTTGTCATTATGGAAACAAAGTCATATAGTGTTTTAGAGTCAGGGCACTTGAGGATAAGATCAAAAATCAGTTAAGTGTTTAAGACTGGATAGTGTACATAGTACCTGAAGCTCAGAGCATCAACACACGTGTGTACAATCAAGTTATGGTATGTTCCCTAGAAGATAAGTTTGTTAGATTATATTCATGCCTATTATATGAGTGCATGATCAAATATGCAAGTATGACAAAGTTACAGATAGTTGAAGTTACACAGCCAGTGTGTGCTAGAGAAGAACAGAGTAAGCAGACAACTATTGGCATTTTGATTTGCGGTTATATTATTATGATGTAAAGGCCATGCACATATTGTAATTAGGTTTCCAACATGTAATTATTTTTTTTTATATACACACTTGAGCCAATTCAATTGGAAGCATTGTATGTAATCAGTTAAAGGGCCGACCTAGTTATTTATTTTTTATGTGCATATAAATATGAGATGTGCCCATTGTAATTAGCATGAGAGTTGTTATATAGTTGAAAAGATGAGAAGAAGTGTGCAATGAGTTGATAATATGTATTATATATTTGCAAGACATCAAAGCATCAATGCATATAAGGAACTAAACAGACAAGCAGTGTCACAGTGATAGTTCATCCAACAGATATAGTCTGTATCTAAGATCAGAAGGTTGTAGCCTTCACCACTTGAGTAGTGAGCTCTAGGATAGTGAGTCCACACCCATAATAGGGTTTATTGTAAAAGACTCCTAATAGGGTCTGAACCTTGACAAGGTCTATTGTACTTAATACATTGTAAAGAAACTCCTAACAGGGTTAAGGATCTTCTAACAAGGATCATAAAATACTAGTACAAAATATTAGTGGGTGTAAATTCCCATCGAGGTTTTTACCTATTTGGTTTTCCCCATAACCATATTGATGTTATGTGTTGATTTCATGTTTCATGTTTATGTGGATGTTCATTTCAGTAATTAAGTATTTAAGTTTAGTTTGAGATTAAGTAAAAAGATAAAATACAGTGAAAATTGATTCACCCCCCCCCCCTCTCAGTGTTCTCATTCCTAACACAATCTACATCATAGGCCAATAGTACCCCACCCTAAGAAACCTTCAGGCCATGGCAAGACCATTGGAATGTCCCCCACAAATTCCTTTGTGAATGTCAACTAACACTTGGTCAGATTATTCCTTTTCTAAGCATCTAAGAAGTGTTCCATCTAGAGCCCTCCTATACAAATCACTAGAGATAAGGGAATAATGAGAGGCATTTTAGGTAAGGTTTCTACATTCATATTGGTTAAAGGTTTCAGGAATAATGCCATCACTAAGGTATGAGTAAATGGCACCATAATGGGATGACTCACGACTGACAAGGGTACAGATAACATGACTTTCTTGGGAGTCATAGATAGGGTGATGTAGCTCTTCCATCAGGAATTCAAATTTGGATTTATGTTTCTCTAACTAAAGGAGTGAAGCAAGTGTAGCCATAGCATCAGCTACTTTATTTTCTACTCTAGGGATTTGCTAAAATGTGACACATGTGAAGTATCATTTCAAGGAATCAACCATTTTCTTATAAGGTACGAGTTTCTCATCTTTTGTTTGATATTCATCATTGACCTAGTTGATTATCGGTTGTGAAGCCCCATAGATGTGTAACTCTATGATTCTCTATTCTATGGCCATCTTAAGTCCATTTTTTAAAGTTTCATACTCAACAATATTATTTGTACATGGAAACAATAACTTGTAAGACTTAGGAATCGTGTACCCATGAGGAGAAACAAACAACACACTAGCTCCTGAACCATTTTGCATAAAAGATCAATCAAAGAACATCTTCCATGTTCTTTCAATCACATACATGAGGTGCTCATCTAGGAAGTCAACTTGAATAGGTGCACTATCTTTTATTGGGAAATCAGCCAATTGATCTGCTATTGCTTGTCCTTTGATTACTTTATGCTCAATGTACTCTATGTCAAACTCTAAAAGAATCATCATCCATTTAGAAAGTCTACCTCTGAGGGTAGCCTTACTAAGTAAATACTTCATTGGATCAATTTTTTCTATGAGGTTTATTGTGTGCGCAAGCATGTAATGTCACAACTTTTGGGAAGAAAACACAACTGGAAGGAAGGCTTTCTCAATGCTGGTGTAGTTAACCTCATATGAAACAAGAGTATGGCTAATGTAGTACATTTCTCTTTCTTTCCCATGTTCATCAAGTTGAGCTAGTAATGGCCCCAAGGAAGATTATGTCATTGAAATGTATAGAATAAGTGGTTTCCTTGGGATAGGAAGCATTAAAATGGGAGGATTTTCCAAGTATTTCTTGATTTGATCTATGCTCTTTTCACAATCCTCTTTCCAAACACATTTGACTCCCTTGTGTAAGTTCTTTTTGGAAGGTTGAGCTTTATCTACCAATTGTGAAATGAATCTCCTTATGGATTGAAGATGTCCCTAGAGACTCCTCATTTGACTGATGTTTCTAGGAGGTGGCATATCTATGATTCCTTGGACCTTTTTAGGGTCTACCTCTATTCATTTTGTTAAAATGATGAATCCTAGAAGTTTTCCAGAGGTGACACCAAATGCACATTTTTTAGGATTTAACCTTAGTTGAAATTGTTCCATGCAATCTAGAATGACTTCTAAATCATCTAAGTGTGTGCCTCTTTTCTTATACTTGGCCAAAGTTTCATCCACATAATCTTCCATGTTTTTATGCATCATGTCATGAAAAATGGTTTTCATATCTCGTTGATAGGTAGCTCCTGCATTTTTTTAATCCAAAAGGTATAACGTTTCAACAATAGGTACCCCATGCACAAGTGAACGCAATTTTTTCTTGATCTTCAGGAGCTATCTTATCTGATTGTATCTATAAAAACCATCCATCAAGGAATAAATATCATAACCCACAGTCATGTCCACTATTATGTCTATATTGGAGAGTGGAAAATCATCCTTTGGGCATGCTCTATTGACATCTCTAAAATTTGTGCAAATTCGAATGGATTTGTCATGTTTAGAAATTGGTACAATGTTTGATATCCATTCAGCATAGTCAATAGCTCTTATGAATCCTGCACCAAGGAATTTCTCTAATTTTCCTTTCACTAGAAGAGCTATGTGGGGATGCATCTTTCTCAATTTATGTTTGACTAGTTTTACATCCGGAGCTATGGAGAAGTGATGATTAGTGTCCAAACCTGGCATATCTGAATAAGTCCATGCAAAATTGATCTTCTTTTTTTGTAAGAACTTAGTGTAAGATTATTTTTCTTGTGGTGAGATGGACTGAGCCAAATGTACTATATGTGGAGCCTCATCTATATAAAAATTGATTGTTTGCATTGGCTCAATAATACTTGAAGATCTGTCTTGAAAGTATCATGGGAGATGATCAAGTACCTCATCCTTAGGCACCTCAAAGATGTTTCCACCCTTGGATATGTCATTTCTTTTTACTTTTTTTGGTTGTGACACTTCCACACAATGGTTTTTTCCAAAAGAACTCTTATTCTTTTTATTTTCATTTCTTTTTATTTTATGACTAAGGTACTTGATGTCTGGCTCTATCATGCTGGTATCTGGTTCACTGGTGGAAGAGACTACGGGTTCAATGGCATTCAAGTAACAGGTTATCTCATAGTCATTTTGGAACGTTAAGTGCTTAGGTTCTTCATAGCATTGGGACTAATCAATGAGGCTAGTATAAGAAAGAGGTAAGTCAATGACTAGTTCAAGGTTGTGAATGTGAATGATATCATCACTAGTGACCAAAGAGTCAGACTCTGTCAAGTATCCTTCTGAGCTACCCAAGTCAGGATTCATCCTAACAAGTGAAGAATCATCCACCAAGGAAACATATGGATTAAAATCCTCTAATCGTACATGTGACTCATCACCTACTTGGGGTTGAGAACTATAAGTATGGATGATATCAATGTCCATTTCAACTGTGGAAGAATCAGAGAGAGTCCCATTCATACTTATGTGAATCTATTTTTGAATCCCGACTAGGATGTTTACACCATGATGGCTTGGGATGTCTTGATGTGGAAGCTCTAATTTCATCAAGGGTAACATCTCTCTCCATAAAATGAATAATATTCTTTTGTTGACTTTCTTTAATGGGATCTTCTACATCTAATTTATCTTGTTCTAAGTTTGCAACTGTCTCACAAGTGACTAGACTATCTAAATCTCCCTAAATGAGGTTAGTGGAAGGGATCCAATCTTCACACATATCTTTATGATTTGTTAAATTAGGTATGTATTCTAGTTCATATTCACTATCTGACTCATCAAGGATGAGAGAAGTGTTCTTGTTATGATTTGCAAATCCTAGGCCAACCATTTTCTTAGACCTGCATCCAAAAAGAGCATGATCAAGAGGTTCAGCTCTAGCATCCAATCTGTGACTAAGAGGGCCATGTCCAGGATAGCCCATCTCTTTGAAAAAAGTATACCCTCTTCCATAAGGCTTAGGAGAGTGAGATAAGTTCTCATTGTGCATGTATTTCTCTTCTCTATAAATCCAGTCTTTAACAACCACCTCTTATTTCTCATCTTGAATAGGCACCAAGGACTCTACAAATGTGCCAAATAAAGTCATAGCTGAAGAGGAAGGTCTCACTTCCTATGAAGGATTTCCATAAGACCTAGGTGAAACTGGAAGCTTTGTCAGGGAGTTGAGTTAAACCCCCCCCACCCATGCCAAGGTCTACTGACTTGAACTTGTCTTTACATTCTACTAGGGTTGCATTGAAATCTTCTGCTTCTCTATTGAGGGGAACATGAGTACTTGCTAAAATTGAGTTAGTAGATAATGTGTTATCCCTAGGTATACAAATCTTGACTCCATTGTAGGGGAACTTAACACACTGATGATAGGTAGATGGTACTTCTTGCATATCATGAATCCATGGTCTATCAAGTAACATATTGTGCGCAAGGGGACTAGCATCAAAAATTTGAAACAAAAAATCCTTCTCAACAGGGCCAATTCTAATAGGAAGGATGGCCAACCCTTTGGAACTTCTTTCTGCCTCATCATAGGCTTTGATAGTGATCTTCTTTTTGGTATCTATGACTTGTTCAAAATAACCCAATGTCTTTAAAAGACTCAAGGAACAAATGTTAAGCCCGGCACCCCCATCTATCAACACGTGCCTAACATGGATTTTGTGGATCATGACTTCAATACGAAGGGTGAGATTGTGTGGGTGGCTCAAAGATTTATCATCATCCTCCGAAAAGGTAAGGTAATGAGGGCTAGAAATATGGTTAACCATGTTCTAAAATTGGTCAACATCTAAGTTGATAGGGACATTCGCTACGCGCAAAGCATCCTCAAGGACTCTCTTGTATCTCAGGGACAACTCTAAGAGCTCAAAGATCAAAATCTAAGATGGGGTTCTTTGCAACTGATCGACAAGATTATAACTCATTTTAGGATTAACTACTCATTTTGAGGTGACATTCTTGGATGCCACTTGCTTTGGTTTACTTGGTTAACTTGAAATGGGTTTCCAATGTGAGTTTTTTCCTTTATCTTTGTTAGAGTTGTTATTATTTTGACCATTTTTGTTGTTCTTTCCATATTTGGTCAAAATTCCTTGTTCTATCAAAAAATCCTCAATCCTACATGTGGTTTTAACCATGGTGTCAAAGGAATCAAAAACTATCTTCCTAACTTCATACTGCATTTCGGGAACCAAGTTTCTAACAAGGATGTCAATCTTCTCATTTTTATGAATGGTCCTAGAGTAGTGAGAGCATTGTCATCTCCACCTTTGAAAGAAAGTGACAAAGGATTCCCCCCTTTTTTTTTTTCTTTAAGTTGCATAAGTCCAACATGGTGAAAGATCTTGAAAGGTTGTATGCAAAGTGTTCGACAAATCTATGGACAAGCTCTTTGAAAGTCTTGATGGGGGGAGTTATGTTGGCGAACCATTCCATTGCTTGACCCTTAAGACTCCTCGGGAACAATCTCATGAGGTATGAGTCATCTTCATGGAACTCATAACTCATAATATAAAACTGACGCACATGATCATGTGGATCTCCATTACCATCATACTTGTCATATTCAGGGATATCAACCTTTCTAGGAAAGTCTTTCATGCTCACACTCTTGTCAAAAGGATTAGGAAAAATTGAATCAAGTGAGAATGAACTCTTGGGTGCCAACATCTTTTCCATCATACTCTTAAGTTGCTTGATCTCTTCTTTCTGGGATGGACCTTGCTTCTTTATCTTCTTTTCCACATCAAATTTGTGGGGGACTTCAACACCTTTGTTAATTAAACTCTCTAGGAACTTGTCTATGTTTTTCTCCAATTATCTCTCCACATACTGCTGGAAGAGTGGTTCTTGTTATATCTTCATGAAATCTTGGGAGTTGAGGTCAAAACTCAAGCTACTACCCCCATATTGTGAACCATGGTGAGCACATTGAGAAGGTTGTCTTGAGTTCCTAGGAGGTGTTTGTCTCCTATAATGCTCTTTTTGTGAAGCCCTTCTTCCTCTAGGGCTAGGAGATTGTGAAGGTGTTCTTGAATATCCTCCACTTCGTCTAGTCTTAGGAAGGGTTTGTGGAGGAGAGTTATTTCCACCACCAACACACATGTGGTTGTATTGATCATTAAGTTGTTGAGCCAAGAGTCTATCTTTATCTTCTTGTGCGGCTCTGCTTTCTATTCCCAGTAAGGCTTGTCTATCTGACTCTAGGAGTCTAA
The DNA here is from genome assembly GCA_027943335.1 of Chamaecyparis obtusa. NCBI lineage: Eukaryota > Viridiplantae > Streptophyta > Pinopsida > Cupressales > Cupressaceae > Chamaecyparis > Chamaecyparis obtusa. Next base: position 185,308 of record BSBK01000672.1, read on the forward strand.
ATTTCTCTTCCTTTGTAGCTTATTCATTTAGGAATACTTTCTTTTCACACTCAATTCTATTGAGTCTTTCACTTGTTTATCTTGAAGTTGTTTGGAGCGGTGAACTTGGTCTTGAATGCTTTAAGAAGTCATTGGTATGTGCTGCATTGATATGAGTATCATAAGGTTCATCATCTTGACTATCATGTTGTGATTGTCCTTCTTGATAGTATTTCTTCATTTCAATTTTAGCCCTTCAGTGTGCATTGAAATATCTAGTTGAGATAAGGGGTGACTCTAGTCACTTTTCATTATAGGAACTGCCAAACAGAATGGTGTCTCTACATCTTTCAAATATGTTGTCAAGAATTTTATCCATTTATTCCCTCTCTCTTCGAGTCATTGTGTAACTCATATCCATATCTAAAGGAGAAGGTGCTAAGGGTGTACTCAACTCACTAAGATTACTTTTGGGATCAAACCATACTTCTGAGTTGATCCTAGGGGATTGATCAAAGATGGGCTCTTTTCCCTTACATTTTTGGCAAGTTTGAACTAAGGGTAATTGGTCAAAGACTACTTGAGGTCATTTTCCTTGATTTACTTGATACCCTTTCATAATCAACATGAAAGAAAAGGTACTAGGTGATAAGATGACCCTAAGAAACATTGGTACCAAACTAGGATATTAAAAGCACTCACTTGTCCAAAAGAGAGGTGATAAGATATAAATTTTGCAAGAGGCATAAACCAACACTGCCACAGAGGTGCCCAATAAATGGGTGAATACCCTAACACATGTGGATCAAGAGGATGATTTACCCAAGTTATATTGATTGATTTTGAATTTGTTATGGAAGTGAATGAACAAGAGATTACTAAAACTCTCCAAGCGTGTTATCAAAGAATCTAAAGGTTGATATTCTCAACAAGGATAGTTTCTAACTTATGGAATCCAAGTAGAGCTACTCATGAAATCAAAGATCACTAGTCCAAGAGGTCAAAAAATAGAAACCCAAGGTACAAACAGGCTTCCAATAGTGGGGTAAGTGAGCTACTATAATCTGGATCAATTAAGGAAAACTAGAAATGATAGGAATCAGCTCACTATTTTGACAAATTGTAGGATAGTTTCACGTGAGGAAGTGCAGTCCGACGGGAAGAAATGTCATGGGTTACATGAAAATATGCTAGAATCATGTGAAGAAACATAGGATCAGACTAAAAAAACTAGGAGGAATCTCTGACAGGACTGTAGTGAAATGTCATGCGAGGATATGAAATCTCATGCAAGAAAATGCAAGGTTCATGCAAGAACATGCAAGCTCACACGAGAAAGGTACATAGGACTAGGTGACAAAATAGAATTAGATAGCTCGATGATAAGTTGTAAACTCAGGAACTCATTTCTTATTTGTTTTAATACCCAACTAGATGCATCAACAAATTTTTATCATCAATTAAGCATGCAAGACAACAATCAGGAAGTTCAAGCAAACAATTGTCTTCAAACAATGAGCAAGGGACAAGGAAACCTTAACCATGAACACATATAGTGACCTAGTATTGTACTCCCTAAAGATATTATTTGTGTATATTCTCAAAAAAAATTTCAACTACACACATAGTCCTAGCAAATAAAAAGTTGGTTGCACTATGGTTCTTAGTAATGGTCAACTCTACAACTTTTGCAATCTCAAAAGAGTGAACTCCAAGCCAAGAACATCGGGGTTTTGACATATTCCAAGAATTTAATAAATTAGAGATGCTGAGGAGATGTGATAGGCCAACAAGAAACCACACCTATGGAGATTTCTTCCACAAGGACATTTATATAACATTTTTTGCTACCACAGTGAAAATGGCCATTACCGCTTGAGGTTCCATCCACATGGTTTACCCAATAAAGGGATTGTCCACTATGGTTAACCCTCTCTAACAAGGTGACTCACAAAAAAGACCACATGGGGACTTAGTTTAGATTCAAGAATCTAAGTTTCTAATACTACCCAAAAAGGGAGTAGAGCATAATCCTCTAGCCTCTTCACTTCACCCAAACATAGCAAGAAAATTCATTGACACATTAAGATTGAAGCCACTTCACCAAGGTGCATGATGTCTACAACAATGTCTACCAAGCTCTCTAAGTGGGACCAACAGAGAACGTACTGATCAAAGTTGAAGACTAAACCAAGTAAGGCTGTGAGATAGTAACAATATCCTGCATACCTACAAGGGGATCTATCTTCAAGAAGAGCTTTGCATGTAAAACAAGAGAAAGAAGCTCACTCTCTCAAGAACTCCACAAATAGTGTTCATAGGGCCTATTTACTATGTGAAACATATATGCAAGAAAGTGTATCTATGTTCTTTTTAGAGCCCAAAATTGAAGTGTTATTTATGAAAGCAATAAACACTCAAGCTAGACACATGAGATATTCATTTTATTCCCAAAATCCAAGTGTTATAGAGACACAACAAAATAACTCAAGTCCAAAGCAATGCACCTTGCTGCTATGCTACCTCAGAAAATAGATTTAGGGAAATAATCACAATGATTAAATATCATAAAAATAGCAAGCGGAAAGTAAATTTGCAATCTTATAAGTCTTTGTTTTCAGAATTCCGCATGAGATAGTACAAAGTGTCACATGAGAAAGTACCAAAACTGAGTGAGAAAATATAGAATCCCTGCCTGAGAAAGTACATAGGGCCACGTGAGGAAATACACAGACCTACATGAGAAAATTCCTTTATCACATGCAAAAATGCTAATGCCAGCACAACTTCATGTGATACAATAAGAAACTTCATGCGAGAATCTGTACTAGAGATGCACGGAAGTATGGACAATGCACAAAAATCATCAATAAAATAAAATGAGGCTAGAAATGGAATTTTCTACCCTACGGTGGGCACCACAAATGTGTGCTAAAATGTTGACACACTTCTATGAGTCATTATATCCAAGGTTTCTCAAGAATGAGGACTCAAATGGCAACTCATAGCTCTCTATTCATGGAGTGCAAGGGTTTGTAATGGAGGCCGTCAGTTAAGACCTAGTTTGTGCCCATGCAAGTACACCATAAAATGAGAGATTCAAAGAGGAAAAGAAAGAATGCTAGTCTCCATGATCATCAAGTATGCATGAAAATTAAAATGGAAGCTATTCTAAATGATAGCAATGCATAAAAGAAAACTAATCTATGAAAGGAAATGCTTATGCAAGGTTATTCAATGAAAGGAAATATGAATCAAATCTAATATGAAAATTAAAGATTAATCTAAATAGATTGCCATGGGGCATCAGAGAAGAAGACAAGAAAAGAGAAGTTGCAATGTTCAAGCTCAAGTACTCAAAATCTTCTCCAAAATCTCTCTCCAAACTTGCAGCATAACAATACTTAAAATCTAGATGTCTAAATGAGAAGGAGAGGACTCCTTTTCAAGAAAGATGGATGGTCAAGATTAAGAGACAAAAAGAAATGAGCAATGGTGGAGATTAAATATTGGTTGATCCAAGTGCTCAAGATTCTCAAGAGACAAAAACTTCTTTCAAAAAGTCAAAAGATTCTATCTCTTTGGAAAGTGCACTTTTCTTTTTCTTTTTCTTTTTATTTTTATTTTGTATTTTATTATTTATTTATTATTTATAGCAATGTGGTTTCCATTATTTAATTAAAATATTTTATATTTATTTAAAAGAGATTTGTTCTTATAATTAAATGTGGCTTAGGTAAAGTGATCAAACCTTAGGAAATATTAAAATATTTGAATTAATTATGACTTGATCAAGGAAATTGATTTAAATTGAAAATATTACAAAGCATTGATTCAGGAAATGATAAATTGATGAATGGGGGCTCAAAGTCTAGGCGACCATTTTAGGGTGCATACAGTTTCAACAATGAAACTTATGTCTCTTATATAGATAGATAAACCATTTTCATATCAACCATCAGATTTTGCCACTTTTCCTCCTTCGTTGATTTTGCCTCTTAAACCTTCCTCGATAGTTGTGTCAATAACACATTTCAATTCCATAGTTTAGATCATCTTCTTCAAATTTTCTTAGACGTGGATCTCATAACAAACTTTATCCTTAATCTCAAAATCATAACAATTTCCAAGTCATCATTTTTTGTTGACTAACCTAAGGGTAAAAGCACAATAAGTTGTCACCCTTTTACAAAGGAAGAGGCTAACAACACAAAAATTGAAAAAATTCAAGGGTATAAAAGTCACATTTTTGTTGAGAATTTGAAGATGATGTAAACTAATGAAATGTGTAAAATAGGATTAATTTTATGCCTATAATTTTTAAAAATTAATTTGAGCAAAAATTAATATGTTTTTTTAATTTTTTAGGTTTATTTTTCATATCTTGAAAATACTACAAATAAGGGAGTTCACTTCCCGTCAAATCATTATAAGTAAAACATTTTTTTTCCTCCCAATTTTAGAATATGTTTTAGATGACATATATATCTAGTGCAGGAAAAAAAAAAAAGTTTTTTCAAGCTATAGTTTACCCATTATAAGTATTGAAAGTTGACCTTACTTGAAATCAATAGTTTTTGTCTCCCGTCACTTTTACCCTATCAAAACTATACCAAAAACCAAATAAATTATATATTCTTGAAGAGGACCCTCTCCTCTAGTGCCGTATATAATTTTTAAAATTTTTTGAATTGATTTAGTATTTTTCTATATTTTCTGAATCAACATCTTTTCAAAGTTTAATATACCTACATTTAGTTTTTAGCAAATTTGTTTAACATTTTGTAGATGAAACAATATAAAATTTATATGTCCAAAATCATACTTCCAAGATCTAGAAAAGGGTACTTTTAGTTTTTTAACATTTTCTATTTTGATCTAAGAAAGGAACAACAGAAGTGAAAATTCTAGTCTTTTTGTGTTTTTGGTGGTTTGGCTGCCAACATGGCATGCCACCTAAGTAGACTCGACCGAGTCCGAATGGGCCGAGTCTGACTCAGCCGAGTCCCCCTAGGGGTCAGCCCCACTCAAATAGCCTAATAGTGTGCAAATGAGTGGTTTGTCATTTTTTTTATATTAAAAATATTGTTTAGACTTGGCCGAGTACCACTCAACCCAGTCTAATGGGCCACGTAGATGCCATTCGACACCACGTGGCACCTACATGTATTCGGCCATGTTAGACTCAGCTGAGTCTGACTCGGTTGAGTTTAACTGGGCTGAGTGATTTGAGTTAGCCCAAAAGGTGACACTCGATTGTGCTTTTACCCCTAAGCAATATTTAATACTTTCATCCATACTCATTTAATAAAGAAATGCATCAGTGAACACAAGCTTGGTTAATATTGTCGCTTGGTATACACTACACTAGCTCGGTGTATACTGAAGTGCTTCATTTAATGACCACATTGCTTTGTGCAATTTTTCTTCCATCTCCATAACAGGTTAATGCAACATAATCAAGTCATCAATATGAGATCATAGACTCATCAATAAGTTACCCCAAGAATTCCCTATCCTCATCTGTCATATCCATCTCTCTTCATATACATATCTCAGTTCTTCATCTTTTCTTCCCTTTTGTACAGATGTTTAGATGTTTGTAACTAACATGATAAGTATTGTCAAAACTAGTTGACATCAATGACAACATAATGACTGATTTGATTATCTTACATAACATTTTAGTACCTCGGTGATCTCTAATCACTGATCTACAAGTTATTTAGGTATTCAATCAATTGTAGTTCATCAATTAATGGAGGAAATAATGTTAGACCAATAAAAATATTAATTTACTCCTTGAAAAAAAGATAACCTTAGATATTTACAAGGCAATTATATTCTTTAAACCCCATGAATCTCTTCAAAGAGATACTGACAAACTACTTTATGTATGTTAGGATTAAAAGTCCATAATACAACTGAGAGGGGGGGTGAATTAGTTATATGATAGAATATTAAACTTTAAACTTTAAGCTTATCAATATCAGATCCAATGAACACAATGAATGCCAACACAATAACACAATATTTTGGTTACAGGGAAACCCTGTTAAAGGTAAAAACTCCGGTGGGAATTAGCACCCACTAATGATGTACTAAGAGTATAGTAATCCTTGCTAGAAGATATAGCCCTGTTAAGAGCTTATTGAAACAATACAGTACATAGTCCTTATTAGAGGAAAGACACTGTTAGGAGTCAAGAACAAAAGAGGGCTCACTGCCCAAAGAAGGTTAAGTCCACCTTCTGAACTCACTAGTTTGCAACAAGTGTATATGAAGAAATACACAACTTTTGAACTATTTGCCAGCAACTATCTTTACTTGATTAGTTCTAATGAAGTCCACCAATAATCCTTTTCTCTACATACAATAGACAAAAATTTGCAACCTCCTTATATCACACTTATCACCTCCACGTCTCTTCCAAAGAAAAGACCTTTTATTTATACCTCATTACATTTTACCAAGAATATGTCAGCCCATAAGGCTTTCCTAATTACAAAAAATTACATAGGTCCTTCCTAAGATACACATAGTATCGTAAACAAGTTTACAATGATTACATTACAACAATTTAAAGAACAACATATTTGAATTATGCTTGCCAAAAAAAACACACGCTTCATTCCCTGAGTCAACTTCCTAATAAGCCATCGCCAGAGCACACACCATAGATGATGGCACCAATCCTTTCATACCTTTTTTTGACCAATGAACATCTATCAGTACCTCTTTCATCATCCCTCAAGATGAGATACATTGAATCCAATCCCTCTGAAATCTATACCAAAAACTCAGAGACTAGCTCTGTCAATTCTCACTGTCATAGTCTAGTGACCAATTTTTAACAAAACAGCTATATCTTCCTTAATATGTATCCATTATTGATGTGATCTCTAATATAAGATCACAACATTCATCTAAAATCTCTTCTGACTTTACAGCATCTAAAACATCCATACACTATGATTACCAGTCTAGTTCCTTCATAGAAACATATGTTGACATCAGTAACAAAACACAAATGACAATAGTATGAGTTCCCATTTAGTAACATAGTGATTAAACATATTAAATTTCTCAATCACCACCCGTGCATTAGCAATATCCAACAATCTCCCCCTTTAGCATTGATGTCAACATATGGGAAAATATTATCCCAAAGTTGTATCAACCCAAAAGTCCTGCCACAGATCAATCTCCCCAAATAGTGAGGATTTAATTATAACAACACTCCCCTTTTGACAACAATGAAAAAGGGTGCCAACTGCCTTCACAGATAAAATTTCTTCCATGATCACTCCCCCAGTGGAGTAGATCCTTACATTCAGTCCAGAAAATGATGAGGCTATGAGCACTTCTGGCCTAATGCATCTCTGCATCATTTAGTTCTGACTAGGAGGGGCCTGGACCCCTAACATACCTCTAAGATATTCAAAGGTATCTTTCAATAGTGGCTTTGTAAAGATGTATGCAATCTTCTCTTTTTTACTGATATATTCAAGCTTGATTTCTTTTTTTGCCACCTTGTCTCTCAAGAAGTGATATTTGATAGAAATGTGTTTAGTTTTAGAGTGCATCACCAGGTTCTTTGACATGTTTATTGTGCTGGTGTTATCACAATAAATAACCATAGGCTCATTAAAAGTTATTCTAATATCTGTCAGCATTTGTTTCATCCAAAAAATTTGAGTGCAATATATAGTAGCAACAACATATTCTATTCAATAGTAGATTGTGCTATACAATATTATTTCTTACTTAGCCAAGAAACCAACTTTTTCCCAAGGAAAAATGCACCACCACTTGTACTTTTTCTATCATCAATATTTCCTACCCAATCAGCATCAGTATAAGCATGAAGTTCAAACCTATCATTCATGTCATACCATAAACCATAGTCTATGGTCCCTCTGAGATACCTCAATATCCTTTTAACAACATCTAGATGAGTCTCTTTGGGTTCTACTTGATATCTAGCCATAATTCCAACAATATTAGCAATATCTGGTCCAATGTGAGTTAGATATTGTAGCCCTCCAACCATTGATCTATACAAAGTCTGAAAAACACATTTTGATTCATCATCAATTGCTAGCTTGTTTCTAGTCACCATAGGTGTTCCTACTAGTTTACAATCTTCAATACTGAATTTCTTAAGAAATTCTTTGAGATACTTGGTCTGAGAAATGAAAATACCATTCTCATTCTGAGTTATTTGTAGTCCAAGAAAGAATTTCATTTCACCTATCATGGACATCTCAAATTAAATTTCCATTTCTTTAGCAAACTTCTTACATAGATCATCATTACCTCCAAAGATAATGTCATCCACAAATACCTCTACTATCAAGATTCCATCTTCAGTAGTTCTTAAGTACAAATTACTATCTGCATTACCTTTTCTAAATCCAAGTCCAAGTAGATACTTGTCCAACCTTCCATACCAAGCCCTAGGAGCTTGCTTCAACCCATACAGTGCTTTCTTTAACTTGCACACCATTTTTTTGTCTTTGCATAGAGGAAATCCATCTAGTTGTTCTATGTATACCTCTTCTTCAAGGTCTCCATTCAGAAATGAAGATTTAACATCCGTTTGATACACTTTGAAGTTTTTGTGTGTAGCATAAGATAGAAATAATCTTACCGCCTCTATTCTAGCAACAGGAGAAAATGTTTCTTCAAAGTCTATCCCTTCTTGTTGTGAGTATCCCTTACACACTAGTCTTGCTTTTTTCCTTACAACCATTCCTTCTTCATCCATTTTTTTTCTAAAGATCCATTTTGTTCCTATAACATTTTTATTTTTAGGTCTTGTTACCAATTCCACAGTATTATTTTTCTTTCTCTGATCTAATTCTTCTTTCATGGCATTTATCCAAGATTCATCTTTAAAGGCTTCAGCTATAGTCTTTAGCTCAACTTGGGAAATCAAGCAAATTTCTTCTCTAACTTTAGATCTAGTTAGCACTCCCTGACTGGTATTGCCAATAATTTGATTTTCAGGATGGTTATTTTTTACATGCCTTGGAGTTTTAGGAGTTTCAATGGTCTTCCTTGTGTCATCACAAGCCTCTTTTTCACTTCCTTCCTCAACAAGTTCTTCTTCGGTAGCAGCAGTGGCTTCTTTTACTTCTGATATCTGACTGCTGTCATACATTCTTTCTTGTATCTAAAATTTTTCATCTATTCTTACATTGTTACTTTCAACCATCTTCCTTAATCTCAAATTGAAATATTTATATGCCTTACTCTTAACAGAGTAACCATGGAAGATAACTTCATCACTTCTAGCATCAAATTTTCCTATCTCATCATCCCTCTTGATATAACATTTGCTACCAAAAATTCTAAAATATTTTATAGTAGGAGTATGATCAAACCATAGTTCATAGGGAGTCTTGTACCATCTCTGATTTGAATTCTGTTTAATGTGTATATTCTTGTTCCAACAACCTCTCTCCAATGTACATGAGATACATTCCTTTCAATCAACATTGTCCTGGTAGCATCAAGTATAGTTCTATTTCTTCACTTTGGTATCCCATTCTATTGTGGAGTTCTAGGAGTAGATGTTTGTCTTTTTATCCCATGCTCTTCATAGTAAGAATTGAATAGATCTGATGTAAACACTCCACCTCTATCCGATCTTAAACATGTTATGTGCAGTCTTGATTCATTCTCTACCTTTGCTTTAAACAACTTGAATTTGTCAAATGCTTCTGATTTCTCTCTCAAATAAGTAACCCACATCATTCTAGAAAAATCATCAACAAAGAGTATAAAATACCTTTCACCATAGTATGAATTTTTTCTTGTAGGCCCATATATATCTGTGTGTACAAGATCCAACTTTCCTTTTGATGTAAATGTTTTTATTTTATGACTTTTTTAGTTCGCTTTCCCATAACACATTATCTGCATACAGTGTTAGAAGGTTTCAAAATATTTAGTAGATCTCTTACTGCATTAGCCATACTTGCTTTCACAATGTTATCAAAGTTAACATGATAGAATCTTCTATGCCATAACCAACTATCATCTACCTTTGCAACAAAACAAGAGGCTCCAAATGTTTTTAGTTCAAATACATTACCTCTAGATCTTGAACTGGTGGCAATCAATTTTCCACCTTGCTTCTGATAAAGCACTTACCATCAACAAAACTTAACTGAAAGTTTTTATCTGTTAACTGTCCAATACTCAACAAGTTATGTTTCAGTCCTTCAACAAGTAGTACATTGTCTGTATTAGTCTTTCCATCCAAAGTGATGGATCCTACTCCTATGATAGATTTTGGGAGATTATCCCCAAATCTTACAACACCTCCATCATAATTTACTAATTTAACAAATTTGTTCTTATCATCAGTCATGTGATGAGAACATCCACTGTCAATTATCCATTCAGTCTTCTTATCAACATAAGATACTGAGGATTTTTCTTCATGAATTGGTTCATCTTTAATAACAAAAAATCCAATCTCTCCATTGTATAAATCATCATCATCATCAGAGATTCCTTCACTAGCATAATGACATTCTTTATCTCTTCTAATCTATGCATAATTAGGTTTATATTTAGGAACTCTTGTAGGACATCTAGATGAAAAATGACCTACCTTATTGCATGAAAAACATTTCAAAGGTAATTTACCTTCAAATTTTCCCTTACCTCTTTTCTCTCTTCTAGCTATTAGTGCAACAAGTTCTTCCATCTTCTTTTCTTCTTCCATTATCTTCTCCCATTCCTCAGCATATTCACCAAGTTCTTCTCTCAAGTCTTCTTTTCTTGTACTCGGAAGTGCAGATACTTTCTTCTATGCAGATACCCTAAATGTAGATTCAACTTTAGGAGAAACTTCTCCTAATTCCACAGCTTCAAAGGTGGTTAACTTTGCAATCAACATCTCTTTGCTAAAGTTTGGAGTCAGGGGTATAGTTTCTTGAATTGACATTGCCTTGAATTTGTAAGTAGGGGTTAGAGATCTGAGAATCTTTGCAATGACTTCATCTTCATCATAAGTACCTCCACAATTTATGATTCCAACCACAACTTCTACAACCCTTTGAACATAGGCTCTAATGCTTTCATCTTCATTCATTTGTAGCTTCTCCATTTTTGTCTTCCAGTTCTAAAATTTTGCTTGTTTGGTATATTTGTCTCCTTCATAGAGTGCCTCTAGTATATTCCAAATATCATGTGCCAAATCTAGATCTTTAATTTTAGTAAACTCACCTTCAGATAGTGCACTGATTAATGCTTCTATTGTGACCATGTTGCATGAAAATAGTTTATTTTCATCATCGGTGGCTAACCCTGTCATTCTCAGCTTTCAAGGTTTCCTTCTTCTTCACAATCATCTAGTAGTCTATGCCCAAGCATAGCAAATGTGTTTGCATCTTGTTTTTCCAATTGTCAAAGTTTTCAGGATCAAACTTAGGACTATCCTTCCTATAGTATGTCATTTTCCAAGATCAACTCAAGCTATTAAAATTTCTCTCTGAGGACCAGAAGCTCTGATACCAATTGTTAGGATTAATAGTCCACAATACAACTGAGAGGGGGGGTGAATCAGTTGTATGACAGAATATTAAACTTTAAAATTTAAGCTTGTCAATATCAGATCCAATGAACACAATGATTGCCAATGCAATAACACAATATTTTAGTTATGGGGAAACCCTGTTAAAGGTAAAAACCTCGGTGGGAATTAGCACCCACTAATGATGTACTGAGAGTATAGTAATCCTTATTAGAAGATATAGCCATGTTAGGAGCTTATTGGAAAATTAAAGTACATAGTCCTTGTTAGATGATAGACCCTATTAGGAGTCAAGAACAAAAGAGGGCTCACTGCCCAAAGAAGGTTAAGTCCACCTTCTGAAATCACTAGTTCACAACAAGTGTATATGAAGAAATAAACTATTTTTTGAACTGTTTACCAACAACTGTCTTTGCTTGATCAGTTTCGATGAAGTCCACCAATAATCCTCTGCTCTACATACAACAAACACAAATTTGCAACCTCCTAATATCACACTTATCACCTCCATGTCTCTTCCAAAGAAAAGACCTTTTATTTATACCTTATTACATTTTACCAAGAATAGGTCATTCCATAAGGCTTTCCTAATTACATACAATTAGATAGGTCCTTGCTAACATACACACAGTATCATAAGCAATTTTACAATGATTACATTATAACAATTTAAAGACCGACATCTTTGAATTATGCTTGCCAAACAAAACACACACTTCATTCCCTGAGTCGGCTTCTTGATAAGCCATCGCCAAAGAACATGCCATAGATGACATCACCAATCATTTCATACCTTGCACTGACCAATGAACATCTATCAGTATCTATTTCATCATCCTTCAAGATCGCATACCTTAAATCCAATCCCTCTTAAATCTATACCAAAAACTTAGAGACTAACTCTGTCACATTCCAGTGACCAGTCTTTAGAAAAATAGTTGTATCTTCCTTAATATGTATCCATTAATGATGCGATCTCAAATATAAGATCAAAACATTCATCTAAACTCTCTTTTTCCTTCACAGCATCTGAAACATCCGTACACCTTTCGCACACTGTGATTACAAGTATGGTTGCTTCATAGAAACATATGTTGACATCGGTGACAAAACAGAAATGACAAAAGTATGAGTGTCCATTCAGTAGCGTAGTGATTAAACATATTAAATGTCTCAATCACCACCCATGCATTAGCAATATCCAAGAATGTTAAAGAAGTAAAGCTCAGATTTGGATGATTTTTTTTTTCCTTGATGCAATATAGTATTCCTTTATAGAATATTTTATAAATTTTGATTATGCCTTTGTAGCTCGACCAAAAATAAATGTATCATCCCGAAAAAAAAAAATTGGTTATTGACAATGAGGATTTGGGTATAGACGCCCCCTTCCACACATTTATGGAATGTTGATACTAAATAAGTCTACCAAGTTCTTATAGTAAAATTACCAATAGCAAAGGTGATAGTGGATCACCTTGCCTCATTATTTGGGAAGAAGAAAATATCTAGAAGAAATGCAATTGACTTAAACTATTTATTTGGCTCCTCATATATAATAAAATACCCATTTACACCATTTTATGCTTAACCCCATTCTCTAAATAATCTAAAGGAGAAATTTCCAAATTACCATGTCATAAAATTTCATCATATCTATTTTAGTGACCATTGAAGACAATCTATTTGAGTGATTAGTATGAAGTATTTCTTCCCTTATATTCTCTCTGAAATAAACCATCCTATCCAAGAGAGATTATGGAGGGTATACTAGCAACAAGATCTAGAGAGATTTCTTTTCTAAACAATGTTTCATAGACCTGGGTTTGTACTCAACAAAAGAGACATGATTTGCACCTTTTGAAATAAAAATAAATTAAAATGAACAAAACAAAAACAAAAAAATCACTCTTTCCTATGTCCATATTGATATATTATTACCCATAATGTTGCACCTATGAATTTTAAAATTCCCATGAGGTATTCGTTCAAGACTATCTAAACTTTCTATGGAAATGATGAACAGCCCCAAATTCCAGCTTAATTCAGAAACCTCTCCAAAATGCCAACATGGATCAGAGAATTTAACTCGGCTTGATTAGTAAGTTGAGGAGAATTTAATAAGTTTGGAATCCAACGTTTAGTCAGCAAGTTAGAGTTTCTTGCGAAGTTTGTAACAAATAAACCGAGGTTCCAAGTTCACTATCTTTCCTCACTCGTCGATATTGAAGCCCAAGAATCGGTTCAAAAGTTAGTTATTTCCTCAAATCATTTGTTTCAATTTTCTATAATGCCTTTTCAATCATGGTCGGATTATTGGACACGTGGCACTGAAGCATCTGTGACATGTGATTGGGTGTTGTGGGAGATGAATCTAGCCTGAACCCTAAATGACCAAGGCAAATATGGCATTCAACAAATACAGAGGGTGGTGTCTAATGCATCATTATGTATGAGGCTTTTGGCATTCTGACGTCCATATATTAATCGAAGGTCAAATCATGAGATGAAAGTGACCAATAGCGAGTTGATGAATCCAAAATGCTAAATTTGAGGTTCTGATATTTTTTAAATTCTCAAACTCCTGTGAGCACCATTCAATGGTCTACAATTTTCATGCAGACCTGACTAGTATTCTGAGTTGTCCAGTACATATAAATCATAGTCCATGACTCTTTTAAAAAAATAAAGCCCAAGTTTGACATAGGGGTTCCTATTTGCCATCGGGCTCAGAGAATGAAAAACCAATGATTAGGATTGTTCACAAAATTCACATAGTCCCTAACCAACAAATGGAAAGTGTGAAGCATAATGTGGAGTTGGGTTGTCGGCATTTGTTGTTAAGGTTAAAGAGTTAGGGTATTTCCCTTATCTAAAAGCAATGCAAATTTACAAAGCATGCGTAGACTTTGAACTACGGGGCTCGAGACCTAACTAAGTTGGGATTGTCATTTCTCATTCTTGTGTGAGATTCCTCCGACTTCCATGAACACAAGGGATAAATTTTTACTGAGACAAATTATTGGATGCAAATTTAGAGCCTGATGTTTTTGGTTTCTTACCTGATCGCCATAAATTGGATCTCCTGTATTATTCTTAGGTGCACTACTTCATGTTTGATCCCGATGGAATTTATAAATGCCAATGGTTCAACTTAGAAAACTGCCCGCAGCAGTGATCTCTGAAGACCCGACATAGAAAAGACAATGGGGAGTTTATATTTGTTGGAACTGCATTCGGTTCTCCATGTATGGGGAGTTCTTTATTCATTAGAATGAGCCTCTAGCTTTTGGTCAAGAAAGATGACGTCGAGATCACTAGTCTGCACAACAGTACCTACAATGTTGATATCAAGGCTTCATGAAGAAGAGTTCTCTTCGGTCCTTCCAGGGAGTTTGTCTTTCCATGTAATTCAACCTGTATTTCATCTCCAAGGTCTATCTCTCTTTCTAAGTACTAGTATAGTAGCTGGTACTCTGGCAACTTTCACAGTTGCATTTCGTAGACGGTTTACCAGAGTCGGACAACGTTTCGTTCATGCGGTCTCCAGCATTGTCAAGGTCTATAGTATAACTCTAATATTTGCCACCATTATTTCTATAATTCCACATTATTTTGGCCAACATTTACCTGTCCCTAAGATTAAATCAGATGAGGAACTGATGAAGAAATAATGCTAAAAGGCACCTGGATTGAGTCTGATTTAAATTCATAAAGTAGTATGCTAATGAAATCGTGAAAAGCACATGAAAAATGAGAAAGTGCAGGTGAAGCATATGAATTAGTCACCAAAAGACAAGATGGACATGAATGATAAATATCGAATCTTAAACAACACTGGCTTCCTTGTCATGGAATGGAACTTAATTACTCCAAGATATGCACGAAAAGACTTGTCTACTTTATATACATCTTTGATTAGAAATGGACAGATGGGAAAGTCTTATTGGGCACCTACCCAAGATGACCTCATTGACATTTCCAAAGGAATTTTCATGGAAGATAATGTGTATCTTAATGCTATAACCAAATTAGTAGACATGTTCCCTAGTCAGTCAATAGACTTCTTTAGTGCTCTAAGAGCTTGGATATATGGGCAATGGATAAGCTAGCTAAATTTGGGTATATGCTAATGCAAGTACAAGAAAAGGTTAAGAGAGTTCAATTTGATGACCTACAACTAATTGAATATCTTGATGAACTAAAGAGACAGCGATTAGAGATCACCGAACTGTTAAAGTGATATGTAAAATGATTGAATCAGTCAATATGTTGTCATGTATGTCAACTAGTTTTGACTATAATTATCATGATAGTTACAAACATCTGAATATCTATAGAAGTAAGAAATGGTGAAGAAATGAGATATCTACATAAGGAAATGATGGATATGATAGATAAGGATAAGGTATACATTGGGTAGCTTATTGATGAGTTTATGACTTTATATTGTTGACTTGAGCATGTTACATTATTTCATTATGAAGAAGAGATCATAATTAAACAAGTTAATATAGTCAGTAATTGAAGATTTATGTATACACCAAGCCAGTGCAGTGTATACCGAGTGATAGTAATAATCGAGTTAGTTATCATCGACGCATTTAGTATTAACTGAGTATGCATGAAAATATTAAATGCTAAGAACAACCGACTAAAATTGATGAGTTGGAAATTGTTATGATTTCGAGGTAACAGATAAAGTTTGTTATAAGATCCATGACTGACATAATTTAGAGATGATCTAAACGATTAGATTGAAATGTGTTATTGACACATTGGCACAGGAAGTTTTAAGTGAAAAAATGGATGGATGAGATTAAGAGGCAAAAAATCCAATGGCTAATATGAAATCAATTTACTTATCTATTTAAGAGGCATGAGTTTCATTGTTGAAACGTGCCAGATGAATATAGACTATAGAAGATTTTGTGTGAAGACTTTATACATGCATTCCTAATTAAATTGGTTATAGACAGAACCAAGCTGCTAGAATAAACAAGTGTCAGAGATATATATACACCGAGTGAAGTAAGTTGGGGAAATATGAGCAAGTGAATTGATTAATGATTAGATGAGTTTTATGAGCTTAGCATAGATTTGAATATTTGTAATTGAGTTGTATTTAAATTAGATCACTATTGTATCAGTTTAACCACCGATTCAACAAAATCTCTTAACCGAGTAGACTTAACAATCTTTTGTATTACCATGTGACATTCAAGGAATGTTAATTATTATCTTGTTGACCCCAAAGTGAATGCTGGTCAAAATTTAATTGTTAGTGATAAATCCTCTAACCAGGTCACACCTAACAGTGTGCATTGTAACCTTTAACAGGGTTGGCTCCTAATCGAGCTCACTTCAGAAGAGTGAAATATTTTAGGTTACTGTTCCCAAGTGGTTTTTCTCTTAGCAGGGTTTCCACATTAAATTATTGTGTTATGTGTTATTTTATATGAATTTTTTTTTATCATACTTTACATACTGCATATTTGATTTAATCGGTAATCACAGTTTGGATAATTACCGGTATTCGGTAAATGAATAAAAAGATTGATATTTTATCTTACCGAGTTGTTTGAATTATTGATTAAGTTTGAAAAAGTACATCTAAGAGTTTGGGACTATAGGATAATTGACTTAATTGATTCACCCCCCTTCTCAGTTATTCTAACAATTGGTATCAGAGCATATTGGTTACTTGGAGGAAAGTTTCAAGGACTTAAGTAAAAGATCACAAGACATATAAGAGGGAAGTACCTAAGCTGAACAAAGATAACTTCTCGACATGGAAAAGGAGGATGAGGCTTCACATATCTAGAATTGGAGAATCTTCTCTAAATCTACTAGACCATGGCTACTTACAACTAACTATTGGACCTTTGACAGTTGATCAATAAGAGACAAACATGAACACAATATAACTATGATAGAGATTGTTTCTACTCTATCTAATGCTGAATTTGAAGATGTCAAAGCATCCACTACAACAAAGGACATGTGAGACAAACTTCCATTAGTTTATGGTGGAGATGTAAATGTAATGAGAGCTTCAGCTGAAAGCTTAAGAGGTAGATTTGATGACATGAAAATGAAAGAAAGTGAGAAAATCACACAATACTCCAACCGAATCAAAGATGTGGCCAATGCTATCTGAGAAGAAGGAGGTATTATCTTTGAAGATACAGTTGTAAGTAAAACCTTGCTTCCTATCTATGCAATTAGAATATCCAAAATTCATGAAATGAGGTTTGCACCTAATAGTACTCTTACTCTTGATAGTCTAATTGGAAAGTTGACTACTTTTGAGATGAATAATTATGACAATATTGTTGTACTGAGTGTTGAGTCTGGTTTTATGTCATCCCTGAAGATCAGTAAATCTAGAAAATTTAGCATAACATAAAGAATGAAAGTGGCAGTAATAGCAAAGATGAGCTTGATGAGTTTGAAGAACTTATGGCTAGAGACTTCAGAAAGGTAAAGGAAGGTATAAAGGAAAGCTACCTATAGCTTATTTTAATTTGGAAGAACAAGATAAAGAAAATGATCGATCTGGTGATTGAAAGTTTGGTAGAAGAGATAATAAAGGAAACTGACACTATGACATAAGAAACAACTGAGATTAAAAAGACAAAGGCAAGAAGGCATGTTACCTTGTTGGAGAAGATGAGAATGACACCGACACCGACAGTGATGATGAAATTGAAGTGGTATTTTTTGCAATGAAAAATGATTCACAAGAGGAGGAAAGGTATGTATAAATAGACCTTATTTCTAAAATTAGCAACAATGATACTTGGATCATTGATAGTAGTTGTACACATTACATTACTAGTGATGAAGATAAATTTGAATACCTTGAACACTACAATGGAGGATCATTTAAAATGGGAAATGATACACCTTGTCTAGTGAAAGGAAAAGGGTCTATCTTATTGAATGATAGGATTAGATGCGATAATGCATACTAGGTAAAATGACTTAACTACAATTTGTTGAATGTAGTGCAGCTGAATAACTTAGGTCACCAATTTTTATTTAAAGTAAGAAGGTGAAAATATATGATAAAATCAGAAAGTTGGTTGGTACTGGAGGATAATCAAAAGGTAATCTATTCTATCTTGAAAATGTTGGAACTTCTTGTTTGTTGTCCAAAAATGAAAATGTATGGTTGTCTCATGTGAGCTTTAATAACATGATTAAAATCAGTAAAAAGAGAAGAGTTACAAGTTTACCAAGTCTAACCAAATCTGATCATGTTATGTGCAATCAATGTCAAAAAGGAAAGATGACCAAATCTAGTTTTAAAGAAAAGAATATTCATCTAAAAGAATTTTCGAGTTGGTACATACTGACTTATGTGATCCTATGATAACTCAATTTTATTATGGTGACAATTTTTTTTTTTTTTTTTTTTGATGACTACTCTAGGATGATGATAGCAATATTCTTAAAAGAGAAATCTAAAGCATTCAAGTTGTTTAAGTGGTATAAGGATAAAGTTGAAAAAGAAACTAGGAAAGAATTAAAATTCTTAAGATTTGATAGAGGAGGTAAGTTTATTTCTAATGAGTTCACTAACTTTTGTAATGAGCATGGAGTCAAAAGACAGGTTTCTACACCGAGGACACCACATTAGAATGAAATTACTAAAAGAAGGAATTGATCTATTGTTGATTGTGCTAGAACATTAATGACTCATAAAGATGTGCACAAATGTACTAGAGAGAAGAAGTTAGCACTTTTTTATACACTTTGAACTGAGTTCAACTGAAGAAAGACACAAACAAGACACCTTATGAGTTATGTTTTGACTATACACTAAATGTAAGTTATTTCAAAAAAATTCAAAGTAGATGAGCTACATTCTGAAAGATGATAGAAATTGTAAATTTGACTCTAAAGGTGATGAAGGAATATTTTTAAGATATTCTACTAAGAGTAAATCTTATAAATGTTTGAACAAGGCTACTAATCAAATGGTTTAAAGTGCTAATGTAAAAGTTGATGAGTTTTCTAAAAAGGATGATGAAGAAAGCATAAAGGAACTGGAAGACTATGGTATGTTTACATATGTTGAGCATCCAAACTATCTACCAAAGCCATAGGCTGAGTCTACCGAGAATCAGAAAATCCAAACTGAGAACTAGGAAGAAGTTACCAAGGAACAAAATAAACCTGAACAGGATGATGAGCAAAGAAGACAACAAGTGCTAGAAAGATTTGTGACTTTGAGCCTAAGAATGTTAGAGATGCACTTGAAAATGAGGAATGGATTAAGGCTATGAATGAAGAAATTGAATAGATTGAGAAAAAAAACACATGGACATTGCTACCAAGACCGAATGATAAAAATGTAATTGGTAGTAAGTGGATTTTAAGAAATAAGTTAAATGACAATGGTGAGGTCACTAGGAATAAGGAAATACTTTTATGCAAGGGATATGCACAAGAAGAAGGAATTGACTATGGTGAAACTTTTGCACCACTAGCAAGACTTGAAGGATTTTGTATATTACTTCCATATACTATACATAAGGGATTCAGAGTATATCAAATAGATGTGGAATCAACATTTCTAAATGGAATTCTTGAGTAGGAGGTCTACATAGAACAACCTTAAGGTTTTGTTGATCTGAATTAGAAGAACATGGTATGTAGACTACACAAAGCTCTCTATGGACTGAAGCAAGAACTGAGAGCATGGTATGAAAGATTACATGCTAATCTTATTAGTATTGTCTTTGTAAGGACAAGTGACAATAGTAATTTTTACATGAAAGGAAAATCTAATGATAATATTTTAATTTTTGAAATTTTTATTAATGACATAATCTTTGGATGACATGATTTGATTTGAAAATATTTTGCTAATGAAATGAGAAAGGCATTTAAAATGTCAATATTTGGAGAGATTCAATTATTTCTAGGTTAGTAGATTATACAATAGAATGATGAGATTTTCATCACTCAATCAAAATACATTAAGGAAGTGTTAAAAACTTTTGGCATGGAAGATTCAAAACCGGTAGGAACACCGATGGTAAGATGATGTAAGTTAACAAAGGATGATAAATCAACCGAGGTAAATTAGACACTGCATAGATCAATGATTGGAAAATTGATGTATGTGGTACATAGTAAGCTTGATATATCACATGTAGCTAGGATTGTGGAAATATTTTCTACCAATCCTAAAGATTCACATATGGTTGTTGTTAAAAGGATTATGAGATATTTGAAGAAGACTAAAGACTCTGGTTTATGGTACACAAAGGAAGGCAAATTTGAACTCCGAGTTTACATTGATGTAGATTGTGCTAGAAACATTGATGGTTAGAAGAGGATAACTGGTGGAGCATTATTTTTAGGAGAAAGGCTTGTGACTTGGATACAAAAGAAATAATCATGCATTTCTCATTCCACTCCTAAAGAAGAGTATGTTTCTTCTGCTAAAAATTGCTCAAATATTGCTTGGATAAAAGAAGTGTTGGATGGAATGAATGAGGTGATCACTGACCCAATGATTATATATTGTGACAACACAAGTGCTATAAACATTTCAAAGAATCAGATGATGCATTCAAAAACAAAACACATATCTATTAAGTATCACTATTTAAGGGAACAAGTACAAAAGAAGTAGGTGAAACTAGAATTTGTGAAATATAAAGAACAACTTGGTAATATTTTTACAATGCCCTTACTGAAGGACACTTTTGAGTATTTAATGACTAGACTAGGGGTCCGTCCCATGTCTATTGGTCACTAAGGTGATCAGGAGGTTGCATCAACCTATACTTTATCATAAAATAATTCATGATGATGCACATAGCTCACACTTTAGGATTCCTAAAGTTGTGAAATATTGTAGAAGATGGAACTCATAATTATATATTCGTACATGAATGTACTTGATCTAGACCAAATAACAGAGAATAACTTGGCTTCAGAAGTGTTTTTTTATTTTCTTTGGCATTGTTGTTATCTATTGATGAGAACATTAGAGAAATTAGAGAACTGAAAAATATCAAATTCATAGGGATAGTCTGTATGGAATGTTGTTTGTAGTTATTAAACATATTAAATATCAGGATAGGGAGAGCTTACCAAGCTAAAAAATTTATCTATGTAGTTGTAGAACACATGTTTGGTATGTGTAAGGCATATTTCATATTGTTTGTGTTCCCACCAATGCCAAAGGGAGAGATTGATGACCTACAACTGATTAAATATCTGGATGAATTGAAGAGACAGTGATTAGAGATCACCGAGTTGTTAAAGTGATATGTAAGATAATTAAATTAGTCAATATGATTTCATTGATGGGGACTAGTTTCGACTATATCTATCATGATAGTTACAAATATCTGAATATCTGTAGAAGGAAGAAATGGTCAAGAAATGAGATATCTACATAAGGAATAGATGAATATGACAGATAAGGATAAGGTATACATTGGGTAACTTATTTATGAGTCTGAATTTATATTGTTGACTTGAGCATGTTTCATTATTCCATTATGAAGAAGATATCAAAATTGAACAAGTTAATGTGGTCGGTAATTGAAAATTTATGTATACACCAAGCCAGTGAACTATATATAGAGTGATAATAATAACTAAGTTAGTTATCACTGACACATTCATTATTAATTGAGTATGGATGAAAACATTAAATGCTAATAAAATCTGACTAAAATTGTTGAGCTAGAAATTGTTATGATTTTAAGGTATCATATGAAGTTTTTTATAAGATCCAGATATGACATAATTCAGAGATGATCTAAAGGATGAGATTGAAATGCGTTATTGACACATCTTCCGAGGAAGGTTTAAGTGAAAAAATGGATAGATGAGATTAAGAAGCAAAATTGGATGGCTAATATGAAAATAGTTTACTTTTCTATTTAAGAGACATGATTTTTAATGTTGAAACATGTTGGATGAATATAGAATGCAGAATATTTCACGTGAAGACATTATTCATGCATTCCAGATCAAACTGGTTACAGATAGAACCAAGCTCTAGGCATAACTGAGAGTCAAAGATATATACACACTAAGTGAAGTAAGTTGGGGAAATATGAGGAAGTGAATTGATTAATGATCACATGAGTTTTATGAGCTTAGCATAGATCTAGATATTTGCAATTGAGTTGTATTTGAATCAGATTAGTACTATATCAGTTTAACCATTGATTCAACAAAATATATTAAACGAGTAGACTTAACAGTATTTTGTATTACCATATGACATTCAAGGAATGTTAATTGTTGTCTTTCTGACCCCATAGTGAATTTTGGTCTAAATTTAACTATTAGTGATAAATCCTCTTACCAAGTCACACCTAATAGTGTGCATTGTAATCTTTAACATGGTTGGCTCCTAACTGAGCTCACTTTAGAAGAGTGAAATATTTTGGGTTACCGATCCCGAGTGGTTTTTTACTGAGAAACTTTTCCATATTAAATCATTGGGTTATGTGTTATTTGTTATGATTGTTTTTCTATCATAGTTTACATACTTGATATTTGATTTAATCGGTAATCACAATTTGGATAATTACTGGTATTCGGTAAATGAATAGAAAGATTGATATTTTATCTTACCAAAGTGTTTGAATTACTGATTAAGTTTGAAAAAGTACATCTAAGAGTTTGGGACTTTAGGATAACTAACTTAACTGATTCACCCCCCCCTCTAAGTTATTCTAACACAAGTGACAAAAATATCTCAAGGAAGCTACTCTTGGAGATGCTAATGCTGATGCAATAAATATAGGAGCATTCTTTGGCAAGTGGGAAAATTTCTTTGGTAACTATGGTGGTGAGTAAGAAATTTCGCTTGCCCATGTTTGGTTCTATGAACATGTGTCATTTTACAATTTATGGAAATTCACATAAAAGGGGCCTTTTCATATTAAACTCCCCAACCCATTTCAAAATTCGGTTATAGAAACTGAAAGGTCCATTTATAAGTGTTCTTGAATATGAAAAGTATAGTTGCGTTAGATATTTTTCTCTTCAGATGCCTATCAGGGGAGAGAGTCATTTTTATAATTCTATCTTTGTAAAGGGAGGACCATGATTATTGTCCAGAAAGAAACAAAAACTTTAAGTTCTATAATTTTGTCTTGGAAAAAGAGAGGGATTTCTAAAACTTTGTGTTTATTTTTATTTCTTTATGGCTATTATTTTCTTATGTCGATTACAATCATTAATAGGCATTTTCATTTTTTATAGTGAATTATGTGCATGATTATTTAACAAACTTTGTGTCTTGAATGTTTACATAATCTAGAAAGATGAGTTGTTATTTTCCATAAGTATGTATTTTATGGGTGTTGCATAAATGAGTTGTCACTTTCCTTCACTCTCATTAGTTAATAAATTTTTTCTCTAGATCTACAACATGCATGTGCTTAGGTGTTAATAAGCCTTCCTACTTTCAATTAAAACCACACCTTGAAAAAATAAAAATTATACCACAAGAGGTAGTTGTACCTCTAAAATTCAAAGAAAAATCATCGATTTAATGGATATCTCTCGAATTATTAGTTTCTATTTATCTTGTACTTTGGACATTGTGAGTAATTTCTAAGATATTTTAGCAAGGTAAAGTCTGTAGCTCATAGATTTTTGGTGACTCCAGTGGGGAAATGAGGACAAAACAACTAGTTCTTTCTTGTTTCAGACATAAAATGGTGTCTCCCCAAAACTAAATATCGCTGACTCTATTTAATTAATATATCTAAGAAAAAATAGTTTGATGTTAGGATAAGTAAGGGATTTAGTTCAGAAAAGGATCTGAACCAATGATTAAACATATAATTATATTTGATTACGTAAAATAGGTTTTACAGGGTGCCTAAAACCCAATACATAATTAAAATATAATAATAAAAGTCTAAGTCTTAAGAGAACAGAAACTAAAAATGAAATAGGGAACTATCACGACCAAGAGAACAAACAAAATAGAGATAGAGATAACAAAAAATAGAGATAGGCAGAGAACACAAGTTAAAAAAAGTTAGTTACTTCAATATTTTTGGAATGCTTTAAAAAAAAACATCTATAAAGCTTAAAGGAAAGAGTTGAATCCATCTAAAGATCATAAATTTGAACTATTGTTAAGAAGTGTGTATGAAATATATTATCAACTCAAGAATCTTTAACAAGGGATTCATAAATCACAAACTATAGTAAAAGGGTTAAAATCAGTAAAAGAAGATAAAGAACCAGTATCTTATAACTTCTCAATTCTTGGTGAAAAAAATCCTATGCAACCATTAATGGAACCATCAGTCTCATGGGCCCATAATTAGTAGCAATGAACAAATTAACACCACATTGAAGATGAGTAATCTGAATCTTTTATGGCATGCATGTTGATGGGAAAAACTATGAAATCCTTCATTACATAAAATAGAGGTACTTTTCATGTGTAATTATGGATGAAAGTGGCCATCTTATATAGAGATTGATATAAATGCATTCACTTGTAACTGGATATTAATATAAAAGAATGTATGAATGTTCCTATTGAAGATAAAGATGAGGAGAACTCAAAAAAATAAATGCATACATGGAAGAATGGTCTAGTTAAACTTGGGGAAGGTAAGGATAGTTTCTACTCTCAAATTACATGTATCCTTAATCAATATTTTGTTTGTGCAATTGAAGAAGAAGTAGTTCTTGTCAAATTTGATCCTATGATCATAGAAAGTAATATGCACTCATCACAATTATCACCATACACCCAAAGATTAATTTATCATGCAATTTACAAGAATAATTTTAGAGTTTTGATGATTCTATTATGTGTCCAAATGAAGACATGATGGAAGTGGCAACTAAAAATAATGCTACAACAGAAATGAAAAGGGAAAAATAATTGGGGAATCTCAAAAGAAAATTAATTGGACCGGATTTAATGCATTATATGTACTAGTAGAATATTCTAAAAATCAGAAGGTTAGAGATAATCCACTTGTCAAATTTATAGATTCTGAATCAACTAATGAAAATTCATTCTCTTTTTGTAATAAAAATGAACTAGAAATATTAAACCTTGAGAATAGCTTTCAAATCATGTTGCATGAAAAAGAAGGGAAAATCAAATGGACACTAAATCTCATGTTTTGGTTATTGTAAAAAAATAGAAAATAGTCGTGCTCATAATGTAAGATTACAAATTATTACTTAAATGTGTTAGATTATCCAATTCTTTGTTGTCATTAATGTCACCATTCTATATTTGTTGGTATCAGTTCTTCCAGCTACTTTTTTTCAGTATCGGTTCTATGTTGACTACTAGAAAGTACCAACAACAGTCACCGACAATAGAGCTAGTGGTATTAACCAAATTAATTCATGATAAATATTGTACATGGCTATTTTAGTCCAGACTCATTACATGCTCACATTGAAATCATTTTTGTATAGTTGAGAACAATTATGTATTGACGATTAGTTACACCTTTTACTTTTTAGTCCCAACCAACATAGACTAGTATATACTGAAGATGGTATATAACTATAGCAATCTTAGAAATTGCAATAGATATTATAATTGATGATATCGATAATGATATACATATATGTGATCTATAACATGCAAACTATTGATAATGTTTTTTATTGTTAAAAAAAGATCTATTACACACTGAGAACTATATTCATGGAATTTATAGATGCATACCTATCATTTTAGTTTTATATATCTAGGAATCATTGATATTTTTTATCAAGATAGTGATTCCAAATGGTAGTGAGACACACTATGTATTAATAAATAATTACTTAATACTTTATAGCTAACCCTCTCCATGGTTTTTTCTTTCTTTGGTTTCCACAAAAACATCTTAGTGTTATGTGTTGTCTTATTTTATGCTTTCATCTCTTTAGTTTCCAAAAAAGTGTAAATATGTTTTGTAGAAAATTAATTAAATTATTTAAACTATTCAAGGGTGTATAGATTCAACCCTCCCCTATTAGTATACCATATGTTCAAAAATTTGTATCACAGCTAGTTCCTATGGAGGAGTTCAACCGCTCAAAGGAGATCTAGGAGGTTGAACAATTGACATTGACATCCACCATGGAAGAGATTGAATTCATGTTGGTATATGAAGATCTAGAATTATTTGAAAATAAAAATAAATTACAATTAGAAAATATTCAAATGGCTAATGACTACATATAAAAATTGAAATAACATATTTGAAAGTTTGAATTTAGACACAAGGAAGTAAGCAATGAACTTAAGATAGAAAATGAGACTATCACTGATCTAAGAGAAAAATGTGAAGAAGATGAAAAGACAAAGAAACTTCTAAATAATATAATTAAGAGAAAAACTAATGAGTTCAACTAGTTGGGACAATAAATCATGTCACTCAGATCTGATCAAGAAGTAACCAAGAAGAGAAAAGAAAAGATCAAAACCAATTCTAAAAAACTAGATGAGATTTTGATCTTTCAAAGATCTCCACAAAATAAGAAAGGACTTGAATGTGATACTAGTGAATGCTTGAAAGAAAAGGATGAATCAGTTTTGGTAAGTGAAAAACAAACAACACCTAATCAAGGTAAGACTCTTGTAAAACCTCAAGTAAACTTATGAATCCCCATTTCTTTAAGGGTCATTATTTTAAATGCAATAAATTAGGACATAAAGAAGTAAATTTAGAAATAGGATAAATATGAAATATATATCCTTTATAGTAGATGTTTCAATAGTAATATTTTTAATCATAAAGAAAGTCAATGTAGAAAACCTAGTATTGATAGTAAAATTATTACTAGATATTCTTATACATGTTTTCTATATGTTGATAAAGCTAACTAGTGTAGGTTAAGATAGAAAAAGCAAGGTAACTAATGTTTGAAATGAAAATTTTTTTGTCATATAGAAAGATATTGTAGATCAGTTGATGTTAAAAAGTCTAAATGAACAAGATGATTAACAAAGAAGTTAGAGAGGAAATGAAGAAAATATGGGTAAGGAAAGATGACAGTAGATCTATGATGGAGGAGTAACTTGGGTCCTTGGCAATCCTGTGTCACCAAAAACATTTTGGAGTTTGTCTCTATTGCTTGGTTCTATCTTTGACCAAGTTGGTTGGTAGCTAGTCAATTTCCTTTGGTTACTGAGTGTGGTTGGTTATCTCCTGGGTGGTAGGTTGTTTCACTGGTGCTTAGCGATGCTTGTTTTTTGCTCGGTCATCCTTGCTTGCCGAGTAGTTTATTTTGAGTTTCTGTTGGGCTGACTTGTGCATTTATGTTGGGTCACTGATTTAATGTTGGAATCAATCATTGGGAAGTGTGTGGTCCCAAATCTAACCATTTTTTCCATTGATTGTGAATCTGAAGGCCGAATCAATTCGATAGACTCTTGTATAAATGTATTTGCTTGGTTTAGGTTTAAGGCAGTTTTGGAGAGATAGAAGATAGTAGACATTAGATTGGAGATTTATGATAGATCCTTCCATGTTTGACAACTTGTGATTTCATTGTAATATCAGTCAATAACTAGGAAGGCCTTACAGCCCAGCATGTATGATTCTATATGATGAAACTTAATGGAAGATTTGGCATTCTCTCTCTCACTGTGTTTATTTTCTTCCGCATGTTGTTGAGTAGGCTGGATCATTAGAGTGTGCCATTGTTTGGCCCATTTTGACCTCTACCTTGCATCAAGTGGTATCATAGTGAGGTGAGATCTTGATCTAGGTCTGTGGATCTAGGTTTGTAGGTTCCTCTTGAAGCCCTAGTTGAATTGTTATGGGGTAGTAGATTATGATCTGACCTATAGTTGCAGAGGGTTATCAAGATGGTTCATGGGAGGTGAGATGTAGATCCAGGATTGGTAGACATGTTGAGACAAATTGCTACTAGATTGGAAGTTGTTGAGATAGCCTAGAGGAGAGGCATACATCAAGAAGATGTTAGTGATGATGAAGTTGAAGAAGACCAGGCGAATGCAAAACCTACACCTGTGATGGATCAAGGTGAAGAAAGATTTTTGAAGTCTTTGACAAGTCTAAATTCTACACCACAGTTCAATCCTCTTGAGTATGTTGGAAAGCTATGTTCTGATGAATTGGTGGATTGGATCACTAAGATGGAAAAGTACTTTGAGTATGAGAATGTACCTGAAGACAAGAAGGTGAAGATTGCAAGCACAAAGTTAAAAAGTCATGTATCCTTATTGCATTCACCTAACTTGGTTAATCTGATAATCACATGGTAAGAAATTTCCTTTCAAATTAGGTGAAGGATAGCTTGGTAAAAGTCATGTATCCTTATAGTTAGTCTAAAGTAGAAGGATAGCTTGGTAAAAGGATATACTAAGGAATTCTATAGATTAGATATCAGATTAGGACATAATGAAGATGATGCGGAAAGAATTGCTAGATACTTGAATGGTTTGAGAGTTTCCATCCAAGAAGAGATCAGCATGGTCAAATTGGAGAACACTAAAGAGGCTTATCAATTTTCTTTGAAAGCCAAGGAGAAATTGAACAAGAGACATGAAAAAAGGAAAAGAGGTTGAGGTGGTAGATTCCCTAGAAGAAGAGGTAGATCCTATGGTGAAAATAATAGATCTGAACCTGAAAAGAAAAATCTGGATAAAGGAAAGACTGAGTGGAAAGGTGAAAGTTCATCTAGAGGTAGAGGTAGTAACTACCGAGGTGGTTATAATAGAGGAAGTTTCCAAGGAACTTGTTGCAATTGTGGAGAAGAAGGACATAGATCATTTGAATGTACACAAGAAAGTAAGAAGGTTGGTAACAGTTGGAATGCTTTGGTGCAAGAAGAATCACTGAATGAACCTGAGAAGGAAAATAACTTGATGGTATGGAGAGCACTATGGAATGAAAGTAAAAAGGAAGATCTAGTAAGGAAAAGTTTGTTCAAGACCATATGTAGAGTTTTTGATAAATTTTGGAAGGTAATCATTGACAGTGGTAGCTCAGAGAATCTGGCATTTGAGGAGATGGTCACAAAATTGCAGTTGAAAAGGTTGGAACATCCGAAGCCCTATCAAATTTCATGGATCAAAGATGAGCACACACTCTTGGTAAGTGAAAAATACTATGTGAATTTGAAAATTGGAAAGTACTATGATAAGGTTTGGTGTGATATCATGCATATGGATTGTTGTCATATTTTGTTGGGTAGACCTTGGCAATATGATAGACATGCTATATATGATGGAAGATTGCATAAGTATACTATTGTGGCTGATGGAAAGAAACAAATCTTGTTACCTTTGATGGAAGAACCTGTTAGTAATGTTTGCACATCTGTGAAAGTTTGTCTGATGGAAGGAAGGAATTTTGTTAAGGATTTGAAATAGAATGATGTATGTTTTGTTGTGATTCCTAACAAGCCGAGTAAGAAAACTAAGGATAGTGTTCCTCACGAGACTGATAAGTTTCTCACTGAGTACAAAGATATCATTTTTGATAATGTACTTTATGCTTTTCCACCAAAAAGAAGCATTGATCATTGCATGGATCTTATCCCTGGAGCTAGTTTTTTGAATAAGGTACCTCATCGGTTAACACCTACCAAGAATCAGAAATTAAACTGACAAATTCAAGAATTGCTGGAGAAAGGTTTTCTTAGAGAAAGTTTGAGTCCTTGTGTTGTACCTACTGTATTGGCACCTACGAAGAATGGAGAATGTGTACTGATTCCAAAGAAATCAAAAAGATAACAGTGAAATACAGGTTTCCTATACCAAGAATGGATGACATAATGGACAGTTTGACTGGAGCAAAGTATTTTACCAAAATTGATTTGAAAAGTGGATATCATCAGATTAGAATTAGAGAAGGTGATGAATGGAAGACGTCTTTCAAGAAAAAGGAAGGTTTGTATGAATGGTTGGTTATGCCCTTTGGTTTAACTAATGCACCAAGTACATTAATGAGACTGATGAATGAAGTTCTAAAGAAATTCTTGGGTAAGTTTGTTTTTGTATATCTTGATGATATTATGATATTTAGTAAGACTAGAAAATAACATTTGTTGCATGTTAGACAAGTTTTGCAGAGATTGAAAGAGGAAAAATTACTGATAGATCTAAAAAAGTGTTCATTTATGAAAGAGGAGATTGTGTATTTGGGATTCATTATTTCAGCTAATGGTTTGAAGATGGATCTTGAAAAGGTTGAAGCTATAATGAATTGGCCTACACCTAAAAATTCCAATGAGGTAAGATCATTTCATGGATTGGCAAGTTTTTACCAAAATTTCATTATAAATTTCAGTGCAATTTGTAATGCTATGACTGAGACCATGAGAGGAGATAAAAGAGTATTCAAGTGGACACGTGGAGCTGATAAAAGTTTTGAGACTTTGAAGTAGAAGGTTGTTGAATTGCCTGATTTCAGTAAGGTATTTCAAGAGGAATGTGATTCAAGTGGTAGTGCAATTGGAGCTATGTTGAGTCAAGAAGGTAAACCTGTTGCTTTCTTTAGTGAAAATTTGAATGATGCTAGAAGGAAATATTGTTTGTATGATCAAGAATTCTATGCTATTGTTCAAGCACTGAATAAATGGAGACGTTATTTGATACTGAGTGAATTTGTGTTGTATACTGATCATAAAGCTTTACAGTATTTGGGTAGTCATAATAAGTTGAATCAAAGACATATGAAATGGGTTGAGTATTTGCAGAGTTATACATTTGTGATAAAGCATAAGAGTGGAGTCACTAACTGAGTTGTTGATACATTGAGTAGAAGAAGATCTTTGATGACCAAGATGAAAATTCAAGTTCTTGGTTTTGATGAGATGAAAGATTCTTATGAGGATGATCCTAATTTTTCTAAGTCATGGAGAAAGTGTAGAGAACCTATTCAAGATCAACTAAGTACAAAATGGGAAGAATACTTCATTCAAGAAGGTATGTTGTTTAAGGGTATTTAGTTGTGTATAGAGAGAGGATTAATGAGAACTGATTTGATAAAAGAGAAGCATAGTAGTGGTTTGGCTGGACATTTTGGAATTGATTAAACATGGAATTTTCTTAAGGAGAAATATTTTTGGCCTCAATTATACAAAGATGTTTAGAAATTTGTAAAAAGTTGTGGATTTTGTCAAGTTGCAAAAGGAGTAAGTTAGAATACTAGTTTGTATATACCGATTGCCATTCCTGAGAAACCTTGGAGTGACATTAGTATGGATTTTGTTTTTGGCTTACTGAAGACAATAACAGGTAATGATTCTATATTTGTTGTTGTGGATAGATTTTCTAAGATGGCACATTTCATACCTTATAGAAAGAAATCAAATGTAGTACATGTAGTATATCTTTTCTTTAAGTAAATTTTTAGATTGCATGGATTACATAAGAGTATTATCTCTAACCAAGACAATAAATTTGTTGGATACTTTTGGAAGACTCTTTGGAAAAATTTTGGCACTGAGTTGAAATATAGTTCTACATTTCACCCACAAACTAATGGAGAGATAGAGGTTGTGAACAAAAGTTTGGGAAATCTTTTGAGATGTTTAGTGGGAGACACACTGAGTAATTGGGATTCTATGTTAGCACAAGAAGAGTTTGCATACAATAATTTAGTAAATAGGAGTACTGGAAAATCACCTTTTGAGATTGTAAGTGGCTTACAACTGAGAGGTATATCTAATTTAAGAGACATTAATGATGAAAGTAAGAGAAGTGTTGAAGGATTGAAATTTGTTGAGTACATGAAGACATTGCATGAACATTTGAAGTTAAAGATGGAAGAGAGTAATCAAAAATACAAAGACAGAACTGATAGATCAAGGAGACATAAGACATTTGATGTTGATGATGAAGTGATGGTTCATTTGAAGAAAGGCTGATTTCCTGTTGGACCTTGCAAGATTTTGAAGAAATTTGACAATGGAAATGCATATGAGATTGAGTTACCTGATAACATGGACATATCACCTATTTTCAACATTGTTGATTTGTATGAGTATCATGAACCTAATGAAGAAATGATAGTACTGATAGAATATCCTAAGAAGCAGAATGAAGAAATTGAGCATATTCTGAAGCAAAGAGTTGGCAAAATTACAAGAGGAAAATAATCTATGGAATATCTGGTAAAGTAGAAGAATAGACCGATGGAAGAAAATTCATGGATTTCATAGTCTAAGTTGGATGTAGCTCAAATCATGCCTACTAAATGATTCAGAGAATCATTTCAAAATAACCCCAAGTGTCTGATGTAGGAGCATCTCAGGTCCTTGGCAATCCTATGTCACCAAAAACATTTTGGAGTTTGTTTGTGTTGCTTGATTCCTGCTTTGACCAAGTTGGTCAGTAGTTAGTCAATTTCCTTTGGTTACCGAGTGTGGTCAGTTATCTCTTGGGTGGTCAGTTGTTTCACTAGCGCTTGATGATTCTTGTCTGTTGCTCGATCATCCTTGCATGCCGAGTAGTTTATTTTGAGTTTCTATTGGGCTAACTAGTGCATTTATGTTGGGTCACTAAATTAATGTTAAAATCAATCATTGGGAAGACTGTGGTCCCAGATCTGATTGTTTCTTCTGTTGATTATGGATCTGAAGGCCAACTCAGTTCGGTAGACTCTTGTATAAATGTAAATTCTTGGGTTAGGTTTAAGGTAGTTTTGGAGAGATAGAAAATAGTAGACATTATATTGGAGATTTATGATAGATCCTCGCATGTTTGAGGACTTCTGATTTCATTGTAATATCAAGCCATAACTGGGAAGACCTTACAACCCAACATGTATTATTCTATATGATGAAACTTAATGAAAGATTTGGCATTCTCTCTCTCACTATGTTGTTATTTGCTTCTGTGTGTTGTTGACCAGGCTGGATCATTAGCGTGTGCCATTGTTTGGCCCCTCTTGAGCTCTACCTTGTGTCAATCTAGCTATAATGTTGAAGTTCATTCCAAACATTATTATCCTCGTGACTATCAATTAGGGGGGAAATAATCCCATATCTCTCTCCCATAATGAGAGATATAATTATACAAGATTTACTCAATCAGGGAGTCATAGATAAAAGGAGATAGAATGAAAATATTTTGTTTGATAATAGTAGAGATAGTAGATATATAATGTAATTAATGCACTTAATACTACTTTACCTTAAGATTATACAATAAATACAACACTTAAGAAGTCATTTCTCATTCTACAAAACGAAGAATTGAAGAGCAAAGGTACAAGGAAGAATAGCTCGGGTTTTTAGAAGGGTTTCAAAATTTCCTCTTTGAATTCACATATATTTTCACAATTAACTTTAGAAAAATTATTTGTAATGAATTTTGATGGAGAGTTTACTCTTAAGTTTGTAGATGAGTCTTCTGAGCCAAGACCAGTATGCAAACCATGCCCTGATATTTCAATGGAGAATGATATATCGAGCTATCTATCTCAAATCCCTCATGTTGTTGTCCTTGCTAAGGATGCTTAGATTAAAATCAAATGCAAATTGGATGAATTTGATCATTACAAGATCTCTGTGATATTTTAGAAAAATAATTTTAAATTGATGATGGAAATTGGAAGGCATAATTTTAGGTTTTGGTAGATAAGAAGCTACATGTTTTTGATAATTTTCCAAATTTATGCGGAGATGATGATTGGATAAGAAATGCCATAAGTTTATTTCACAAAACTATTCTATGGATAGAAATTTTTTATATGTTAACAAAGGATGATATTAAGAAGGTTATTGGACTAAACAATGTTGGTGAAGTATGAAAAAAAAGACCATCAAGAGTGATGATATCATAGCCCTAATGGGTGTTGTTTCTATGGCAGATAACTAAAAGTGAACCCCATTCTTGATCCAGCTATGAAATATGTATCTCAAGTTGTTGGAAATAAGGTTTACTATACTAATAGAGAGAATTTAGTCTTGGAAACAACTTTTTTTGTAACATATGAAATGGTCAAAGGTGTCGATTATGATTTGTGCACTCTTATTAAAGATTAGTTTATTTAAAAAAAAAAGGCAATTAAAAATTGCAAGAAGTATGTATCTTTCCATTTTGCTTCATTAGTTATTTTTCTACTATCATACTTTGTAAATACTATATCGAGATATGGTAGGGTTATATGGTCTGAAGATATGCACCTATCACTCATTAAATTGAAAGAAGGTTCAGGAAGAAAACTAGAATAGACAATAGAGATGATCACTTCTCTAAATTCTTTTCTATTTTATAATAAAAAAATATAGAAAAGGAATAGGATCCCTCCTTCCATGGTTGAAAAATATAAAAATAACATCACAGTTATCATCAAAAATGATCATTGTATAATGAAAGTCGTACAACCTAAAGAGAAATGTGTTATGGTACTCGATTATGATGTAAATAAAAAAAAAATATAAGAATATGAAAGGGATACTCTTTCTAGTCCTATTGACACTTCTAAAGAGAGGTTCATTATATCTTAAGAGAATTATCTTGATATTCACAACAAAAAGGTAGCCAAATATGTTAGGAACAATGTCGATAAATTACTAAGATGGGCTAGGGATTTTTCTGGCATTACCAAAGAAGAATAGGATAGCCTTTTAAAGAGAGTTACTCATTGTTCTACCAAAAATCATTCCTCTACTATAGTTGTTTCTACTTTTTCAATTAAAGTTGAGAAGGAGCATCCTTTTATAAAGACAAATAAGATATAGTCATATCTCATTGTCTCAAAGTAGCTCGAAGCCAAAATCCTAAGTGTTAATTTGGTCATAGTTTATTCTTTCAATGAGTCTGATGGTAACAAAGAACATTTTTGGATAAAGATGAGGAAAGAATAGAAAAGGAAAAATAAAGAGGTGTGTCTTAGTTATGATCCTATAGATACAAGTATAATTTATGTTGTATTAGTAGAGAATGGTAGAGAAGCAATCAACGAGTCATATGAATCTACCTCCCCTAAGGGAAAGAAAGCTTTTATTAATACTTTTTTACACTATAATAGTAAGTCTAATGGAGTTAAAATATTATAAGGTTGAGGTTACTATGTCTTTGTCAAATGACTTGAATAAAATGAAATAAAAAGCCAAACAAATGGATAAAGATTTTTACCAAGAATATATATATGAGGTATGCAAAGATGTAATAGGTAAAAAGTATGTTGCTTCATTCTCTATAGTAGAAAAAGAAAAAATGGACAAAACCAGGAAGACAATATGCTCTCTCATGGGAGATAAGTCTGTAATAGTTCAAATAACATAAGAAATGATTACTAGTTTAACTACTCTTTCTAATCATTTGAACATGCTATCATAGGTTGATATTGCTAGACCTTCCACCTTGCATAGTTCTCCCAGAGAAGAAATGGTTTTTACTAAATTCAATGATAATGAATTAACAACTTAGATCAATATACTCTAGAAATTGAGCCATTTGATTCTCTAGTCATAATTTTTTCTATGATAGGACCTTCTATGGTGATTGAAGAGATTCATAAAGAAAAGGGTAGCATTGCAACTGAGGAAAATGAAAAGAAAAAGGAAACTGAGAAAATAGTAGAAGTATGTGAGGAAATCAGGTCAAATTTTTTTGATTTGAACCTTAACACTTTTATACTAG
Source organism: Chamaecyparis obtusa (assembly GCA_027943335.1). Classification (NCBI taxonomy): domain Eukaryota; kingdom Viridiplantae; phylum Streptophyta; class Pinopsida; order Cupressales; family Cupressaceae; genus Chamaecyparis; species Chamaecyparis obtusa. The sequence continues at coordinate 221,436 of BSBK01000672.1, forward strand.
AACAAGTTGATGTACTTGAGAAAGAAAGCTTTGTACATTATAAGAAGAAGGAAAAAAGAAATAGAAAAAAAAGGAAACATATAAACTGGAAAAATGAAAAGAGGAAAAAATGAAATCAAAAGAGCATAGAGAAGACAAATTATTTTGGGTGTTTGTTTCTATTGATATTGTTGTGACAAGTAGCTCAAAAATAAAAGAGCTAGAGATTGAGGTTATTGACTAAAGACTGGATATCAGTACTAGTTCTGGTCAGTTTCTAATAAAATTTATTCCATCACCACTTGTGATTAAATGGGTCACCACCTCCAGATTTAACATAGATTTTGATAAAGTTACTTAGAAGAAATAACTTTGGTTAGGGAAACACATCACTATCTTTTCAAAAATAAAATTATTGAAATCTTTTGAGGAAAGAGGAGAGGTAATTGAAGAAACTATGGCATCTCTTTAGGCTATGGTTCTCTCATGTACAATAGATCCATCATGTACCATAAAAGATATGTATAAATTTCTCATAAATATAGTAAAGGATTCGACAACTTTGGTAAACAATAGAGTTTAGAAGAAAGAAGAATAAACCAAACAATTATTTTTGTAATAGTTCAAGATTAGGTACCATAAATATTTCTTTCATTTACATAATCTGATTCAAGAAGGACAACAACTGATGGAAGTTGGTAATAAACTATTTGATTTCACATTGAAATAGTCTATGTTCACTTAGAATATTAAATAAACAATGGACACAATTGAGAAATCCATAAAAAATACACCTATAGGTCTTATAAGATAACCAATGATATTGATGGTATAATGAGAAATTAATTGGAACAACTACAAAACAAGTTTTGCCACCTTCAACAACAAAGATAAAATATCAATATTCCTTTAAGTTGTATACAAGATATATGCATTCCATGTATCTCTTCTTGGAGTCCTACAATATTCAATGCACAAGGATATTCCTTAGGAGAGCCAACACAAATTAAAGAAGCATAAGATGATGAACTACAACTGATTTAGAACCTGAATGAAGAATTTGTAATTTAAGATTACTGAGGAGTTGATGATTACATATGCAAGATGATTAAATCAGTATTATGTCATCATTGATGTCAACTAGCTTGACAATACTTATCTTGTAAGTTAGTATACCGACACATCTGAAGAAAGGTGAAAGAGATAAAGAATAGAAATATATACATGAGGAAGATGTATATGATAGATGAGGATAAGGAATACACTGAGTAACTTGTTGATGAGTCTATGACTTGATGAAATTGACTTTATTATGTTGCATTCATCTATGATGCAGCATAGAGCTGAAAGGCACAAAGTAGTGTTGTCGGTAAATAAAGCATTTTAGTATACACTGATGAAATGTAGTGTATACCGAGTGCAGTATTAATCGAGCTTGTGTTCACTGACACATTTCTTTGTTAACCAAGAAAAATAGAAAGCAATTAAATGATTAGTTTAGTCGATAAAGTGATGAGCTATAAAATGTATGAAATTGAGGTAATAGATAAGGTTTGTTATGAAGATCGACAGCTAACATAAATAAAAAAGGATCTAATGTTGCAGATTGAAACGTGTTACTGACACATCAGCCGAGGAAGCTTAAAGCGGCAAAATCTGATGGAGGAAAAGAAAATGATTTACTTGTCTATATAAGAAACATTGGTTTCATTATTAAGAGACTCGAAAGAAGAAGATACTACAAAATTATCGTGTGAAGGAGTTTTCATGCATTCTAATCATACTGGTTAATAAGAACTGAGCTGCAAAACAATTACCGAGCTACAGAGAGTAATTACCGACAGATAGTAAGTTGATAAAGTATTGAATCTAAAGTGTTATATTGATAAAAAATATTTGAATGAGTTGAACATTTATCTGTAAACTACAAATTGAAGTTTTTTCAAGGCAAATCATCTACTCTTATTTATTTAACCATTGTACATAGTCAAATCTCTTAACCGAGTGGACTATGAAAGTCTTTTGATGTTTTATTCATAGAGTGAACATGTATATCCTGTCAAACCCAGAGTGACTGCTGGTTGGACGATAACTTCTAGTCTAAAATCCTCTAACAAGGTCACACCTAATAGTGTGTTTGTAACCTTTAATAGGGTTGGGTCTTCACTTCATAGGGTTGCCGGTCCCAGGTGGTTTTTCACTTCATAGGCTTTCCACATTAAATCTATTGTGTTATGTGTTGATTGTGATATTTGTTTGTTATCATACTTTTCATATTACATGTTAGATTTAATCGGTAACTATTATAAAGTTTAGACTGACAATCGGTAAAAACACAGACAGTGAAAGTATTTTCTATTTAACGAGTAGTAGAAGTTGTAGAATTGTTTTGGATTATACATTTTGAACTGTGAGACACTGGATAACTGATTCATTCCCCTCTCAGTTATTCTAACAATTGGTATCAGAGCTATGGTTGCTTAGAATAGAGTTTTAAGGACTTCAACAAAAAGATCTCAAGATGTATAAGAGGGAAGTGCCAAAGCTGAACAAAGATAACTTCGCAGTATGGCAAAGCCGGATGAAGTTACACATATCTGGAATTGGGAATTCTGCACTAGAACTGATGGAGAATGGCTACATTGAACCAACACCAGGTCCCTTGACACTTGATCAACTGAAGGATAGGCATCAACACAATATTAATATGATGGAACTTGTTGCTGCTTGCACCGATGCTAAATTTGAAGACATTAAGGGATGCACAACTGCCAAAGCCATGTGGTACAAGCTAACTTTAATATATAGTGGAGATGTGAATGTTAAGAGAGCTAGAGGAGGAATCCTAAGAGGTCAATTTGATGATATGAAGATGAAATAAGGTGAAAACATTGTTCAATATACAAACATACTAAAAGAGGTACTACATGCTATTAGAGAATCTAGTGGAGTTATTGACGACAAAACAGTAATAAGAAAGATTCTCAAAACTTTGCTACCAGTTTATGCGATCAAGATCTCTGCAATTCATGAAACAACGGCTACATCCAACCTCACCCTTGACACTCTGATCAGTAATGTAACGCCCCGCCAGGGAACCCAAGAGAAGTTAACCTATAACTTGCTACTAAGTTTGGTGAATATTTTTTTTTTAAAAGTTAACATACAAGATACATAACAGTGCGGAAGCAATTACCATTTACTCACATGAACAACATTCAACATAGATTACAAAACTCGAGGGTCCCTATGGTAATTGCTTCCGCACTGTTATGTATCTTGTATGTTAACTTTTAAAAAAAAATATTCACCAAACTTAGTAGCAAGTTATAGGTTGACTTCTCTTGAGTTCCCTGGCGGGGCGTTACATTTAGCTTACAACCTTTGAATTGAATAACTTTGAAAATAGTGTTGTACCTTCTTTTGAATCCACTTTCATGTCTTCTCTGAAGATTGGTAAGTCTAGTAGCAGGAATGATAAGAATAATGATAGTGACAGTAATACCGATGATGAACTTGATGAGCTTGAAGCTCTTATAGCCAGAAGATTACCCAAAGGTAAGGGAAGGTATAGAGGTAAGTTACCTTTAGCATGCTTTAATTGTAAAGAATTTGGCCACATCACTGCTAGATGTTTGAATAAGAAAGAAGATGATAGATCCAAAGACCGATCTGAAGGAAGCTATGGGAGAAGAGTCAACAGAGGCTACCGACACAACAATAGAGACAACCAAGATAGCTATGACAAAGGGAAAAAGGTATGTTACATAGCTGAAGAATTTGAATCTGAATCTGACAATGATGATGATGTAGAAGTAGTATTTTTTTCTATGAAAGATGATTCAGAGGAAGAATAGAAACATGAAGAAACAACACTGATATCTAAAGTAAGCAGAAATGATACATGCATCATAGATAGTGGTTGTACACATCATATAACTGGTGATATAGAGAAATTTGATCTACTTGATGAATATGATGGTGGATATGTTAGAATGAGAAATGATACACCTTTTATGGTGAGAGGTAAAGGTTCACTGATGATTAATGATAGAATAAAAAGTGAAAATGCATATTGGGTAGATGGACTAAACTAGAATTTGTTAAGTGTGGGACAGCTGAATAAATCAGGTCACCGACTTACTTTTGAGAGAAGAAAGGTAAGAATCTATGATGATGGAGGAAGACTTGTTGGAACTGATACACAATCCAGTGGTAATCTATTTTATCTTGATATTGATTAGTCTTCTTGTTTATTAATGAAAGATGAAGATGCATGGTTGTGGCATAAGAGGTTATGTCATGTGAATTTTGATAACATGATCAAGATTAGTAAGAAGAAAAGAGTTAGAGGGTTGCCTAACTTGTCAAAACCAGATCATGCTATGTGCCATGAATGTCAAAAAGGTAAGATGACTATGTCCAATTTTAAAAGAAAAAACTACTCAACAAAGAAGATACTTTAGTTAGTTCATACCAACCTATGTGGTCCTATGAGAACTTAGAGCTATTATGGTGATAGATACTTTATTCTTTTTGTTGATGACTATACTAGACTGATGACTATTATGTTCCTGAAAGAAAAATTTAAAGATTTTAAGATGTTTAAATGGTATAAGGTGAAGATAGAAAAAGAGATTGGAAAAAAAATTAAATGCTTAAGATCTGATAGAGGAGGTGAATTTATCTCTAATGAGTTTACTAATTTTTGTAATGAGAATCGTATTAAGAGACAGGTCTCTGCACCGAGAACACCTTAGTAGAATGGGATTATTGAAAGAAAGAATAGGTCAATCATTGATTGTGCTAGAACACTAGTGCTACAAAAGAATATTTCTCAAACATATTGGAGGGAAACTATCAGCACAGCTGTATATGTGCTTAACCATGTACAACTAAAGAAGGACACCAACCGGACACCTTATGAGTTATGGTTTGGACACAAACCTACTGTAAGTTATTTCAAGATTTTTGGAAGAAAATGTTTTATTCTAAAAGATGATAGAAATGGGAAATTTGATTCTAAAGGTGATGAAGGAATATTCTTAGGATATTCTACTAAGATTAAAGAATACAAATGTCTGATTAAGGTTATAAATAAGATGATTGAAAGTACTAATGTCCGTGTTGATGAGTTTGATGACAAGAACACAGAAGAAAGAAAAGAACTAGAAGACTATGGTAGATTCACTTACATTGGACTTGCTGACTATCTATCAAAGTCGCAACCTGTGATAACCGGTTAGCAAGAAAATAACCCTGAGGAATAGGAAAGAGAAACTGATGAACAAGATGGTGCTACCAAGAAAGCACATGAACCTGAACAGGAAGAACAAGAAAGAAGAAACTGAGTAATGGCTAGTTTTGTTAGAAGACATCATCCTGAGACACAAATTATTGGAAATAGACAAGCTGGAATGCAGACAAGAAGCAAAACAAGACAAGGTACATGTCTAGTCTGTGAATTTGAACCAAAGAATGTGAAAGTTTCATTAGAAAATGAAGAATGAGTTAATGCAATGAAGGAGGAAATAGAACAAATAGAGAAAAACAAAACTTGGTCCTTAGTACCCTAACCTAAAGATAAGAATGTTATCGATACTAAATGGATATTCAGAAACAAACTGAATGAAAATGGTGAAGTGACAAGAAATAAAGTGAGATTGGTATGCAAGGGATATGCACAGGAATAAGGCATTGACTATGGTGAGACATTTGCACCTGTTGCTATATTGGAAGGAGTTAGAATGCTACTTGCATATGCTACACACAAGAAATTTAAGGTTTATCAAATGGATGTGAAATCAACATTTCTGAATGGTATACTTGAAGAAGAGGTCTACATAGAACAACTTGGAGGATTCGTTGATCCAAACAATAGAAACATGGTATGAAGATTACACAAAACTTTATATGGTTTGAAGCAAGCACTGAGAGCATGGTATGAAAGACTGCATACTTACTTGTCAATTATTGGATTTGTAAGAACTAGTGAGAACAACAATTTGTAAATGAAAGGTGATACTGATGACACTATTATTATTGCTCAAATTTTTGTTGATGATATTATTTTTGGAGGTCAATATCATGTATGTAAATATTTTTCTGATGACATGAGGAATGATTTTGAAATGTCTATGTTCAGAGAGATTAAATTCTTTCTCAGATTACAAGTGATTCAACAGAGTGATGGGATATTCATCACATAGTCCAAGTACTTAAAGGAAGTCTTGAAGACATTTGGCATGGATGATGCTAAACTTGTGGTGACACTGATGGCTACTAGAAGTAAATTGAAAAAGGAACATGAAACTACAGAGGTAAACTAAACACTTTACCGATCCATGATTGGTAAGCTCATGTATGTAGTTCATAGTAGACCAAATATAGCACATGTTGAAATTGTTGGTAGATATTCTGCTAATCCTAGAGAATCACACATGATTGCTGCTAAAAGGATCTTAATATATCTAGAAAAGATAGAGGATTATGAAAAATGGTAGCCTAAGGAAGGTAAGTTTGATTTGAAGGTTTATACCGATGCTGATTGGGCTAGAAATGTGGATGACAGAAAAAGTACCACCGGAGGAGCATTTTTCTTTGGTGAAAGACTTGTAACCTGGACAAGTAAAAAGCAGGCTTGTATTTCTCAGTTTACAGCTAAAGTAGAGTATGTTGTTGCTGCTACTAATTGCTCAAACATTGCATATATCAAGAAAGTGTTGGAAGGAATGAATGAGGTAATCACTAACCTGGTGATCATATACTGTGACAACACAAGTGCTATTAATATTTCAAAGAATCTAGTGATGCACTCTAAGACAAAGAATATATCAATTAAGTATCACTACTTAAGAGAACAAGTGCAAGAGAAGAAAGTGAATTTAGAATTTGTTACATCTAAAGAACAACTTGCAGACATTTTTACAAAGCCTCTACCAAAGGACACATTTGAATATTTGAGGACTAGACTTGGGGTCCGTCCCCTGTCTATCAGTCACTAATGTGATCTGGATGTTGCATCAGCCTAATCTTATCAGAAGATCCTTCATGTTGATGTAGCATAATTCACACTTTGGATTTTGTTCAAGGTTGTGATTAAGTTTGAAGAACTGAAACAGATTGGGATATCAGTATACTAAGATATAGAGGAAGTAATGGACAACAAAGAGTTACTTAGCTACTATAGAGATGATTTTTTATTTGTTTCTTTAACATTGTTGTCAAAGGGAGAGATAAATAATATGAAAAGGAAAAGGAGATATGCACCAATCAAAACTATCTAAGAGAGAGATAATCTAAAAGGAATTTGAGAACTGAAAAGGTTATATCTACAGAATGACAAATCTCTATTTCATAATGTTGATTGACTAATGTATTGATTAAACATATTAATGCTATATGAGCTTAGCAAAGCATTTCATCACAAAGTTGTAGAATACATGTTTGGTATGTGTATGGTACATTTCATATTACTTGAGTTGCCATCAATGCCAAAGGGAGAGATTGATGAACTACAACTAATTTAGAGCCTGAATGAAGAATCTATAATTTAAGATTACTGAGGAGTTGATGATTAGATATGAAAGATGATTAAATCAATATTATGTTGTCATTGATGTCAACTAGCTTGACAATACTTATCTTATAAGTTACTATACCGACACATCTAAAGAAAGGTGAAAGAGATGAAGAATAGAAATATCTACATGAGGAAGATGTATATGACAAATGTGGATACGGAATACACTGAGTAACTTGTTGATGAGTCTATGACTTGATGAAATTGACTTTATTATGTTGCATTTATCTATGATGAAGAATAGAGATGAAAGACACAAAGCAGTTTTGTCAGTAAATAAAGCATTTTAGTATACACCAATGAAATGTATTGTATACCGAGTGTAGTATTAACCGAGCTTGTGTTCACCGACACATTTGTTTGTTAACTGAGAAAAATAGAAAGGAATTAAATGATCAGTTTAGTCGATAAAGTGATGAGCTGTAAAATGTATAAAATCAAGGTAATAGATAAGGTTTTCTATGAAGATCGATGACTAACATAAATAAAAAGGATCTAATGGAGTAGATTGAAACGTGTTACTGACACATCAGCTGAGGAAGCTTAAAGTGGCAAAATCTATGAATATGATTAAGCGGAAAAATCTAATGGAGGAAAAGAAAATGATTTACTCATCTATATATGAGACATTGATTTCATTATTAGGAGAGCCAGAAGAAGAAGATACCACAAAATTATCACGTGAAGGAGTTTTCATGCATTCTGATCATACTAGTTAATAAGAACTAAGCTACAGAACAATTACTGAGCTACATAGAGTAATTACTGATAGATAGTAAGTTGATATAGTATTGAATCTGAAGTGTTATATTGATCATAAATATTTGAATGAGTTGGACAATGATCTGTGAACTACAAATTGAAGTTGTTTCAAGGCAAATCATCTACTGTTACATATTTAACCATTGTACATAGTCAAATCTCTTAACTGAGTGGACTATGAAAGTCTTTTGATGTTTCATTCATAGAGTGAACATTGTTATCCTGTCAACCCTAGAGTGACTGCTAGTTGGATGATAAAATCTAGTCTAAAATCCTCTAACAAGGTCACACCTAACAATGTGTTTGTAACCTTTAATAGGGTTATGTCTTCATTGACCTCACTTCAGAAGAGTGAAAAATTTTGGGTTTTCGGTGCCAGGTGATTTTTCCCTTCATAGGGTTTCCATGTTAAATCTCTTGTGTTATGTGTTGATTGTGATATTCTTTTGTTATCATACTTTGCATATTACATGTTAGATTTAATCGTAACTATTATAAAGTTTAGACTAACAATCGGTAAAAATAGAGATAGTGAAAGTATTTTATGTTTACTGAGTAGCAGAAGTAGTAGAATTGTTTTGGATTATACATTTTGAACTGTGGGACACTAGATAACTGATTCACCCCCCTCTCAGTTATTCTAACATAAGATATGCTAGCTACCATTTGTATACATCTTTATTTCTTATCTCAAGCTATCACCAAAAGGAATGGAAATAAGGATTCCTGTATTGAAGAACTTCATAGGCTAAAAAAGAGACTTGAGTCAATCCAATTTGATGGTTAATATTTGTAATTTTTATTTATTTTTAATTTGTATAGTTTATGACCCCTTTTGTCATTGATGTCAAAACGGGAAGTAGGAAAAAAAATGAAAAAGATTTTGGAAAATCAAAGGAAGAAGTAGAATTTATCAATATGTCCCTCTCAAGGGGAGCATTATCGTACTTCAATTCTTGTTGATAAGTTTCAAAAAAAAATTTAAGTTTCATTTTTTGTTGTGCACATTTTTAGATATTCTGAATATTTGGGTTTTCTATTAATGAAAAAAGGGGAGATTGTTAGATTATCCCATCCTTGGTTTTCCTTTATTTCACTATTCTAGATATTTCAATATTAGTTCTTACAACTAATTCTTTCAGTATCAATTCTATGTTCACAGACAACAGGCACTAACAATGGTCACTGATAGTAGAGCTAGCAGTATTAATGGAGGTAATTCATGACTAGCATTGTAAATGGATATTTTTGTCTAGACGTATTACACACTCATGTTCATTTCATTTTTGTATAGTTGACATCAATTATGTAATGGAGATTGGCCAAATGCATTATTTTTTGGTCCTATCCGACATGGAGTAGTATATATCGATGATGTTATATAAATATAGTGATCTCACAAACTATCATGGATGTGATACATAACAATATCTATAATACTATATGTATATGTAATTTTTAACATGCAAAATATTGATGAAGTTTTGTATCAGTAAAAAGAGAAGATTTGTTACACACTAAGAACTGTAATCATTACATTTGTAGATGCATGCCTATAAGTTAAGTTTTTTATATTTAGGAATCATTACTATTTTATATTAGGTTAGTGAACCTAAACGGTAGTGATCCAAATTGACAGTGATCCACACTAGTAGAGAGAAACACTATATATTAATAATCAGTTTCTTAATACTTGAGAGATAACCCTCTCCATTTTTTTCCCATCTTTGGTTTTTGTGAAATTTTTTTGATGTTGTGTTATCTCTTTTTATGCTTTCAATTCTTTAGTTTATAGTAATGTTAAAATATGTTATGTGGATAATTACTTAAATGTTTTAAATTATTCAAGGGTATATTGATGCACTCCTCCCCTTATAATATATTGGATGTTCAATAAAAGTTTCCTACTAATGATTATTTACTTGAAAGTGAAATCATTATACCTTTCACACAAACCATGGTGGATAACTTTTCATCTCATGAAAAGTAGTACAAGAAATTGATTCTTGTAGAAGATAAGTTATATGAATTGGTGGTTGATGAAGGTAATAAAGTTGTATTTTTGGATGATTTCTTTTTGTCTAAAATAAAGTATGAAAATTTGGTTAGTTATCTCTATGAGGTGATTGATGAAAGATGGCTCTTTAGTTGTATACTAATGTTAAAGGGCTTATTCTACAAAAAAAGTATACATTGGGTGTTCATTTAGTTTCTAAGTTTTCCGATACTTCACAAGCATACATCCATTTTTTGAATGGGTCCTATTTCTCAGATCTTATCAATGGCTTTAGTACATGATTAGTTTTGGGCATGTTTTGAGATAGGGTCTTATGACCATGTACATATTTAGTTAGTTTTGGTCAAATGTGGAAACTATCTAAACTTTTTGTGAAAACTATGAACAACCCACATTTCAACTTACTTCAAAAACTACTCCAAAATCCCAAAATGATTTAGAAAATTTAGCCTGACCCAATTAGTAAGTCAAGGGGAATTGAATACATTTTAAATGTGTCACGTATTCAACAAGTTACAGTTTCTTGGGAAGTTTGAAACAAATTAATCATGGTTAAAATTTTACTATCTTTCCCAAAATGCTAACATTGAAGCCTAATAATTGGTTCAAAAGTCAACTATTCCCCAAAATCCTTTGTCTGAATTTTGATGCAGGAGCATCCTGGGTGTAAGGGCAATCTTGCATCACCCAAAAATATTTTTGTTTTTGTATTCAATAAGGGCTATCTTATACAGAGCTACTATTTATGGAAACTTGCTATTTTTAGTAAGTTGGCCTTATGATCTCAGAATGTTCTGATTTTACATGTGGAGGTTCATCTCAGTCATATTAGCCTGCCAACAAAGTTTCATGGCTAGATCAGGTCTAGTTTTGAAGATATTGAAGATTTTTGATATTGGCAGCAGGGTACAGAAACTTTGAACTCAATTTTGAAGGCTTTAGAGGCCCCGGATGAGGTTGAAAAATTGGGTGACGGGCTCTTTATACAAGTTGAGCCTGTAGAGCACTTCATGGCATTTTTGAAATGGGGTTATAATAGTCAATCGGGTCAACTGGTGATGACTTATGGTCTCCGGAAGTCAGGCCACCTAAAATGGCAGAAAATAATTTTCCTTCAAAATTTTTGTTCGGGTTTCAAAAGTTATTTTGAGCCAACTTTGATGTAATAAATTGAAAAATAAAATAATTCTAAGTTGGGTCAGCCCTTAGGGCTAAATTTTTGGAACCTTCTCAGATGGTGGAAATTGCCTATATAAAGAAGGCCTATAGTGTTGTCTAGGGCAGTTCTGGGTAGTAGATCTAGGTATTGATTCGAGGCTTTGTCCTACATAATATTGTAAGGGAATGCCCATGTGGCTTTGCATATTGTAATTCTGAAAGTTTGTAATTCCACATTTGTGGAGATAATAAGAAGACAATTTTCTGTTCTTGCATATTATTGTTGTTTCTCTATTTCTGTTATGTGTTAGTGGTATTAAGGGGAGCACCCTTCATCAAGTGGTATCAGAGCAGGAGTTCTTGAGTGTGTAAACAGATCATCGACTGTGAGGTAGTTTGCACCAGGACCATGGTTAGGGTTTCAGCGCGCATCACGAAAATGCCTCCACGAAGAGAACATGGCGGAAGAGCTGGTGCTGTGACACCTGAGGTTAGAGAGCTACAGAGACAAGCGCGAGCATTGCAAGAAGAGATTCACAGAGGAATGAATCTTAATGTCAGAGATGAAAGCGAGGATGAAGGCGAAGAAGAATATCAAGAAGGAGAAGCTGAAGTTGTGAATCAAGAGGAAGAAAGACTTTTCGAGCGATTTCCAATATTGGGAAAAGACCTAAGATTGAGGTTCCTACATTTTCTGGAAATCTTAACCCAGAGAAATTGATCGACTGGATCAATGAATGTGAGGAATATTTTGAGTATGAAGATGTGGAGGATCCTGATAGGGTCAAATTTGCAAAGGCCAGACTGAAAGGTCATTCGAAGATCTGGTGGCAAGAGATTCAATTGGAGCGAAATAGAAGAGGGAAAGATAAAATCACAAGATGGGATCGGATGGTGGATAAATTGAAGCAACAGTTCATTCCTATTGATTATGAGATTGACCTACTAAAGAAAATGCAAAGTTTGCAGCAAGCAGGAAGATCTGTTTAGGAGTATACAAAGGAGTTCTATCGACTCCTCATCAGAACAGGCCATGTGGAAGCTGATAAGGAGAAAGTTGCCTGATACCTTAATGGGTTAAGGCCAAGCATTTAGGAGGAGTTGAATCTAGTTCGAATGAACAGTATTGAGGAGGCATACCAGTTTTCCCTAAAAGTAGAGGAAAAGCTGAACAAGAAGTTTGAGAGTAGACAAAATGGAAGAGGTCGTGGTGGAAGATCTGGTGGATAGTCATATGGTGGCCGAAATGAAGATCCGAAAAAGAAGGATGAGGCTAGTAGTAGCCAGAATCAGAGAGGAAACAATTCCAATCATTTCCAAGATCAGAATAATAGAGATCAGAGAGGAAGAGGAAGAGGACAAGGTTTAGGAAGAGGAGGCTTCCGTGGAACATGTTTTCACTATGGAGAAGAAGGTCATAGGGCATTTGAATCTCCTCAATGCCAAGGAAGGACAGATAGGAGGAATAAAGGCCAAGCTAGAGTTGCACATGTAGATGAAGATGCGAGATCATCAAATTCTGAAGATGCTGAAAGAGTAGAAATGCTAATTAACAGAAGAGTCCTACTGAGTGGTGAGAATGAACCTGAACAAAGGAGGAGCCTGTTTCGCACTAGATGCAAGTGTGAGGGTAAATGTTGTGATGTGATTATCGATAGTGGAAGTACTAACAATTTGGTGTCAGATGAGATGGTGACAAAGTTGAAGCTCAAGAGACAAAAACACCCACATCCATATCGGATTGCCTGGGTGCAGGATGACCACAAGGTCATGGTCAATGAACAGTGCCTGGTAAAGTTCAAGATCGGTGGGTACCAAGATGAGGTACTATGTGATATCATCTTTATGGATGCACGTCATATGTTGTTGGGTAGACCATGGCAGTTTGACAGATGTGATGTACACGATGGTCATGCGAATACCTATTCCCTGACAAAGGATGGAGTGTGACATAAGCTAAAGCCATTGAAGGAGACCGAAGAAAAGGTATGCGGTAATGCAAGAATAAAATTTGTTGATGGAAGAAAATTCCTAGATGGTATGAGGCATGAGCATGTGTGTTTTTCTTTAATTCCAAAAGCTAGTAAAGAAGAAGTAGAGGATGTACCTGTAGAGGTTGCATATTTGTTGAATGAGTTTCAGGATATTGTATCTGATAATGTACCTGATGGATTACCACCGGTAAGGAAGATTAGTCATCAGATGGATTTGATTCCAGGAGCCAGTTTGCCAAACAAGGCAACACACAGAATGACACCAGCAGAAAGTGAGGAATTGAATAGACAAGTACATGAGTTGTTGCAGAAAGGATTGATTCGTGAGAGTCTGAGTCCCTGTGCTGTACCAGCGATATTAGCACCAAAGAAGAATGGAGAATGGAGGATGTGTACAGATTCTAGAGAAATAAACAAGATCACAATCAAGTATAGGTTTCCATTGCCATGAATGGATGATATTATGGATTGTTTGAGTGGAGATGTGTATTTCTCAAAGATAGATCTGAAGAGTGGATATCACCAGATTCGGATCAAAGAAGGAGATGAATGGACAACTGCCTTCAAGACAAAGGAAGGACTGTATGAGTGGTTAGTCATGCCTTTTGGGCTAACCAATGCACCAAGCACTTTCATGCGGCTCAAGAATGAGGTTCTGAAGGAATTTCTGGGTAAGTTTTTCATTGTTTACCTAGATGATATTTTGATCTTTAGCAAGACATTGGAGGAGCATATGATGCATATTCGTGTGGTGTTTGAGAAGCTAAGAGATGACAAATTGTTGATTAATTTGAAGAAGTGTAGTTTTATGAAGAAAGAGTTAGTGTATTTGGGATTTGTAGTTTCAACAGAAGGTCTAAAAATAGACCTAGAGAAGGTACAGGCTATCCTTGAATGGCCTACTCCAAGGAGTGCTAGTGAGGTAACATCTTTTCATGGTTTGGCTAGCTTTTATAGAAATTTTATCAAAAATTTTAGCAGTATTTGTGGTCCCTTGACTGAAACAATGAGAGGAGATAGAAAAGAGTTTAAGTGGACTAATGGGGTAGAAAAGAGTTTTCAATTGTTGAAACAAAAAGTTACAGAACAACTTGTTTTAGCACTTCCATATTTTAATAAGGTGTTTCAAGTAGATTGTGATGCTAGTGGTACTGCAATAGGAGTTGTTATGAGCCAAGAAGGTAAACCTGTTCCGTATTTCAGTGAGAAGTTAAATGATGCCAAGAGAAAATATTATGTCTATGATCAAGAATTTTATGTTATAGTTCAGGCATTAAAGAAGTGGAGACATTATCTACTTCCTAAGGAGTTTATTTTGTATACTGATCATCAAGCTTTGCAATATTTGAATAGTCAAGGAAAGTTGAATCAGAGGCATTTGAAATGGGTTGAGTTTTTGCAGAGTTATACATTTGTTTTGAAACACAGGAGTGGAAAGTCTAATAGGGTTGTGGATGCTCTTAGCAGAAGGCAACTATTGCTGGTAGAGATGTAGATTGGGGTGGTTGGGTTCAAGAAACTCAAGAATTTGTATCCAGAGGATCCTGATTTTGGTGGGGCTTGGAAAGCTTGTACAGAACCTGTTACTCTAGACAAGATGAAATGGCTGGATTTTATCATCCAAGATGATACGCTATTCAGACGGAGTCAATTGTGCATTCCACGAAGTTCTATGAGGGAGAATCTCATCAAAGAGAAGCATAGTGGAGGATTGGCTAGACATTTTGGTCATGATAAAACCCTTTCTTTGGTTGGTGAGAATTATTATTGGCCACAGTTGCAGCAAGATGTGAAGAAGTTTGTACAGAGTTGCAGAGTATGTCAGATGGTGAAGGGAGTGAAGCAGAATACAGGGTTATATCAGCCGTTACCTGTACCAGAGAAGCCTTGGGAGGATATTAGTATGGACTTTTTTGTTGGTTTACCAAAGACACAACTGGGACATGATTCAATTTTTGTAGTAGTTGACAGATTTTCAAAGATGACACATTTCATTCCCTGCAAGAAGACTAATGATGATGTTCATATATCAGAATTGTTTTTCAGAGAAGTAGTGAGACTACATGGTTTACCAAAGACCATAGTTTCAGATCGAGATACTAAGTTTGTTGGATATTTCTAGTAGACATTGTGGAAGAAGTTGAAGATAGATTTGAAGTTCAGTTCATCACATCATCCACAGACTGATGGATAGACAGAGGTCATGAATAGAAGTTTGGGAAATTTGCTGAGATGTTTGGTTGGAGATAAGCCAACAGGATGGGATTTGATTTTACCACAAGCAAAATTTGCATACAATAATTCTGTCAATAGGAGCACTGGTAAATCACCATTCCAGATTGTATATGGAAGTAGTCCAAGAAATGCATCTGAATTGAGAAAGATAGATAAAGGAAAAATAAGTAGTGCTGAAGCTGAGAATTTTGCAGAACATTTGAAGAACATCCATGAGGAGGTGAGGAAGCATATTACCAAGATGAATGCACAGTAAAAGGTTAAGGCAGATGAGAAAAGGAGGCATAAGGAATTTCAGGTTGGAGATGAAGTCATGGTTCATTTGCGGAAGGAGCGGT
>BSBK01000672.1:242500-400912 GCA_027943335.1 Chamaecyparis obtusa
TTTTAGAGGAAAAGTGTCTTAGGTGTAGAACTAGAGGAGACAATAGACACACTGAGATGATATTAACAATTTTGGAGGAAATTTGTCTAATTGATCATTGAAAGTACAATCATGTTGTACAGATGATTTAAGGTTCTACAATCTAAATATACACTAATGTAAATAGTTCAATGTTTCTTGAGTGAGCAAGGAGGATTGGTGAAGACACTTTATCAAAATCTCCAAAAGGGTTAGGTTAAATACCCTTTCACTATTTAATTATCATTTATATTAATGTAATAAGGAGGGGGGAATATTATGATATCACATTAGGTAGGTTTAGATATAGTTTTTATTAATAAAAATTGTGTTGTTTCTCTAGTTATTTGGTTATACAAATGTATTTGTATCTATCACTATCACTTTTATATTTTGAGTTTCTTGCAAAACATTTTAAAGGAAATTTGATTGAATAAATGATCATAAAATAGAAATCTTGATTGAATCATTTCAATAACATGTTTCTCTTTGTCACCAAAACTCCAGATAGACCCAACCAATAATTGGAAACTGTGAAGTGCAATATAAAGTTGGTTTGTCGATATTTGTTTCATATATACTCTTGTTAAGGTTCAAGAGTTTGGATATTTCCTCAATCTTCTAACAATGTAGATTTATAAATAATGCATAGATTGTGAACTATTGAATGGGGACCTAACTAAATCAAGATGGTCATATCTCATTATTATATCATATTTCTTCCACTTCCATGAATAAAAGGATAAGTTGTACCTAGGACACAATATTGGCAACAAATTTTGATCTTAGTATTTTTGGTAGCTTACCCAATAACCATGAATTGGATCTCATGAATTATTCTCTAGATCATTAGTTCATATTTTATCTTGATGGATATTATATATCTCAATGGCTCAACTAAAACATAGTGCCCATAATAGTTATCTCTGAAGACCTGCCATAGAAAAGAACTTTGGGAGTTTAGAGTTTTTGGCATGGCATCGAGTTCTCCATTTATGGGGAATTATTTTTTCATTAGAATGAGATTATAAGTTTTGGTTAAAAAAGATGATGTGGATATCACTAGTTTTCACAATAGTTTCTACAATGTTTCTCTCATGGCTTCATAAAGAGGAGTTTTCATCTATCCTTCAAGGGAGTTTGTATTTATATGGGATTTGGCCTGTATTTCATCTCTAGGATTTATCTCTCTATCTAACTACTATTATAGAAGATAGTACTCTATGACCTTTCATAGATGCATCTCCTATATGGTTGGATAGAGCTAGACCTCCTTAGGTTCATGATGTCTCTAGAATTATTAAGATGTGTAGTGTAACTCTAATATCTGCCACCATTATTTTAATAATTCAATTTTATTTTGACCAATTTTTACCAGTCCATAAGATTAAAGTGGATGAGGAATTGATGAAGATATAATGCTAAAATTCACCTAGATTGAGTCGAATTCAAAGATATAAAGTAGTATGTTGATAAAATCATGAAGAGCCCATGAAAAATGAGAAAGTGTAGTTGAATCATATGAATCGATTTCTAAATTACAATGTGGACATGAATGATAAATATGGAATATTAAATAACATACCTTTTCATTGTGTAGAATAGAATTTAATCTCTCCAAGATGTATAGGAAATGACTTTTCTACCTTATATAAATCTTTCATTAGAGATGGTCATATGGAAATATCCTTTGGGAAAATATCTGAGATGATCTCGTTAGAATTTGCAAAGGAATTTTCATAGTAGATAAATGTGCATCTAAATGCTGCAACCAAATTAGTAGATTTATTCCCTAGTTAGTTAGTATACTTTTTGGGTTCTCTATGGACTATGTATTTAAGCTAGTGGAATTTGGGTATATACTAATGAAAGAGTAGAAAAAGTTAACAAGATTCAATTGGAAGAAAAATATGTCAAGAAAGCTTCTCTTAAAGATGCTAATGTTGATACAATAAATCAAGGAGTATTCTTTGGCAAGTGGACAATATCCCTTGGTAACTATGGTGGTGAGTTAGAAGTGTCACCTACCTATGTTTTGCTTGAAGAACATGTTTCATTTTACAATTTATGTAAATGTACCATCCTAAAAAGTTAGCACCCATTATTAGTGGATTTAGGACCTATTAGATCCCATTTTATCTAAATGTCTTTAAGCTTGATTTTATGTATCTTTCATTTTCTCTCCCCAAAACTTTATAAACTTCCCAATACCTAGATTCACTTCAAAATTAATAATGCTAGGACTAGGTCAAACAAATTAAACCTTGTCCTACACTAGGTTTAACCAATTAAACCTTTTCCTAGGGCATTGCATTTGAGTGGGCTCTAGGCCCAATGTGGATTTTTTCTTCCTAATCTTTATTTGTGGTCAACTCGACAATATTAAATCTTGAAATGAGTATGAAAGAACATTAAGGTCTATCATTTTGACATCTAAAATTTGTGCAAGATACCTATATGCAATAAAATAATATTTCAAGTTAAAGCAAGGTTTCATGTTCTGCAATTAAATTTTTATATTAAAGATTAGAAAGCAAGAATCCATTCAATATCCACTCAAACAAATGAAATCTTCCCTAGTTGATGTGATTTTCTCCCCTATGCTGGCCAAGAAGAGGAATTATCAGTGAGAATTCTTAGGCATTGAGAGAGGGGGGCTAAATCAGTGCAAAAAAATAATAGATTGATCCAACCACCAATCTGAATAGCTTCAATAATAACTTCCAAACCACAAAGCATATAGCTAAAGCAAAAAAATAAAAGAAAACAATATCAAACATCCAAAAAATCATCACATATGACACAATGAGTTTTGCATTGAAACCCTTGGTTTAGGGAAAAACCATGGTTGGGATGAAACCCACAAGCCCACTACCATAGTAAATGAGTTTTCCCTATTAGGAGATTACAATTAGCCTTTCTAAGAGTTCAATCTATTAGGATTAATTAGTACCTTGTTAGAAGTACAATAACATCTGAAAAGATCTACCTTGCAAGAGGATTTCAAGACTCTGTTAAGATCTCACCTCGTTAAAGGATTTAAAATGAGGAGCTTGTTAAATTTCACTCTATTAAGGGTTTTGCTTACTGTAATTGCTAGGGAACAAAATGCGAGTGATCTAGATGTAGCACTAATTTCTTGTCAGATCTAATCTTTTCCTTGTACACTATATCTTCTCACAACTCTATCTCTATTATATCTTTGATGTAAACCCTAATTGAGATTACAAACCTTCTTCACAACCTTCACATCAACCATAGAAACATAAATAAATAAAAACCTTTGCAATATGACAAATACCACTTATATACATTCTTTGCACTGACTACATAAAATAATATTTTTTTCCTACACAATAATTACATACAAAAGTGATAATATAAATATTTAAAATATTTTCCTATGACCACATCAGATCAAAATAAGATTTCCATGATATATTCTCATAGTCAAACACATTTTGACCTATCCAATTTACCACATTAAATATTCCTTATAAGATAGAATCGATTCCAAGAATTCCAACCCATCAATTCTATAACCCTGATTACATGTCATCATAAAAAAAAAATCATCGCAACCACTATACCCCTTACCAATCTAGAATCTTCCAACTGATTCTCAAGAGCACAAGTGTTCTTACCTATCTAAAAGACAATGTCAATAAAATATCTCTTACCGATCAACCAAATGAGTTTTAGTCATAACCACACTGTAGTATGACCATGTTGATACTATATCTTTGATCTCACCTCATAATTCTCCATCTATGAAGACTGCTACAAAATTGTTAACCTCATTGGCTATCGATTTTCTAGACTTAGCCAATTTCATAGATCACCGATTACATATCCTTCACACATATTACATCCTTCACTTCACTAATTGTGATACATAACTTAACTAACTTATTTTCCATCAATGAAAACTAAACCGATGACTTCCTATGACTATAGTCAATATACATCACAATGTCAACAAACTCCCAATCTTGCTTTAATGCCAATATTCTCAAGCTAGCAAGAAGATTCAGAAGAATACTTTCATTCAAGATCTAGTAGTGGTAAGTGTAGATACATTACATTTTTGAAGGAATCCTTTACTTTAAAACACATTCCAAACATACATTTTCAAGTATATTCATGGATTTGACTAATTTGTATATCCATCCATGAGGGTTTTTCATGCAAGGTAAATCTGACATTTATCTTGTTTACATTAATTTTATTATGAAATATCTATTACATTTCAAGGTTGATTACTATATGGGGGCTTGACAAAGGCAATCCCCTTTTGAATACCTCTTTCCCATTTTATTGTTTGTAGGAATAGATTTTTCAGAGTTTTGGATCTTGATTTCAGGAGTTTCAGTCTCAGTTGTAGGTCCTTGACATATTTCATCAGATTTGTGGTCTCTAAGATAAGGTCAATTTTTTTTTACTGGGTCAACTCTGTTAGACATAGTCCGTTGGATCTACAAATTTCACAATCAAAATTTTCATATGTTAGAGTGCTAGATCCATAACCATTTTTTATTCTAACAGTTTTGCAATAGTCAAAACCACATTTGAAATTAACTCATCTTCCCCTAGATTCAAGGTCTGTTCATTCCTTCTCTTTTTATGTTGCACTTACTTTTATACATCAGATCTAATATTAGATATTGTTAGTTATCATTTCATTTTATCATTTTCTTTAATACATGTGTACATAATTATTAAATATCTTATACATCTTAATATTAAAGGAAACCATCCAAAAATCAAACTCCATCCTAAAATCTAGATATTTCATTAGTACCCCTACATCCTTTTGGGTTGTGCTAATCTGATTGGGGTTTGAGGGAGAATCTTTGGGGCTATTCCTAATGTATCATACCCCTATCCATTTGATTTAATGAGGGATCTTTCTCCATATAATTTCTCACCATTTGTTATGATACAATAAATTGACAAAGAAAAGGCCTTTTCATGTTCAACTCCCTAACCCATTTCAAGATTCATTATAGAAACCGAAAGGTGCATTGATAAGTGGCCTTAAGAATGAAAAGTATAGGAGGGAGAGATATTTTTCTTTGGATTCCTATTCTTAGGGGAGAGGGTCATTTTTTTTAATTGTAGATTTATAAAGGGGATATTAATGTATTCTTTAAAGTGGAACATTATTATTGTACAAAAACAAAGACTTTGAACTCTGTGGTTTTGACCAAGAAAGATAGGTGTTTTTCTAAAACTTTATGTTTATTTGTGTTTCTCTTTGGTTGATATTATCTTACATCAATTACAACCATTCTTGGGTATTTTATTCTATTCTAATTAATTCAAGTGGGATAGGTCCCAAACCTAACAATTATAGTGAATCATAGTCAATTATAGTATTTTCTTCTATTATAGTGAATCACATGTGTGTGATAATTTAACAAACTTTTTCCTTTGAATGCTCACATAATCTGGAAAGATTTTTTGTTACTTTCCCTAATTATTTATGTTGCGTCTATCAAACAAATGATCTTTGTTTCATTTTCCATCACTCTCATCAGTTCATAAATCTATTGTCCACATATGCAACTTGCCTTTTCTCAAGTGTTGGTAAGACTTTCCTACTTTTTGGTTAAAATCACACCCCAAAAAGATTAAAATTATATAACAATAGGGAGTTGTACCTCTAAAATTTACAGGAAGATAATCCTTTTAATAGAGGTCTATCTAGATGTCATTTTCTATTTGTCTTTCATTGTAGGCATTGTGAGTCATTTATGATATATTTTAGGAAGTAAACCTCTACAACTAACATATATGAAGTTTCATGTATAAGGAGTGGGAAAGATAGAAAAGAAAAAACATGTCCATTTAGGGATTTAAATAGTCATTAAAAGTCACAAAGCCCTCAAAATATCTCATGTCTACATTTCTTTGGTATTGGAACCCAAAAGGGAAGCACTTGTTCAGAGTTTCATGATATGATAATGTCTTTTAAAATTATTCATTCTCAAAGACATGGGTTTCTATAAAGTAGTTTGTCCCCCTTGTTTTTGGAAAATAATAGTGGGTTTTCCTCTCCATCTTAGCTATAAATTGGAACCAAGGTATAGTTATTTTTTATCATATTTAATTTAAATTTTCTAACAAGTTGCAAAATTATTTGGAGAAAATAAATTTATTTTACTATCTCTATTGTCTCTCTTTTGAATATTATAACATATGTTATCTTTTCCTCTAGTAGTGTATTTTCTCAAAAGGGTTTCTCCACTTAAATATAATTGTTCTTTTTCTATGCTCTTTTTATACTGTCTAAATATTTCAATGATATAGTTCTGCTAGTATAAAATTTCAAAATTTCAAATCAAATAAAAAATTTAATATCATAATATTTCACAACAACTACCCCCATTTTTCAGTTTGAGAAATGTAAGAAAGGAGAGAGAAATGTATCTACTAGTTTTGATTTTCTACATCAAATGGAACTACTTATTTGATTTGAAAAGGTTGAAGATGTTTCTTATGGAGGGTGTTGGTGAATTTGGATGGTCGAAGATGACTACATTGAAAGAGATATATAAAGACCATAGAAGTGAGTAGATTGATATTCCATCTTGTAGTTAGAGGAGTGTTAAAATGACAATGGGTAGCCAGAGAGATATTAAAATTAGTGATCATAGCTACAAAACTTTATTGTGGTTTTTAAATGTTTCCAATCTCTTTAGCTATGACTATGACTCTTTCTACTAGGTGGGATGCTGAGAGAAATATAGTTGCAAGAAAAAAAATGTAGTTTTGGAGTCTTCTATTTCCCTTAGAAAAAAAGTCTCAAAGTTCTCCCCTACAAAATGAGATGGTGAGAATCTTGCATCTTATTTTTCTTTGTATCAATAACCACCTCTATGTGATAGTGGCATCATTTAAAATTCTAGTTGGTTCTCTGGAAGCAATTTAGCTTTGGGACTTGTTAGATACCAATCAACCAATTACACTACAAAATAAAACTAGATGCAAGAAATTTTAAATTGGGAAAATATCCTTTGTAACTCACTAGTGGTAGTCAAACATAAATGGTATGTGAATGGTTTGTAGCTTTGAACATTCCTTACAATTAAATAAAAGAAACACCATAAACATTTTTTAAGAGATCTAAAAATTTAGGATTTTGTACTAGGTAGGAATATAGAAATATATAATTATTTTATTTCCATGGAGTCTTGTGTCCAATAAATTGTAAATTAAAAATTGGAAAAGAATTATTGAAAAAATCACCATGTGTTGTCTCTTGTCTTTTTCTCTCATCATTGCATGAATTTCTCCATCAAGGAGGAATCAATTTGTCTTCATAAATTTCATTGTGAGTGTGTAACTGCATAGTTTAGGTTTCTTTCAAAGAAATAATAAAATATTTGTTGTAAGTTGTAATAACTATGTGAGACTGGTAGCGATTCTTTAACTAAACATATTTCCTAATTTGTTGAATAATTATGCAAGGAGTGATTATTTTAAAGACCATGTACAATTTTCTTATGTTTCATTAGGGATCAAACTCTATCCCAATGATAAGGTACTATTCTAAATATTTTAAGTTCTCAGTAACCACCAAAATCAATGAAATCATTTTTACCTTTCATATTCATAGAAGTAGTTTTAATTTATTTGTAGTCCCAAATATTCATTGTTGAAATAGAATAAGAATTTAGCCAATTCTATAGTATATTTTTTGTATTCTAGTTAAATACACAGAGATTCATATATTGAAATGTAGTACTTGTCTTGAAGTTGTTAATATCTATGAGTATTATAGATGGTCACCCCTTATGTCTTGTAGAGATAAAAGAGTAGAGGAATTATATGCATTTTTTCATAATTCCTATCGATTAACCATTTGTCTTAGCCCGCCATTAATGGGAGAAGGCTAATCCTTAGGCTAAATCCAAGGAAACAAATGGAGGGACCAACACAACTCTTTCAAATTCTTTATTGGTGAATGACCACTTATCCATTTAGTGCTTAAGTCCCACTTGAACTTATTTGGTCATCTTCCTTCCAAAAGTATAATTAGGAAAAGGTAAATCATATCTTTATTCTACCCCCACATTTTGACTTATTGTGCAAGACTAATTGACATTAAATTTTGAGTTTTGGAGACATAGTTTCAAAGTTTGGTGGTTTTCTATTCTAGGTTTGGCCTACCTTCAATTTTTTCACTCTGATTAATTGTCTTCATAAGTGTAAACAAAAATTTAATATATATTATTATTATTATTATGGTCCTATCTGAGGCCTTTAAAATAATGACAATCCCTAAACAAAAAACAATGTTCTTTTCAGGTTATTCCTTTGATAGTATGCTAGGTCCACTATAATAGGATGCACATGGCACATATTCACATAGTTGTGATTGTTGTACCCCATGAGGCATAGAACAAGAACTTGGAAATTATAATAATGAACATGAATTTTGGTGATAATATTCGAGGATGGGTATCTAAATTAATGTTCATGTATTTTATTATTTTCTCAAATAATATGAATTTAATCTTTTATATCTTATCAAAATTGATTTTGTTACTTTTTTTGTGTTGACTTTTTGTGCAGAAAAAAAATTCACCCATGGTTGGTATTTTACTTCAATATGTTGGATTATGAAGATGGGGGGGGGGGGGGGGGGCGGTGTGAATTTGTAGTTCCTGATTCCAAATACCTAAAAATATTTTCTCTAATTAACTTGGTTAAACACAATTCACTATTTACTGACAATAGTAAATAAACTTTAACAATAAGTAAATCAGTCACATAAACCATTCATCACATGTAACACCATTATTTAACATGGAAACCCAACTTTGGGAAAAATGACTACTAGAATTGTCACCCACTAAGAAAATACTCTTCTTAAGTGCATTTGGTTAAGAGCCAATCTGGTTAAAGATTAAAAAACACATTGTTAGTTGTGACCCAATTAAGGGATTTACCTCAAATCTGTTAGGATCTTCATCTTTTTAGGAGTGGCCTTGTTAGAGGACTTCAAACACTCTTTATAATGTTACCTTCTGAAAGGAGTTTACAATAAGACCATTAAGTCTACTAAGTTAAGAGATTTCTCTGTTACAAATGAAAATAAGAAATAGTAAATAGTTTGACCTGTAGATTTGCAACTATCTTTTCATAGCCAGATCCTTTATGCTCTCTTCTATCTTCACTTCAATCCTTCACTTTCCACTGGCTTCAACACTTCATCAAATCATACTTTCTGACTTGAAATCTCATTGTTCCTTCTTCACTGCTTCAATAGGTGACTCTTCAACTCTTCAATTTTCTAGCCATTTTATCATACAAATCCATCCTTTATATAGACATGTTTTCCCTCTTAATTTCCTCTATTATTTTTTCCATTTGTTAATCTTAACCATCCAATTCATTATACCTTGAATCTGGATCTCAAAAGCATGTTTTATTTTCACCTAGGAACTTGAACTTTCTTGAAACTTGTTCCATCACTTTTAACTATTTAGATCTAAGCCATAAATCATCACCTTAAGTTTTCATGATCGTAGATCTTTGTAAATAACTTTCCTTGTCATCATGATCATCCAACTCAGCATAGCTAATCATTAAATGTCATTTCAATCCTTATTTAATTATTGTTCCTTTATTGATGTCTCATCTTGAATTTTGGTTAACTTTGCTTAGTGTCTAGAACTTTCCTGCTCAAGTTCATGAGTTCCTCTACTTCACCGAAACATACTTCCTTTTATCTTTTAGCTTTACAAAGTGAATTTTCTTTCTTGATAGCCAAAACTCTTTTGTTTACCGACTTGACAAATCTTCATTTCCATACTTTACATACTTGATATAATCATATGTTAGGAAGAACACAATTATATCAATGCAAGCTTATAATTTTATGATCTGTATCAGTTTCCCAATTAAGTTCTTCAACTTCACAAAATTTGATTTCTTCATCTCCTTACCTCATTTGTACTATCTCATAAACTGAATGATATGGAAACATAAGATAAACCAGAAATCAATTTCTTGACATCAATAAAATACAATAACTGATCTAACATTTCTACTATCTTGTATTTCTCTAATCTTGGTTGGTCTTCATCATCATCACCATTAGTTATAGTAACAATGTCCCTCTTTGGCATTGATGGAAATACTAACAATCTTCATTGTCCAATTTATGATGGTAACACTTTACTAACATTCTTATACTCCTTCTAACCTATCACTTCTTTGTTCATGTTCTCTCTCTTTCACTATTCCTATATCGCTAACAAGAATTTATTTTCTATATCTGATCTTCTTCAATTTCATCTCTCTATGCAACATCAATGCATCAACAATATTATCCTTCTAGTAATCATCAATAGTATTCTCCCTTATTCATTATCAGTTTCATCTCCCTTATTAATGGTATTCTCCCTCTTTGAAAATAATGCCAATGACACATACTCCTAGAAACGTTTCTCAAGAAGTAGCTTATACCTCAAATGTATTGATCTTTCATTACAGTCATAAACTTCTTTTCACAACTTTAGGCTTCATGTAAAGAGTGAACACTAGCATCAACCCACAAAATAGATATTCTAATGAATACTTAAATTTATGTAGTATGCATCTTTCCTTAGTGAATATTGGATAGGGGAAGAACCCCTAACTTATCTTGGAGATACTCAAAAGAAAACTTTGAGAATGGTTTGGTAAATATATGAGATATGTTGCTTATAATTCACATACTTCAATATCACATGCTTATCTTTTAATTTCTCTCTCAAGTAATGATACTTGATTGAAATGTGCTTTGTCTTTGAATGCATCACATGATTTTTGATATGTTAATATAACTAGTGTTATCACAGAAAATAGTAACTGGATCAGTAATCTCTTCTTGTATACCTTCAAGTAATTGTTTGATCCACACTATATTTGAACAATTCTTAGCTACAAAAACATACTCATCTTCAACAGTAGACTGTGAAATACAAATTTGTTTCTTTCTTCACCATGGCACTAATATTTCTCCTACAAAAAATCTTTGTCAATTGTTTTTTTTTTTCATCAATATTTTTAGCCAAGTCAGCATCAATATACACCTTAAGATCAAAATATCCTCCTTTAGTGTATAATAGACCAATATCTTTAGTCCCTTTGAAATATCTCAATTTTCCTTTCACTGTAGACATTTGTCTCCTTTGGATTAGCATAAAACCTTACAACTATACAAACTGCATTTGCAATATCAGTTTAGCTATAAAACAATATACTATAGTTTACCAATCATGTATCAATAAATTGTTTCATTTAGTTCCTTTGTGTCATCTTCCTTTGACAATTTAAAACCAGTAGCCATCGGTGTTCCAATCAGTTTAGATTCTTCCATAATGAATATCTTTAGGATCTCCTTGATATACTTAGATTATATTATGTAAATCCCATCCTTAACTTGTTGAATCTAAAGTCCAATAAAGAATTTAATCTCTCCTCTCATAGACATGTCTCAAACTCCTATCTCATTTCCTCAGCAAATGGTTTATACATTATCTCATTTCCACTAGATATAATGTCATCAAAAAATATATCAATAATCAAAATCTTATCAGTACTATCACATTTCAAATATAAATTGTTCTTATCACTTTCCTTTGAAATCCAATCTTGATTAAGTAAGAGTGTAATCTTTCATACCATGGTCAGGGTGTTTGCTTCAATCTATATAAATGAATCCTTCAGGTTGTTCAATGTACACTTCTTCTTCAAGAATTCCATTTAAAAATGCAAACTTAACATCCATATGATAAAATTTAAATCCTTTATAAGAAACACATGCTAGTAATATCCTTACACCTTCTAATCTAGCAACATTGGGAAAAGTTTCACCATAGTCAATACCTTCGTTTTGTGCATACCATTTGTAGAATAATCTTTCTTTTTTTCTAATCACATCTGCTTTCTTGTTGAGTTTATTTATGAATATCCACTTTTTTACAATCAAATTCTTATCCTTAGGTCTCTGTACCAGTAACCAAGTGTTGTTCTCTTCAATATGATCTATTTCTTCTTTCATTTCATAAATCCAAT
Organism: Chamaecyparis obtusa; assembly: GCA_027943335.1. NCBI lineage: Eukaryota > Viridiplantae > Streptophyta > Pinopsida > Cupressales > Cupressaceae > Chamaecyparis > Chamaecyparis obtusa. The sequence goes on from BSBK01000672.1 coordinate 254,591, forward strand.
CTTCATTGTCTATTGCATCCTTAACTAATCATGGCTCAAATTCAAAACTTAAACATGTGTTATCCTTCAAATTACTTATTTTAATGAATCCTACAATCTTGTCTCCAATTATCTTTATCGGTGAGTGATGTCTTCTCACATATTTTCCTAATATAGGCTCAGTAGACTGTTCATCGGGGTTTTCATCTCTCGGTGGAGGCTCACTTTTCTCCTTGATTCCTTCTTGTTATAACTCAATTGCATTAACCAAATTACCTATCTGTACATAAAAAAATCTTTTATAATCATTATGTTCCCTTTTTCTATCTTCTTGATTCCTTTCTACAAATTTATCAATCCTCATATTTGCACTTTCAATAAATGTTTTAGTATCCTTGATTAGACATTTATATTATTTTCTCTTTGATGAATAACCTAGGAATATACCTTCATCTCCTTTAGAGTCAAACTTTCCATTTCTACTATCTTTTAGTATGTAACACCTACTTCCAAAGATTTTACAGTAACTTACATTCGGTGTATGCTCATACCAGAGTTCATAAGTGGTATTGTTAGTTCCTTTCTTCAACTGGACTTGGTTGAGTGTGTAGCCAACAATACTAATGGCTTCCCTCTAGAATGTTTGTGCAACTTCTTTATCAATCAACAGTGTTCTAGCACAATAAGTTATAGATCTATTCCTTCTCTTAGCTATACCATTTTGTTGTGTAGTCCTCAGTGTAGATACTTGTCTTTTGATTCTATTTTCAATGTAGAAGATAATAAATTCATCAGAGATATATTCACCTCCTTTATCTGATCATAAACATTTCAAATTTTTTTGTTTCCTTTTCAACTGTAGCTTTATACCACTTGAAAATTTGAAATACATCATAATTTTCTTTTATAAACATAATAGACATCATTCTTGAATAATCATCAACAAAAAAAATGAAATATCAATCTCCATAATAGCCTTGAATCTTCATACGACCACAAAGGTCGGTATTAACTAATTAAAAAATACCATTGGTAGAGTAAGATTTACTTGAGAAACTTGATTTGGTCATCTTACCAATCTGGCATCCTTTACACATCACTTTATCAAGTTTTCTTAATTTTTGTAGACTTCTTACTCTATTCTATTTTCTCACCTTAATCATGTTATCAACATTTACATGACATGATATTTTATGCCATAGCCATACATCTTTAGCTTTAACAAATAAGAAACTCTTTATAGTAGTATTAAGATAAAATAAATTACCTTTTGATTGTTCACTAGTTCCAATTAGATCTCCATCAGTACCATATATCTTCACATTTCTATTATGAAATTCTAATTGTTGTCTAGTATGGTTGAGTTGTGCAACATTCAATAGATTATAGTTTAGACCTTTAACACGATATGCATAATCACATCTCATCTTTTCATTCAATACAATTGGTCCTTTACCTTTAACATGACATGGAGCATCATTGCCAAATCTAACAAATCCTCCATCATACACTTCTAGGTTAGATTCAAACTTATCAATGTCACCAATCATATGATGTGAACATCCACTATGAATAATCCATGGTTCAGCTTTATTTACATGAGAAATAGGTACTTTTTAATTTTTATTATTTTCTTCATCCAAGGCTTCCTTTACAACAACATAGACAACTTCGTATCCTTCTTTAGTATCATCGGTTACACCTTCCTTAGCTAGGTTGAAAGGCTTCTTTCCTTTATCCTTGTAGTTTTTAAATCTTTGGTATTAGTTGTCCCTTTTGTAATTCTTATCAATCCTATCATTGTCAAGACATATTGATGCAATGTGACCAATCTTATTACAATTAAAACATTCCAGGGGTAATTTTACCTTTTTACTTTCTATTACCTCACAGTAGTCTCTTATCCAGTAATGCTTCCAATTCTTCTTGTTCTTTCTCTTCAATTAGGATACTGTCATATTCATTTCCATATGAACTACTATTATTTTCCTTTTATTTTCTCGATGTTCCAATGCTCAAATATGATTTCAATATAGTTTAAATGGTCGGTTGACTATTATCACAATTACTTAGCTCAAATGTAATCAGCATACCGATTAGGGATTCAAGAGTAACAACATTATTTGGTATGGATCTCAGTTCCTAAATAGAAGATACTCTAATAGAATACCTAGAAGAAATAGTTCTTATAATTTTACTTACAACTTCTTCATTGGTCAATGTTCCACCAACACCTTTGATGGCACTAAATTTTTTCTTGATTATGAAACTATATTTTTTAATGTTCTCTTCATCCTTCATCCTCATTTCATCATAATTTCCTCTGAAACTATCAACCTTAGCCTTTTACATATGTTGATCTCATCCATATATAAGTGTAAGCCTATTCGACATATCTATTGAGTTAACACAGTCCTTAACATCATTGAATTCAACATCAGCCAAGGAAGAAGTAATCTCAATCATTACCAAGTTGTATTCCTATTTTTCTCTCATTTGATCAACTATCATGGGTTCAAGAGGTGATGGAGCATAGTCATTATCCAAAAGATTGAGTCAAGATTCTCCAATCCGAGATAGATACAATCTCATCCTACTTTTCCATGTTGAGAAAGTTTCCTTGTTTATCTTAGGTACTTCTCTCCTATAAATCTTTGGATCTTTTACTCAAGTCTTTCAAACTTATCTCTTTGGCTTACTTATCTCTAATATCAATTGTTAGATAATGGAGAGGGGGAGGTGAATCAATAATCCCTGATTGCAAAAACCTAAAAATATTTTCTCTGGTTAACTTGATTAAACGCAATTTACTATTTATCGACAACAGTAAATAAACTTTAACAATCAGTAAATCAATCGTATAAACCATTCATGACAACTAACACTAGTATTTAATGTGGAAACCTAGCTTTGGTAAAAACCACTATGGGAATTGTCACCCACTAAGAAAATACTCTTCTAATTTATGCCTGGTTAAGAGCCAATTTCATTAAAGATTACAAAACACACTATTAGGTGTGACCCGATCAAGGGATTTACCTCGAATCTATTAGGATCTTCACCCTATTAGGAGTGGCCTTGTTAGAAGACTTGAAACACTCTTTAGAATGTTACCTTTTGAAAGGATTTTACAATAAGACTTTTAAGTCTCCGTAGTTAAGATATTTCTCTATAACAAATGATAATAAGAAACAATAACTAGTTAAAATTGTAGATTCACAAATATCTTTCAATAACCAGATCCTTTGTATACTCTTCTATCTTCACTTCAATCTTTCACTTTTCACTAGCTTAAACACTTCTTTAGATCCCACTTTCTACTTTGGAATCTCTCTATTCCTTCTTCAATGCTTCAGCGGGTGGCTCTTCAACTCTTCAATTTTCTAGCTATTTTCTCATACAAATACATCCTTTATATAGACATGTTTTACTACTTAATCTCTTCATTTATGTTTTCCTTTGATTGATCTCAACCATCCAGTTCATTATACTTTGAATCTGGATCTTGGTAACACATTGTCTCTTCACCTAAGAACTTGAACTTTATTGAAACTTGTTCCATCACTTTTAACTATTTAGATCTAAGCCACAGATCATGATCACCTTGAATTTTCCTTATTTTGGATCTCTCTAACTAACTTTCCTTATCATCATGATCATCCAACTCATCATAACTAATCATTAAATGTCATTTCAATCCTTATTTAATTACTATTCCTTGTACGGTGGCTCATCCCGAGTTTTGGTTAACTTTTATTGGTGTCTAGAACTTTCCTTCTTGGTGCCTTGAGTTCCTCTTCCTTTATTAAAACATACTTCCTTTTACCTTTCATCTTTACCTAGTGACTTTTCTTTCTTGGTAGCCAAAACTCTTTTTCTTACCGACTTGATACAATTATATGTTCGGTAGAAAATAATTATATCAACATAACCTTACCATTGTATAATATGTATCAATTTCCTAATTAATTTCTTCAACTTCACAATGTCTCATTTCATCATCTCCTTAACTCATTCATAATTCCTCATAAACTGAATGATATGGCAATATAATATAAACTAGAAATCAATTGCTTGACAGCAATGACAACACAATAACTGATCTAACCTTTCTACTATCTTGTATTCCTCTAATCTTGGACGATCTACATTACCATCACAATCAGCTATAGTAACACAATATTCTTCCCTTTGTTAGTGATAGGGCTACAAATACACTTTTTTTTAGAAATCACAAGTGAACAAATTTTATGAATTTTGTAGATGACATTTAAAAGGGAACAAAACTGTGCATGGGAAAAGTGAGCTAAAACCAAATCACGTGTACAAACTTACCACATATGTGAGAAGTCTAGAATACCTCTCTAACTTAATTAAAATCTTAAACTATTATTCTTAAATCATTATAAAAAAATTATTTTATTAAAATAACAAAATATAAACTATTGGACTTCAAGTAAAGGAATGGATATATACATAGACATAATTTATGATATAATTTCTATATGATTTATGGCAAGTAACAACTATTACTACATTAACATTTGTCATTTTATTTGCTCTCTAACATCTTAATGATGAATGGAGTATGATCTAAAATGTTGATGCAAAAAAATAACACATAATCAATTTCAAAAAAAAATTATGACATTTGTATGGATTGTGGAAACTTAATGTCGATAATTTCTATATCATTAACCTGAAATTGAAATTGGTAATATAACAATTACTACTAGGTTTTGCATAGGTATGGAATTATTTTTCCACCTTATCTAATAATTTTCAATTACCACCAAAACTAATCATCATATTCACTTATATCATGGTCATAACAATATGATGAGTTCATGTTTTAGATTACAACTTCCCACTTTGCAACTTCCCTACTCTGCAACTTCTCGTTCAAACTTTTGAATTCCATGCTTGGCTCTCCTAGGGGGGAATCTTCCTCCCTTGCAGGGCCCCAAGATAGACCACATACTAGTCCCGAGACTACTACTTCTGGCATGGTGTAGTCTGTGAAAGATCCAACGGATGGAACCCATCGGGTGTCCTCTCCTATCACTGCCCCTCCATCCCTGCCAAAAATTAATTGGAAAGGCACTCTTTTTGGTAAGGCTTAGAACACTCTGGAATTTCTCCTAGTCAACTTCATCCAAATTAAGGAAGGCTCTGAACTCTCTCTTGCTAATTTTGTGGTGGATAGGACTATGGTAGAATTTTAGGTGGTACTGGTGGGTCGGTTCTTCAACTTTAGATCTACCATTGAGATAGTTAGAAAATGGGTTTCTAATCAAAGGAAGATCAAGGGGTCTATCTTGGTTCCATCTATGCCTAGCGGGATCTTCCTTTTCAATTTCAACACTCTGGAGGATCTGGCCTCTATTTTTTTAGGCTCTTGGGTCTACAGAAAGAACTTCCTTTCTCTAGCGAAGTGGAAACCTGGGTTTAACCCTATAACTAAGTTGAGTAGGATGGCACCAGTTTGGGTACCCCTCCCAAGACTACCACTTGAATACTATGATGAATAGGTGTTTAGATGGATTGGTGACTCCTTTGGAACATTTATTATGGTAGATCAGGTGACCTTCTCTAAGTCCAAGTTGGTGTTTGTGAGATTCTTTGTTAATGTTACTCTTAAGAAAACCCTTCCCAACTTTGTAATCTTGAAATCTAAACTGGGTAGATAGACCCAAGCTATGCTTTATGAGAATGACACTCTCTTCTACCAGAAATGTGAATCCGGTGGCCACACTAGCAAAGTGTACAAATCCTCTTTGCATGGAGGAGGTATCAAAAATAAGGATAAGAGCACTTCAAAGGAACCCGCCATGTCTTATGTAGGTGAAGAGTAGGAAAAGGCCAGTCCCCCCCGATGACTGAAGTGTTGGAAAACCCAAAGGTGGAAGAAGGGGATATTTTTACACATCTATGGAACAATGAGGTGCTCTTCGAGCCTAAGGAAACAAAATACCCCCCCATGGCTGATGCAAAGAAACCTACGGCTCCCCTAGTGATTACCCCAACTTAAAATGTGGTTTGTCCTAGTGAGATGGACTAGCCTGCCATTATGGTCTCCTCTCACTAAAGTCCCATAAGGCTGTTACAAAGATCCCCTTCAAAAGGAGGAGTGGAACCACCCCTCTTCACCTAGCTCCCTGGGTCAAGAGCATAGTGGGGAGGATTATGGTGAATGTAAAACCCAAAAGAATAAATCCAAATCCAAGAAATCTGATGTGGGTTCGAAAACACCCAAAGGTAGGCCTAGGGAATGTGCTAGGAGATCAAGAGGGACTAAAAGGGATGTTGCGGGAGGTTGGCTGAAAAACTTAGAAACAAATTTTAAAACTCAAAAATGATTTTTCTTTCTTGGAATGTTAGAGGTCTCAACAACCCCCTCAAACAAAGAACTATTAAACAATACATTTTTTCTCACAAGATGGATATTCTTCTTATCCAAGAGGTTAAGATTGTTAGAAATAGGGAATACTAAGATGGGGGTGTGAATCAGTATTCTACAAACTTTTACTTTTTCCCAATTATGGATATAACAGATTATCTTAAGACATGCATAACATAAGAAGCTAAACAACATACATAGCATTAAAACTAAAGAACTCATAACATATTATTTGTTCTCGAGGAAACCCTGGCCAAGGGAAAACCCCAGTGGGGATGGTACCCACAAAGATCCACTAATCAAAAGTATCTTGTTAAGGATGTTGACCCTGTTAGGAGTCTATTACATGTGTATAGTGTCTCAATCCTGATTAAGGGACTATACGCCTTGTTAGAAGCCTCAACCTTGTTAGGAGTTGGCAGTACAGAAAGTGATTACTAGATGAGCCCACTACCTAAACAAGTAATGTACAATATACGCTAATTACAAAAGAAGGTTAAGGTACATAATCTTATACTACTTGCATCAATATCTCTTCACTGCTCTTTCACTATCACTATTACATATTTATCATATATCTTGCTCTGTATTACTTCTTGATTAAATTACATTTATACAAGTTATTAGGATTAATAACTTTCCAGTCAAGTATCATATTAAAAATACATTTATCCAAGGGTTAACATCTAGGATGTCATCCCTTTATATTTTTAAGTCATTATTTTGATAAACAAAATAATCCCTTAACTCTTTAACAATTCTATCTTCATATTCTCTCCTATCGGCTTGACACTGTCTTTAGTAAAACTGTCATAACTTCTTTCATACATTCTGTACTAACTTGCGGTATGAGAGGAGTCTTCAATAGTCATCATAGAGTCTATTTTCAAGTGTGCAAGCACTGAACTTACTCCCATCAACATCGCAAACAAAAACTATCTCCAGGTTCACTGGTAAAAACATTGTCTCATACTTAGACAATTTCGCATTGCACTCTGACATACTAGCTCTCTGACCTGTGTGATCTTCATGTACATCATATTTTTCCATAATGACAACATCTATATAACCAACTCAGCCAAATTGCCAGTAATCTCCCCCTTTGTCATTGGTGGCAACATATGAGAAAATTGGCTAAGTCTACAACTTCAAAATCTCAAAATTGTGGCCATAGTATAAAATATATACTATCCTTATAACTCTAAAAAAAAACTTATCTCTAATATAGTACTCCTCCTAAGAGTATTAATCCTTATCATTTTCTTATCAATTTTTTGCTATATATCTCTCCCCCTTTGACAACAATGACAAAATAAAGGTAAGGAGGGTTACAAAACTGTATTCCCAAAAAGATTATACCTTAATTCAATATTGCAAAGCCGGTAGGCTTGCAACACAATCTACAAAATCAATATTTATAGCCTCTAACTCCTTCTCCCATGATTTCTTAATAGAATCTTCCACATTGAGTAGTGCACTCAATTCATAAGATGCTATCTCACATGCTTGGAGATTCTCAAAGTTAAACTTTTGAAAAGATGTCTTAGCTAAAACACATTCTTCCAATTGTCCAATAATACTTAACTTCATAGAAGTGTTCTCTCTTAAAAGAGTGAATCTTTTCATTTTCCTATCATTTTCATCTTGCAAAATTCTGATTTCATCATATATCTTATGAATTTTCTTCTCAACATCAAATATCTTCACATTGGGGCTTGAAAGAAAGTTAGTTTCATTCTGAATTTCTGCTTCCTTCATCTTCATCTTCTGATCTTCTTCTGTTGTCAATGTCTCTGATTTTGTACACTGGATGTACAAAGATTTTCCTCTTTCCAAATTCTTCCTCAAGTCCTTTATAAAGATATCAAGATTGTTGATATCATTCCTGATATTCTGGCTAATGTTCAAAAGCACTTTGTCCTCATAGACATTTTGAGCTTTCACTTTTTCTATATTAGATAAATTTGTGAATTCACTGTCAAAAGTGTTCATCACTTTCTTTTCTTTCTCCAGAGAGTCTGCTTTTACAATTTGTGTAGTTACAATGCCTTATAACTTCTCAGTAAGTTCCTTTAGGCATCCTTCAAGACTTTTTAATTTCTTGTTCTTTCCAATGATCTTGTTCAAGGATGTGATCAATTCCATCTAATCATCATCATCTACTTCCTTTCCCAAATGCTCAATCATAGATCCAATCTGATTCTTCTTTCCAGTCTTAGGAGTAAGACTGATATCTTCTTTAGTGGGAATAGGTACTTTTTTTTCTATCACTAAGGGTTCTACGAAAGTGGTCTCTATTTTCTCTTCCCCTTTGGTAGTCTCCTACTCTTCAAAAGCTGAATTGTCAATAATGTTTTCCAGATTCTTTAATACATTATCACCGGTATCCAAGGTGATCTTCATTCCTTCTACATTCATGACTTCATCTTCAATGTTAATGGTTGGTGGAGAGGGAATGTCCTCTTGTTCTGTTTCACCTACTTGCTCTGCTGCAACTGATGGTTCTCCAACATTTTCTAACATAACCTTGATGATTGCTTGCTTTTTTTCTAAATTAAATTCTTCATCTCTACCTCACATAATCTGAATGGTTCTCTTCTTGGTTCTCAAATGGGTGCTTAAATCTTTCATTATTTGACTAAAGTGTGCTTCATCTTTTATAACATGTAGCTTTCTTACAATCTTTTCTCTAATAGATGTGTCTTCCTCTAATTCTCTCTTCTTCCTATTCACAAGTTTATTGTACAAATCATCAAGCATCTTACCCTAAGTTGTATCAAACTTCTTATTAGACAAAATCATATTCTTTACCACTGCATTTTCCAGATTTAATCTCTCTACATAATCATAGAGTTCATAATACTTATCCATTCTCGTAAAGTCTCCATCCTAAATGATCTGCTCATTAAGTTCTCAACTTTAGGTTTCCAAGTTTTCTCCTTAATAGAAGTGCCATCATATTTGATTTCTACAAATTTCCTTAGAACTAGTTGCACTAATGTTTTCTATCTCTTACCCAGTCCAATAGCACTCTCTTTTACTCTTGTGCTATGTGTGGAGGAAGTGGATCTAGTGGATATCCTTGCTTCTTGATCCTTCTCAATTTCTTCCACTTTCACCTTAACTTGTGTTTCTTCTTGCTATGTTGCAATTGATGATAAAGGTGTAACAGACAAAAATTCTTTTTGTCCAATATCTCTGATTACTGCTATTACTTTCTTTGCTACCAAGAATTCATGCTCAATCATCCCTGTATCTTTTAGAATTTTCTTGATAGTACTCTCAACTCTTTTCTTTGACTACTTCTCTTCAAGTAAGGTCTTTGTGGAGTTGAAGTTCTCCTCAAAGGTTCCAAACCTGTTACAGTGAGTGTCCAACTTTCACTTAAGTAACCTTCTCACATATCCTTTTGTCTCTACCTCAGATATCTCATAGCCAAGAGGGTCTATGAACTCTATTCTAGGTTCTACTGCTTCAATGTAGGTAAAGTCAGTATCAACCATGAAACATATCTCATTTTTATACTTCTCCACAAGAGATTGTGGGATCCTTGATCTGCTAGACACTATATCCTGAAATGTCTTGATTACCAATACTGCACTCTCATTCACTTTATCAATAACATGCCTTATGTACACTAGGTTAATCCTTTCCATTATATTTTGGCCATCATTCCAGTCATTTCCAATGGTGTAAGTAAATCTTCTCAATAGATGAAAAAACATATAGGTGATTAAGGATGAGAATCTAAACTGTGTATACTCATTTTTCTTAATCTTTTCCAAATTCTCAAACAGTTGGATTTCTCATAATCTCACACATATCAACTTGTACTTTGTCAACACACATCAGATAAGCTACATGTATCATTCCAATTGCCATGTCATCCTCTCTTGAATTTTCACAAAACTTAGTGGTTAGGATCTTGCATAAGTATCTGACATCATCTTGTTTAATCTTACTAATCACAATTCCTCTACCATTATAGGATGAAATTTTGTTTTCTATGACTATTTTCCTCATGTTATTCTCATTTAAAGGAATGACTCTAGTTTTAGATAGTCTAGTGACTTCATGAATCAAATCAGCTATGATATCTATCACTCTATCTTCTAACCAAAACTTCCCATTATGAATTCTGCTTAAGATTATCTTAGTACATTCTTCATTGTCAAATTCATACTATAATGCATACTTAATGATTCCATTATCTTTCAAATTTTCAAATCCTTCTTTCAATGTCATGTCCTGATTGTAGATCTTATGATATTCCTTGATGAAATCACTATCATTGATAGTCTCTATTTTGCATCCAAGATAACTTCTAGCATTCTCTAGATGTAAAAATCCATCTGATATGGATGATAAAGCTAACCTAGGATCATCTTCCAAGGGTTCCACTAGTTCCCTCGACTTCACGATTTTAGGGCTTGCGTAGATTCGGCATAAAATTCTTCTCCAAATCCTTGCAAAATGCTTCCAATCACTATTCTTTGATATCCTTAACACTTGAATTTTATTTGATAATCAAATAATACTTATCATGACCTTTTGTTAATTCAGTCTTACTTAGATCTAACATCGCATTCAATTCTTTTGCCACTTCTTTCCAAAAAGCTAATTCCACTAACCTACAAAACTTAAAACTTCTTGCAATCTCACAAAACATAATATTTTTCTTTGTGCTCTTAACCATAGCATTAGAACATCATATACTACCTTGCATTAACTGATCAAGACTCATTTTATCATATATCTACTTCTACACTAAACTAAGTTCCTATTCTACTCCAATTTTCATAAATTAAGTAGTTTGAGATGGGTCAGGTAAAGATTCATTCTTACCTTTTAATGCTTCATCTTCCTGATTACCTTCAATGTTGAATATGTCTCCTTGATCTGTGCTTTTGATAAACTTCACTTCATTTGAATTACTACACCATCCTTTCTGACTGTTACTTGCATCTTCATTTCTTCTTTCATGATTTATAGGATTATGATTAGGATGAAAAAATCTATTGTTCATTCTGCAAAACTTTGTTGTATGTCCAATCTTGTTGCATATCTGAAAAACAATTCCATTATTTCCATATCTTGGTCCAAGCTGATTGATATGTGATCTGCAGTTGCTAGCAATGTGTCCAACCTTGTTGCATCTATAACATATTACTCCATTTCTTATGTTCATATCTCTAGTAGGTTTCTTATCTGCATTGTTAGTATTCCTAAATATTCTACTACCATCATTATTCTAAATAAATTTAGCTTTCCTGCATTCAATAGCTCTATGTCCAAAACCATGTCAATTATAATAATAACCATTAAGAGGTTTGAATTACTTACCTATGCAATCTCTCTTCATATGACCAATAGTATTACAAGAAAAACATCTACCTTTGAATTCTCTTTGCATACCTTTGGGTGATTCCTCTTGCTTACGTGATTCTTCTTCTTTAGGTGTATCTTCAAACTTGTTAATCTCATTAGACTTTTTCTCATCTATACTTTCAGATATTTTCAGATCCAATTCCTGGCTTTCTTCATTTTCTTTAAAAGTATTGAATCCAAGACTAGTCTTATCATAGAATGGTTTTTGATAAGATATGTGTTCATCAATCTTCTCACTAGTTGAATATAGCCTTTCAAGTTGTTGTTTGGATTGATTCAGTTCACCTTTCATGGTTTTATTGTATTTCTCAAGTTCAGCATACTACAAATTGACTTTCTCAAGTTCAGATGTTACTTTACCAAGTTTAGATTTTAGTCCTTCATTTTCAATCTTTAGTCTTTTATTCTCAGATTTCAGATTTGCTTCATTCTTACCATTTCCATCTTTCAAACTAAGCTTCAAATTTTCTATCTTCAGTTCATGCATAAGGATCTCATTTTCTTTTTCTAAATTGTCATCACAATCTTCAATAAAAACTTTGGATTCCTTTTCAGATCTTAAATTTTCCAACTTGTTTTTCAGTATCTCAATGAGGTTCTTTGCATCATCATATTTTCTTTTCAAAGTGTCTCTTTCAATAGTAAGCAAGTCAATTTGTTCAAGAGCTTCCTCAAGATTCTTTTGTAGTTGATCCATATCCATAGAGATCTTACTCAAGCTGCTAGGCTTTCCTTGAATGATTCTTTTCCGAGTAACTAAGCTCTGATACCAATTGTTAGAAATAGGGAATACTAAGAGGGGGGGTGGATTAGTATTCTAAAAACTCTTACTTTTGCCCAATTATGGATATAGCAGATTATCTTAACACATGAATAACATAAGAAGCTAAACAACATGCATAGCAATAAAACTAAAGAACTCATAACACATTATTTGTTCTCGAGGAAACCCTGTCCAAGGGAAAACCCCGGTGGGGATGGTACCCAAAAAGATCCACTAATCAAAAGTATCCTATTAAGGATGTTGACCCTGTTAGGAGTCTATTACATGCATATAGTGTCTCAGTCCTGATTAAGGGACTATAGGCCTTGTTAGAAGCCTCAACCCTGTTAGGAGTTGGAAGTACAAAAAGTGATTACTAGATGAGCCCACTGCCCAAACAAGTAATGTACAATATACACTGATTACAAAAGAAGGTTAAGTTATATAACCTTATACTTCTTGCATCAATATCTCTTCGCTACTCTTTTAGTGTCTCTATTACATATGCATCATATATAGATCACTCTATATTACTTCTTGATTACATTACATTTATAAAAGTTATTAGGATCAATAACTTTTCAGTCAAATATCAGATTACAAATAAATTTATCCAAGGTTTAACATCTAAGATTTCATCCCTTTATATTGTTAAGTCATTATTTTGATAAAAAAAATAATCCCTTAACTCTTTAACAATTTTGTCTTCATATTCTGTCATGTCGGCTTGACAATGTCTTTAGTAAAACTATCATAATTTCTTTCGTACATGCCCTACTAACTTTCACTTTGAGATGAGTCTTCAATAGTCATCATAGAGTCTATGTTCAAGTGTACAAGAACTAAACTTACTCTAAACAACATCACAAATAGAAACTCTCTCCAGGTTCACTGGTATAAACACTGTCTCATACTTAGACAATTTTGCATTGTGCTCTGAAATACTAGCTCTCTGACCTGTGTGATCTTCATGTAGATCATATGTTTCCATAATGACAACATCTATGTAACCAACTCAGCCAAATTGCCAACAAAGATGTCTTTCAATAATTTTGTCTCCCTTGCTGGAAAACTTTGGCCACGTGCTAAGTTTCTATACTCTGAGGCCTCTAGTGCCTAAGGTGGAATTTCCACTCTCTGGAACCCCAAAAACGTAGAAGGAGAACCACTTTCCTTCACTCTAAATTTCCTTAATGTTACCTTTAGAAAATAACAATTGGTTTGGTACTTGCTCAATATCTATTCTCCCAACACTTGGACTAGCAGGTTGTCTCTCTGGAAGGAAATTATCAGCTGCATGGATTAGGACATATCTACTAAGTATATGGTGGTTGGAAAATTTAACACCCCCCTTTATCCCTTGGAAAAGCTCATAGGTCTAATAGACTACTCTAATAGTATGGGGGACCTTGCAGACCTCATTTCTTATTTAGGTCTCTTGGACATCAACCTAAAAGGAAATCCCTTTACTTGGTCTAACAATAGGAAAGGCTCCCATCTCATCCAAGTGCATTTGGACTGGGTTCTGGCCACATCCTCCTGGGACTTTTGATTGACCTCCACTCTTTCTTTCCTCCCCAAAATGACCACTAATCATAACCCTCTCCTCCTCTCCTGGTTAGACTCTCCTAGGTTTGGGTTGAATCCCTTTGGATTTGAGATTATGTGAAGCTCCCAACCCTCATTCAGAGACCAAGTGAAATTTTGGTGGGCCACCCCTATTAAGGGAACTTCTATGTTCATGATTTCTCAAAAGCTATAAATCATTAGAAGAGAGGTCAAAGGATGGAGCAAACATAATTTTTGAGACTTCTTCAAGGAGAAAAAAGAGCTTACGGGGACTTTGGATTCCCTCCAAACCCAGCTTGCTGCTAGGAATATCAACCTCTAGCTTCAAATGGAGGAGGAAAAGGAAAGACAGAAGAAGAAAGAAGCCTTGAAAAGGGAAGAAATCTACTGGAAATAGAGATATAGGATCAAGTTTCTTACAAAAGGAGACCAAAACATGACTTTCTTTCATAGATATGCTAGCAACCACAAAATAAGAAATACCATTAACACCATTAGGGATTATAGGGGGAATGAAGTTACCAAGAAAGAAAAAATAAGTCATGTAGTGGATAATTACTTCATGGGGTTATACTCTAATATTGGAACATGTGCCCGGTCAATGATTAGGACCAGATTCTTGAGCACATCCAATGTGTTGTTACTCCCATTGAAAATGATCATTTGACAGGGCAAGTCTCTAATGAGGAAATTAAAGTGGTTATCTTTGCTATGGGTTCCTACAAAGTGTCAAAACTTGATGGTTTCACCCTGACCTTCTTTCAATACTATTGGGATATTATTCGCCTTGAAGTTTCATGTGCTTTTAGAGACTTCTTTAGAATGGGGAGGTTGTTGAAGAATCATAATAAGACCTATATTAAGTTGGTCCCTAAGAATGACAATCATACCTCTATGCTATACTTTAGGCCTATCAATTTGTGTAACATGTTCTATAAGATCCTCACTAAGATTCTAGTTAACAGACTTAAGACCCTTCTAGACAAATTGATCAGCCATACTCAGAAGGGTTTTGTGTCAGGAAGGCAAATCTTGGATGCTACCATATCCACACATGAAATTATTCACTCCATGGACAAGAGAAAAGCACCAGGTATGACCTTCAAACTTGATATTTCTAAGGCTTATGATAAAGTTAATTGGTCCTTTCTTCTAAAAATTCTTTGTAGAATAGGATTTAATGATAAGGTTAGTTGCATTATTCAAGAATGTATACAAACTGTTAGCTTCTCTGTGTTGGGCAATAGCTCGTCAGGGGGCTTCTTTCAACCTAAAAAAGGACTTAGAAAAGGAGACCCCCTCTCCCCTTATCTATTCATTATGGTTTCTAAGGTTCTTAGCAGGAATCTGATTGTACTCTCTTCCATGGGAAGAATAAAAGTTGTCAAACTAGCTTCCACTCTGCAGCAAGTTGTCCTTGAACAATTTGTGGATGATACTTTCCTCTTTGGGTACTCTTCAATGATTGAAGCTAGATAGTGGAAGAAGCTACTAGAGACTTATGCTATGGCTTTGGGGTAGTGCATCAACTAATAGAAAAGCAGGCTATACTTCTTTAACACCTCTATTAAGACCCAAACTAGAGTGTTTCAAATCCTTTTCTATCAGTCAGCTTCACTCCCCTCCATCTACCTAGGCCTTCCTCTCACTATCAAAGAGGTCTATCAGGAATTCTAGAATTCCATCCCGGAGAGAACCCAGAGAAAGCTTACTAGCTAGAAAGGGAATATCTTGAGCAGTGTTGGTAAGCTCCAACTGGTGGCTTCTACCCTCCAAGGGATACCTATTTACTTTCTATCCCTTTTCAAGATCAAAAGCTACAGGGCTAATAGGATAGAAAAGATTCCAAGAATGTTTCTCTAGGATGGCTCTGAAGAGAAAAAGAGGATGTTTTTGGTCAATTGGGAAACATTTTGTCTTCCTAAAAGACTGGGAGGACTAGGTCTTCGGAAAAGTGGCATGCTGAACAGGGTCGTCACCACTAAAGTGGCATGGAAACTTATAGAAAGAAAATTTGATTGGTGAAAAATTATGGAATCTGAGTACTTACAAGGGAACACTTATGGGATGATGTATTAGGACAAGACCTTCTTCATGGTTCCAAACTTTGGATGAATATCTACAAATGCAAAACTATACTTTTAAAGGGTTCCTTATGGCAACTTGGGAATGGGTGATCCATCAGATTGTGGCATGACTCATGGATTTAGAATTGCCCTACCCTTGCTGGGCGGTTTGGTCCCCTCATGACCTACCTTACGCCTATTCTTTGGGATAGAATCTACAACTACATGACATGAGGTCGATGGAAAGATGTCTCTTACCTTGTTAGGAATAGAACTGAGTTGGAACACTTGGCTAAGGAACTTATGGAAATTTTGGGAAATGTTAGAATTCCTAGAATTAATGGCTAGGACTCTATCATTTGGGCCCTCACCCAAACGGGAACCTTCTTGATCAAACTACTTATAACTTTCTTCTGAAGGAGGAGAATAACCTTGGAGATTGGAAAAATGTGTGTATCCCTCACCTCACTTTGAAAATCAACTTCTTTTGGTGGATGCTCATGCATGGAAAAGTGTTAACCCATGACAACCTTATAAAAAGAGCTTTCTCCCTAGCTAGCAGATGTGTCCTCTGTAAGAAGCAGGAGGAAATTGTGAACCATCTATTCATACACTGTGACTACTCTGCTATTATTTGGAAGGGAGTTATTGAAAAATTGGGGATCCCTTGGGTCCTTCAGGAGGATATTCACTAGTTTACTAATTGGTGATCCCCTTCCAATACCCCTCTCCTCTAGCTCCTATGGCGCTTACTCCCCCTGCACATTTGTTAGACTATCTGGAAAGAAAGGAACAACATGATCTTTAGGGAGACTAATTCTCTACCTTAGGCCTCCCTCTGTATGGGCACTAAGATTCTAAGTGAGAATGCTTCCTTGGCTAAATGGAAACTTCCCTCTACACCCCCTTCAGTCTCAGAGATCAAAACTACTGACAATTGGAATTTGTTGGCTGACTTCACTAGGTTTGAAAACTCTAAGATGATAGCCCAGAATGCTACCCATTGGGTTTCTCCACCTGTAGGTTGGATCAAACTAAACTTTGATGGAGCGGTGAACAAACTTGCCTAGGGTGGGATGGAGTGCTATAGGACCACAATGGTTCTTTCCTTTTGGCTTATGTTGGGATACTTAGAAATAGTAATGTTAACCAAGCTGAAGGCATGACTCTTCTATGGGGTATAAAATTTTCCATCTCTAATAATATTAGGATGTTGATGATCGAGGGAGACTCCAAAGTAATCGAAGGTTGTTAACCAAAGGTCAAATGTAGGGTGGTGGGTGAACACCATCATGGAGGAAATTCTAGAGCTTTTCAACAACTTTGAGAACACTATCACTTCCCATACCTGTAGGGAAGGTAACTCGGTGGCTGATTCTATGGCTGGTATTGGGCTCAACTGAACCAGGGTGGTTAGTTGGGAGGAGATTAGTGTGCTGCCAAAGGAGACCCGATGGCTACTCAAGTGGGAAAAACACATCAATAATGTTTAAAATGGGATGCATTGGTGATAGAATTTTTGTGGGCCCCACCAAGCTTCTATGCTGGCTTAATGTGATGATAATAATTTTTATGAGTATGTTTGCTCAAAATTTAATAAAGGCCCATAATTTTCAGTTAAGAGATTATGTGTGGAATGTAGGTTGTCAACATTAGCATGTCATTTAAACTACCAAGGGCATTAATTGAAAAAATGGCTTAACTTCTAATTATTATGCCTGGAGATCTGTTGGATTTCATTGTACGAGGCTTGTTTCCCTAAAGACTGCCCAACTTGTGCCTTTATGTACAAAATCTACACAACGAAGTTAATTCAAAAAGTTCTATTTTATGCCCTTTCTTGCTATTTCCAGTCAAATAATTTCCATTCTTCTTTTGCGCAACAAATTTTGGCCTTTGTAAAATTTCAAGTTGTATATTGAACCTTGAACTTTGAACCTAAACTTTTCGGTTCAAAGTTCAAAGTTGAAAATGAACTTTCCCTAAGAGAATCATGTAAAAGTTTTATCTTAGTAAGCCAAGTTGATCGGTCACAGTTGTGTTTTTCTTTGTCATTGGTAATTTGAATCTTGAACTTTCAACCTCCTCTTTCATGGTTCAAAGTTCACATGTCAATATGCACTTTGACAATTTTTATGTTAAAACCTTCCACATCGAGTCCTTAGTGTCAGTTCACAAATTTTGGAGCTTGTTGTAAATGTCCTAGGGGCCCACCACAATTGTAAAGTGTGTGCATAGATTCAAGCATCATGAATCTTCTATCTTGAACCCAATCGTTATGGTTCAAGGTTCAGATTTTGAGATGCAATAACTACTGAGATAAGAAGGCACATGCCAAATCCTTCCATATTAATACTAGAAAGATTGATAAGGCCCAAGGATGGATGCTATATCAGCTTAGGTGATTTTCTTACTAAAATAGAGTGTGTGTAATAACTTGATATCAGTTATTGCGGAAGAAATATTTATTGCATGGGATTTTTCTCGAGGTGATGGGAATAGAAGAAAAGTGTGAATAATTAATTTCCCTCCCTTTTTCTTTCCATTCTATGTTGCTTGTCTTTTGGAGGCATTTGGGAGTGGTGAGGTAATTTTTCAAGGAGCCAAAGAACAGTGATTTTTTTAGCAAACCCTAGCTCTATGTTTTCTTTAGCTTCTTTCCTTTGTAAGCAAAGAGTTAGGTTCTTTTTTGCATTTGTTGAGTTTCTGTAAGAATTTTGCAATATTATTTCACCATGTCCTCTTCCTAAGTGAAATTTGTAAAGGAGAATAAGTTTTCTCTTGTTAGTAGATGCCTACTTGAAATGAGAGACACAACACTGGTGGATGATGATATTAGGAAGATTGTCCAAAGGTTGAAGAAAAAAGAAGGTGAGGTAGTAGCCAAAAGGATGGTAGATAGTGGTCTATTGGAAGCCGGCGGTTTTCCAGAGGTATTTCCATGTCCCAAATTAGTGATGGAATGTCATAACCGGTATAATTGATCTGAGAGATGTATTAATACTAGAAGTCATGAGGTGCTGGTAAATATAAATAGAGAGGTGATCATAGTTGCATTTAGGATTCCATCAGTAGAATTATATGGAGATTGGAGTATTAAAAAGGCTCTGGCTTACTTTGACCAAAATAAGAAGGAATATAGAAACAACATAGCCTAAGATTGGCTATTAAACCCTAAAAAAGGAGGATCCTATTTGCCTAGACCCCTTAGGAAAGATCACATGTTCATAGAGGTGAGACACATAACTGTGATGTTAAACAGAATAAAGAGTAATCCTATAGATACTAACTAGGAGGATTGGATGCATATATTTGTGCAAGCCATTTTAGATGTGGGTAATTATGTTGATTGGGCTGAAATAATCATAGAGAAGTTGCATGAGAGCCTATCTCAACCAGCCTTGCTTTATAAGTTTTACATGTCTTCATATCTTTTCTATGTCCTTGCTATTTGTAGAATTTGGGATGGGTTACTGCATGAAGAATGGAACAAAAACATGACTATTTATGATTATCATCCCCTATTGCAGAAAAGAAATAATCCTGTAGGTTTTAAAAGGGTACAAGATACCTTTATGTCTAATCTCATCTTTGAGTTAAGAGGGAAAACCAATTCAAGGATGTATGAGGAAGCCATGGAGTTTGTTAAGATATATGGCATTTTTTGCATACAATTTCCTACTTTTAGTTACTAGAGGGTTGGAGGTTTTAGTGATGAACCTCTAAAATTACCAAGGTACTGCTTAGAAAAATGTGTTTTGCTTGAGGTGGGTAGATAATTGTTGATTATTGAAAGGAAATATAGGGTCAAAAGAGGAATTGGTGCCTCCTTTCCATTGGAATTGAGGCATTATCACTTCAGGTTAATGCATGATTTCTCTTTCCTGACTGATGAACTAAAGAAGATGAATCTTCAACCATACTAGTCTTGGAACTATTATGATAGAAAGGGTTTTATGGAGAATCATTTTAGATTTGATGCTATATTCTTACATCAACTAGAGCTAGAAGACTTTTGGGATGATTGCATAGATGAATCTGAAGTCGTGAAGAGACTATGCTCTAGATTTTATTTAACGCAAATTGCTACCTTGAAGCTTCCCTTTAACATTAAAAACATAAAAGATGATGTTGAAGATGTTTTGGCATCTAGACGCATGGGGTCAAATGCAAAAGTGGAAATTAGGAAAATCAATTGGAAGGAAAGCGAAGAGGAAGATGTGAGGTCCTTAACTAAAGAAGTCTTCAAAAGGATAGAAGAGTGGCTCAAATCTCAATGGAAGAAGAATCGAGGAGCCCCTACGATGAAAACTAGAAGGATTCAAAGAGTCCCCAAAAATTGAACCATCCTTTGTGTCAACTAATAAAATTGAATCATTGCTGCTTGCCTGGAAGTGATACGGATCCTACAGAAGCTACTAATATTGAAGACTCAGAACTAGCTTTTGCTAGTAAAGTGAATTTTACAAGGCATAGAAGTAAAAGGAATGAGAAGGTAGATCCAACCTCTTGCATTGTTCTTGATTTAGATACAAAGGAACCCAGCATAAAGTAATTTAAGAGATTGAAAAGAAACAAAGCCCCAACCATGGATTCAAGATCAATAGGATTTGATGGAGATTCAGGTTAGCAGGACCCAACAACTCTCAATAACTCAAGCACTAACATTTATCTATAGCATGAAATCCCAAAATCCCCAAACTGGATGGACCTATCCATGAGAAAAAAGAGAAATATTGTTCCTACTTCACTCCTTGTTGGAGATTTGGTTAGTAAGTACCTTTGGAAGTCTCCATGATTGAAGAAAACAAAGATAGAGTCCATGTTGGATGTAGACCCTAATACAGGTGACTGGGTTGCTGAAATCTTCAAATGCAATTCTGATAAAGTTAGTGCTGAGGTTACTGAACAAGATTTTAATGTGGAGAAAATAGATCTAGGGGTAGCTTCTAGGGCTGCTGACTTGAAGATTTTGAACTGTGCAAACAAAAAGATTAATCACCGGGTGCTAAAGGATGTAGAGGAAAAAGCAAAATTGAAACAAGCTCTATGTGAGATGGTTAAGTATATTCAACAGTTGCAAAAGCCTGTCCCTAAGCCCTTAGCAATAGTTCCCCTGAATCTGGATGTTAAGTCTCTAGATAATAAAAAGTTTATTAATCAAGTTCACAAGGACAGGTCTTTATCTAAAGCAATCTTCAGCTCGATAGGAGAGGTTAGTGAAAAGGTCACTCATTTTTCATAGGTTTATCAAGACATAACCAAGAGATCTTCCTCTTTGGTATCTGTTGTTGAAGCTGATATTAAACTCTAGGAAGGAAAGAGAGATGGCCTAGAGATTAAGATAACTAACCTGGATGAGGCCTTTGTATATGGTATAGATAAGTTTTTAACTGAGAAAAAAATGTCTGATGCTGATGCCATTTTATTCTTTGTTGCAAAATTTAAAGAAGAATGGTGGTGCACACTCTTTGATTAGGGTATTGAAGAATCCAGACATATGCTAAAAGCACTGGCATGTGTTGAAGAGGTCCTTAGAAATCATATTGATTGCCTCTACAAACTGGCCAAGAATGAAACTAAGATTGGAGTTGAGATGGAAAGAATGTAGGAATCCTTTACAGAGCGATCACTAGTGTTGAGGGATGCTAAGGAAATGGTAGCTCATGATTTCTCAGTTATATCCTGAGTGCAATCACTCACAATCCTTGCTCATGAATAAATAAAGACATTGAAAACTAAGCTGGAATAGTTATAGAACTGTAAATGCATTTGGGAGCAGAGGCTTGATTTAGTTTCTTCACCAAACCAAGTCATTCTTGAGAAATTCATGGTAGCCTTCGAGAAGTGGAGTTCCATGTGCAAAGCAACTGATGTTACCACAAGTAAAGATGTTGAGAAAGACCAATCGGTCAACTAATCTCTCATAGAGAAGTTTCAAGTGGTTTTAGGCTTTAGCTTCATTTTCTATTTTAATAGACAATTAGTTATAAAACAGATCGGGCCCTGCATGGCTATATATTAAATTTTAAGTGACCTTAAAGGGGTCGGTTCGCTAGTTTTAGAAACTTAGTTACTTAATATTTTCTACAAGTACTTTCATTGTGGATGGTTTAAGTGAACTAGGACATATGATATAATATCAGTTGGTTTATAGCAGATGATAGTATTTCTTTTGGATC
The DNA here is from genome assembly GCA_027943335.1 of Chamaecyparis obtusa. Taxonomy (NCBI): domain Eukaryota; kingdom Viridiplantae; phylum Streptophyta; class Pinopsida; order Cupressales; family Cupressaceae; genus Chamaecyparis; species Chamaecyparis obtusa. The sequence goes on from BSBK01000672.1 coordinate 276,938, forward strand.
AGTTGGTCTGATTATTGCATGTTATCTTGATTTTAGTTGGAATCGAATGCATGTTTCTATAATCTGTAGATGTGTTCTATGGTTATTTTCCATCTTTCATCTTTATTTTGATATCTGTTCAATCATCCATTCTGGGAATATTGTTCTGTTAATCTTAGTCAGTTGGCTTAGATGAATGTGAATCTTTCTTGGGACAATAAATCTTTCTAAAGTTATTTTATATTGGATGCTTGAATAGCCTTTCTTACTTTAATTTCAAAAGTATGTATTCAATTCATTCTTTACAATAAATGGAATGTCAAGATTGATTTTCCTTTAAGGTAGTTTCTCCTTGAAATCATAGAGAGTATAGTTGTGAGTGACTAACTCAACTGTGGTAGTAATTTTTCCTTCTATTTGGGAAAGAAATTTAGAGAATATCTTTATGTGATAAGAAGGAAAAACTGTATACCAACATATTTTTGCTGACTCTACTAGGGAGTCTAACAAATAGATCAGTGCCAAAATATTTTATTCAATGATTAATCATGGTACTTCCTACTGATATGATACCTGGTCAGCAAGAGGTTCTCTCAGTATTGCAACTTGACCTTCACATCACTAATACCCAAGAAGATATAATTTTGATCTTAATGCAATAGCTTGGAACCTTAGAATGAGTGGTCCTCAGTATCAACAAGCGATACTAGTCATTGAAGAAGAAGAAGAAGAAGAAATAGGTGAGTGGTTGAGGGGACTCCCTATTTCTCAATAGGCCTCCATGGTAGATAGAGCTATTAAAAGACCATAGAAATATCTTCCATACTAGATTCTAGGCCTTTTATTTGCTCTCAAAGAAGAGAAGGTATTTTTGACAGTTTTTACTGAGAATTGCAAAACCTTCACTTCCCTACTACCTATACTCCAAAGATGAAAGAAAAAAGTAGGCCCTCCTCTCCACCTAAAATTACTTTGGGTGCATCTTCATACTCCTCTAGTTGGAAAGAATTAACCCTTTTAGGTACCCAAGTTCTACCCATTACTACAATTTTCCCAAGTTCAATAATGGCCCATCCATGGGGAGCAACAATCGGTCCTTTAAATTTAGGAGGTAATCATTCCTTGCCAAAAGGAGCAAGAGATATCCTACCTAAGTTTTATGGGAATAGAAAAGTCTCTATTGAAGATCATTTGAATGCTTTCAATACTGCATGTGGTGTATTGGCTATTCAAAATGAAGATGTCATGGTTAGGTTATTTGTGCAAACCCTTACTGAATCAGCAGTTGACTGATTCTCCCATTTACAAAATGGCCATATTACTAATTGGAATTTTATGAAAACAACTTTTGAATCACGTTTCAAATCTGCAAAAGATGAACATTTCCTCCTCCATTTATCCCAATTAAAAAAGGAAATGCAAGAACCAATGATGGAATTTGTAGCAAAATTCAATAAGATTCTCCATCAAATACCCAATGCCAAGAGGCCTAATGATGAGAACCAAAAAGGTTTCTTTGTAAATGTAATGCCTCTTTACATAAGTTATCAATTAAGATGGGATAGAGTTATTGACTTGGCTGCAGCCCAACTTTTAGCTGTAGAACTTGAAGATGATCTTATAACAATAGGAAAATGGAAAGAGATGTACAAATACCAGCTAACCAAACATATACCTCTAGTTCATCTGATCCAATGGTACAAAGACTTCTCAATGACATTATTGCTCTTAAAAGGTAGTTACCCAAGTCCACCCCTGCTCCATATCAAGATATTCCTCGAAGGTATGGAAGCCAAGGAACTAGATATTATAGAAAATAGTCAAATGCTTTGCCACATCAATCAATATTGTAGATTGAATTTTCCCCTACTAAAAATAATGTGTATCTTCCATCTAATTGATGAACATGATGGTGATTATTTCCTTGAGATGGTGCGACAAAAAAAAATGGAATCCAAAAAAGAAACCATAGTGGAAATCCCTGGCAATGAAGAGATCTCTGGAGGACCTGGTGACTTCATGAGTTACTATCTTGAGTATGAGTCTAATTCAGACTGAGGTGGTGAAATTCTTATAACTCTAGAGGAACCTTTATGTTAGTGATTACTTGAGGTCAGCAAGGTAGAAAAATTAACAGTTGTTCTTCATCTCCTTTCTAAGGCAAGAAAGATAAAGAGTGAATGAGTCAAGCTAGTAGCATTACAAAGACTCCAGAGGGTGAATCAACAGGGGTGAAAATCCTTAAAAGGTCAGACTCTGAGCCCACTTTTTATTTCATTGAGTTTTTCAAGCCATCTAAAATCCAAATATCTCCTATTGAATATTTTAACTCAAATCCTGGTGAATTGGATAAGTTGATAGATTATGTGAAAGGTTCATCTCCTAGTGTGCAGTCTATTCAAACTAATGATGTATCCACTGTAGAGACTCCTGTGAGTCCTAAGTCAAATCAGTATGAAGTTAATGAACTCACCATTAGTTTAGGATATTCAAGATGTGTTTATGTGTGAGGGAAACAAGAACCTTTCTACGTGTCTTTATTCATTCATGGTTATAAGCTTAGCAATTGCATCATAGATTCTGGAGCCTCCAATAATATTATGCCTTCTTTAGTAGCAAAAGCCCCAGATTTAAAGCCTTTAACAAAAAATTTTGGTAAGTTCTACTCCATGAACTCTAAGAAAGTTCCTTTTCTCAGACAAATCAAGGATGCCCAAGTTGCATTAGAAGCTTTCCCTAACAAGAGGCTCAAATTGACCATCTTGGTTGCTAACAAACCTACTAGTTATGGTATGCTCTTGAGCAGAAACTTCTACAGAGATTTGGGTGGTGAGATTAAATTATATTGGTCCCAAGATTTCATTCCTATTGGAAGCCAGAAGATCACTTTACAACCTGAGACTAAGTGTAAATACACTACTTTCCCTCTGAACGTCCTAGGTCTCACATCTTGTATCAAGAAACTAATTTTTCTAACTATTAGTGAAGAACTATGGATTTTGTAAATTGATGGGAGTTATTCATCAATGGGTTTAGATGCTACAGTGGTCTTGATATCTCTAACTGAGGAAAAATTTCCTTTTTCTATCAAGCTTGAATTTGATAATACTAATAACATCGTGGAGTATGAAGCACTTTTACTTGGAATTCAAGAAGAAAAAAGAAAGGGCATTAAAATGCTAAGAGAAAAGGGAGATGCAGATTTAATTTTAAAACAAGTGAGAGGGAAATATGCAGTAATAAATGAACAAATGAAGCACTATAGGAATAGAGTCTAGGATGAGATTGAAGGATTCGAAGCATTTTTAGTCAAATCTATACCTAGAGAACTAAATTCCAGAGCAGATGTCTTAACTGGTTATGCAGCATTGTTAATTTGTCATCCTGACTTTGACAATGATTGAGATTGTCCATCAACCTAATGTACCTAATAATGCTAGCTCTTGGCAAGTCTCAGTGATGATGCTCATGTGTTAACATTCCTTCAAGGTATTGAGAAGTTTTCCTCTATATTTTTTGAAGGGTCAGAATTCAAGTGCCAAGAGTCCTATGCTGATGAAGAAGTTGAAAAAGGAGAAGATATTATTCTATTAAAGGTGTATCATCTTAAAATAGAAGTACTTCCATCTTAATAGGTTTAGCACCCTATTTTGGTACATTTATCATGATAGACTTGCATTTAGGATGCATTCTACACTTGATTTCTTCATTCTAGGTGAAATTAGGGTTAGCATCCCAAGGATTATCCTTCATTTCCCTCTTCCATGACTCTATTCCTTTCCTTCATCATAATCATCATAGGATTTTGTGCCTCTCCCTGACATTCAATCCCATCCTAGCATCATTTCTAGGTCTCTAGGCATCCCCGAGACCTCCTATCCCTAATTCTGGCAGGATCTAGATCTCTAGGTCTAAGACAACCTAGACCCTGACCTAGGTCAAAGTCAAGTTCATCCCTAACCTAGGTTAGAGTCAAGCTCATCCCTGACCTATGTCAGAGATGAGGTCACCTTTGACCTCCTATGGAATCTATGCCCCTTTTTCAAATTTAGTCCCGATGGGCCCCAAAATCAATGTCGGGCCCTCAGATCTGAGTGCGGAAAGGTTTTAATTCAAAATTAATTTAATTTTTTTCCCTCCTTAGTTGGTTATTGTGATTGGACATTAATTTTAGGTGAAATTTGAATTATGGGTCCTCACATTGCTCTAGGAGCCTCACATTGAAACCTCTATATAAAGGCTCTCATTTTCATCCATTTACACAAAACAACACCAAGCAATTTCATGAAGAAGGAGATTCAAGTAAGAAAGGAATGGTGAAGTGAAGATGCAAGATTGCAAGAGGTTGATATAGAATATCAAGCCATTGTTGATATCAAGCCTCTTTGTGAACACACCATTATGAACATATATTTGGAGCAAGAGAGATCCTTTCTTCCTTGATCCACCATTACCAACTTTCAAGCATTCAAAGATACAATCATGGGGTAGAAATTACAGATTGTGAGTTTGGTAGAAGTACTTTAGCCTTGGGGGCTTGGTATGATTTTCTATCTCATTCAAATCTATGCATTGTTATTTCATACATATTCATGCTAGGGTTTTGATCTAGAGGATTAGATCTTGGCATTACACTTTTAATACATACACACACAAAGACATTCTATTTCAATTGGCTATTCATGGAGGTGGAGATCACCAAAACAGGGGTTTGACTAAGGAAAAACCTTGTATAGCCACCCCAAAAACACCCATTTTTAGATATCTACTATTGTTGTTTCAAGAATTAGAGGATAGATCTGAGTACCCTTTTCGACAAACTTCTGAGATATGAAAACAAAGTCAAAGTCAACCTTCAAAATATTAATGTAGCCTTTAAACTTTTATCGAGGTCACAGACTACCTGCTGTCAGAAAGATGAAAGTTTTCTAGGTTTTCTCTGTTACAATTTTCTTGTCCCAGATCTGGTTGCATAATCTTACGAAACTCTACATAGGTTGCAGAAAATAGGCATTTCTAAATCTATTTCATGATGAGGTATGTATCTTAATTAATTTTCAAGCATTTCCAGATTTAATTTAATTATGCTATTTCAATTCAAAACACATACAAATGAATAGTGTTGAATGTTAGGTGCATTATTAAGAAGTTCCATTTTTATATCATTCATTTTGGTGAACTCATTTACGACAACTCTTTCTTTTTGGTGTTAGATTTAAATCTTGCATGTTTCTAAGATTAAATTTCTTGTGTTTATATTTCAAAAAAAAAAAATTGCAAAATCCCTTTAAAAATACAAAAATATTTACATTTTCATGCTTTCTTTGTATTCAACATGTATGATTCTTGTTTTGTGTACTTTGATGAGGCTTTTATTGTACAAAAGGATAGATTCCCTGAAGAGGTAAATGGTAGTGAGGACAAAAATGGTTCGAATACGATCTCCATGGATCCTATTCCTATTTCACTCTCCTCCACAACCTCTCCAATTGACCTTTACCATAGGGTGTGTGCATGGTTACCTTCATGTCCCCCTATTTGTAATATTTATAAACCTAAGTTGATATATCCTACACCTTTGATAATGGTAAAAGGATGTCCTTGTATAAAAATTAATGGTAAACCTAGAGATCCTTTGGATTTCTTTGATAACACAAATTATGTTTCACATGCTTATCGCACACAAAATAACCCTCAGCCTACTATTCCAGTTTCTTTACCACCTTCTCAACCTATGCTTCCTCAAGCACCTAGGTATCCATCTATCTTTAAGGAGTATAATTTAGTTGACCAATTACGTGCTACTCTGCTAAGATATCTTTATGGGAATTACTTCAAAATTCTCCAACATATCATGAGGCATTGCAAAAAGCTTTATCTACTCTTCCTACTTCGCCTCCTAATCAAGAGAATATTCATTCTATTTTGGATTGTATGCATACTATGCCTTTTGTACCTCCTATTGTATTTTTTGATAATGATTTACCTTCCCAAGAGGTGCAGAATCAATATGATGCTCTTATTGTAGTTGTCTCTATTAATTAGAGTATCATTCAAAGAACCTTAATTGATAATGGATTTGGGCTTAATGTGTGTAGCATGGATATGCTCAAGGAAATTAAGGCTTATCTTACTACTATTCAACTTGATAATGTTCCTATACATGGATTTGACAATATTGCAAAGAGAACTTCGGCCATTAGTGTATGCACCCTAAAATGGTCGCCTAGACTTTGGGCCCCCATTCAGCAATTTATCAAATCCCTAAATCAATATTTTCAAAAATCAAGTAGTGCAAGTTTTGATGATCAAGATTTTATGAAGATGCAACAAGAACCACTATTCCAACAATATGTGGAGAAGTATCTAGATCAAAACAAGGATAAGTTCCTAGAGAGCCTGATCAACAAGGGTGCAAGGGTCCCTTACAACTTTGACATAGACAAAAAGATCAAGAAACAAATCCCATCACAAGAAGAGGAAATCAAGAAAATGAAAAGTATGATGGAGAAAATGATGGCACCCAAGAGCTCATTCAACCTTGACTCTATCGGTCCTAATCCTTTGATAGGAGTGTGAGTATGAAGGATTTTCCTAGAGAAAAGTTGAAATTCCACAGTATGACAAGTATGATGGCAAAGGTGACCCACATGATCATGTGCGTCAGTTCTACATCATGAGTTTTGAGTTTCACCAAGATGAATCCTATCTTACGAGATTATTTCCAAGGAGTCTCAAGGGCCAAGCCACAAAGTGGTTTACCAACATAACCCCTCTTGTCAAAACTTTCAAAGAACTTGTCCATAGATTTGTTCAATATTTTGCATACAACTTGTCAAGATCAGTCACCATGTTAGACTTGTTCAATTTGAAGCAGAACTAAGGAGAATCCTTTGTTACCTTCTTACAAAGATGGAGATGATTGTGTTGTCGCTATTCTAAGACTATTCCTGAGCATCAAAGGATTGATATCATTGTTAGCAACTTGGTGCCTAAAATGTGATATGAGGTTTGAAAGATGGTCTTTGATTCCTTTGACACTATGGTTGAAACTGCATGTTAGATTGAGGATGTCTTGAAAGAGCAAGGTATTTTGACCAAACATAGAAATAACAACGATCAAAATACTAACAACTCTAATAAGGACAAAGGCTAGAATTTGCACTGGAACAAGAACAAGCAAGTAGTCAATGATGGAGTTGTAGACTCCTCTCAACCCAAGGATCAAGGTGTCCTTCATTTGTCTAGTGAAGTTCAAGCTATGAAGCTCAATACATCCTCCAACCCATAAGAGCATAAACCAAAGTATCAGGATAAGCCTAAAAAGGAGAGGCGACAATTTTCTAAACTTGGTGACTCGTATGAAGATGTTTTCAAGATGATCATTGCTAATAATCTGGCACAACCTCAAGATCTAGAAAATTTCTACACACTTGACATCAAGCCACATTGGTGGAATGAAAAAGCTTTCTACAAATTCCACAATGGCATTGGACATTACATCAAACATTGTTGGAAACTAAAGCACATTATTAAGGATCTTATTGAGAGTGGAAAACTTCAAATTGATGGGTTGAACACCAATGTAGACCATAAGACATTCAAGGAGCATTTTCCCAAATATGAAAAGGGGGAAATCTCTAAAACCAAGAACGGTAAGGCTGAAATCAATTATACTTACACATCTGCAGAAAATGTTGTCAATATGCTCGACATTGTGGAAGAAAGTGTCAATATGATGGGAAGCAAAGATCCATATGGTTATGACTCTCCTCTTGTATTTGACGAAGGACCCATGGTGGTGCTAAGAGGTCCCAATTCTAAGGTGTCATCCCAAACTCTTAATGTTGTCACTAGAAGTCAAAGTCAAGGTCCTATGGTTACTAGAGGTCGTAGTTCCAACCATTCCAGTAAACCCAAGCAAGTGACATCTAGGAATGTCACTACCAAGTCATTTGTGAGTCCTTAGCTGAATTTTAACCTTGTTAATCAGCTACAAAGGATGCTAGCTCAGATTTCAATCTTTGAGATTTTAGAATTGTCTACAAGACATAAACAAATCCTTGAGGATGCTTTGCATGTGGCCAATATTCCTAACAACATAGATGTTGACCAATTCCAGGACATGGTTAATCACCTTGCCAACCCTCATTACCTAACATTCTTAGAAGAAGATGACAAATATTTGAGCCATCTTCATAATCTTTCCCTTCATATCGAAGTCATGATTCACAAGACCCATGTTAGGTGTGTGTTGATTGATGGGGGTGCTGGGCTCAACATTTGTTTCATGAGTCTTTTGAAGATACTGGGTTATTTTGAGAAATTTATTGATACCCAGAAGAAAGTCACTATTAAAGCCTATGATGAGGTAGAGAGAAGTTCTAAAATGTTAGCTGTCCTTTCTATCAAGATTGGCCCTGTGGAAAAGGACATTTTGTTCCAAATCATTGATGTTGGTCCTCTAGCATATAATATCCTACTTGGTAAACAGTGGATCCATGATATGCAAGTAGTGTTGTCCACCTACCATCAATGTGTTAAGTTTCCCTATAATGGAATAGAAGTTTGTATACCTGGGGATAACACATTATTTTTAAATGCAATTTCAATAGGGACTCACGTTCCTCTCAATAGGGAAGAAAAGGATTTCAATGCAACCCTAGCATAATGCAAGGACAAGTTTAAGTCCATGGACCTTGGTATGGGGGGATATCAACTTGACTCCTTTACAAAGATACCAGTCTCACCTAGGTCCTATGGAAAACCCTTACAAGAGATGCATCCTTCATCTTCAGCCATGACTTTGTTGGATACATTTGTAGAATCCTCAGTCCCCATCCAAGATTAAAAAGAGGAGGTAGCTATTAAGGACTAGATCTATAGAGAAGAAAAATACATGCATAATGAAAAATTATCTCCCTCTCCTAAGACATATGGAAGAGGGTACACTCTTGTCAAAAATATGGGCTATCTAGGTCATGGTCCTCTTAGTCACAGATTAGATGGCAGAGCTAAACCTCTCGATCATGCTCTTTTTGGCCATAGGTCTAAGACAACAGTTGGCCTAGGTTTCAAAAATCAGAATAAGAACCTCATTCCTATCCTCGGTGAGATGGATAGTGAGGATGAAATGAAGTATACACTAGATTTGACAAATCAACAAGACGTGTGAAGATTGGGTCCCTTCCACTAATCTCTTTTGGGGAGATTCAGATACTTCAATTGCCCATGAAATAGTTTCAGACCTAGAACAAGAATAATCCACTATTGAAGATCATGTTCAAGAATATCATGACATGAATGGCATTCAAGAAGGTGTTACCCTTGGTGACATTACAGCTTCCACATCTAGACAACGTAAGCATGCTTGGTGTAAACGTCCCAGTCCAGATTTAGATACGGACTCACATGAGTATGAGTGGGAATTCCTCTCTGATTCTTCTACAATTGACATGGATGTTGATGTTTTCCATACATATAGTTCCCAACCTAAGATAGCTAATGATTCTAGTGTAGTATTAGAGTATTTGAATCTGCAAGTTGCTTTAGTGGACGACGCTTCACTTGGTAGGATAAATCCTGATTTGGGTACCTTAGAGGGATACTTGATAGGCCCTAACTCTAAAATCACCAGAGATGATACCATCCATATTCACAACATTTAACCCATCATTGACCTACCTCTTTCCAATCCCCACCTAATTGATTGGTCTCACTGCTATCAAGAGCCTCAGCTTTTAACTTTCCAAAATGACTATGAGATAGCATGTTACCTAAATGCCCTTGAGTCTGTAGTCTCTTCCACCAGTGAACCAACTACAAGCATGACAAAACTAGATATCAAGTAACTTAGTCACAAAATGAAAAGAAAAGAAAAAAAGAATAGGAGTTTTGATGGTGAAAACCACTGTGTGGTGGTGTCAAAATTGAAAAAAATAAAAATAAAGGATGCATCCGAGGGTGAAAACCTCTCCGAGGCACCTAAGGATGAGGTACTTGATCATCTACCAAGTTACTTTCAAGATAGATCTTCAGTGCTTGTTGAGCCTACACAGCTAATTAATTTGGGTACATAAGAGGCACCACAAACAGTACATTTGGCTCAGTCTCTATCAACATAGGAAAAAGAAGCATATACCAAGTTCCTACAGAGAAAGAAGATTAATTTTTCTTGGACTTACTTAGACATGCTAGGGTTGGACACTAATATCATTATGCATCACTTGTCCATAGCTCCAGGAATAAAACTAGTGAAACAAAAATTGAGGAAAATGCATCCTCACATAGCTCTTCTCGTTAAAGCTGAATTAGAAAAACTCCTCAGTGCAGGATTTATAAGAGCTATTGATTATGTCGAATGGATATCCAATATTGTACCAGTTTCAAAACATGACAAGTCCATTCGCATTTGCACATATTTTAAAGATCTTAACAAAGCATGCCCAAAGGATAATTTTCCACTCCCAAACATAGACATGATAGTGGACATGACTACGGTTTATGAGATATATTCCTTGATGGATGGCTTTTCCCGTTATAATCAAATCAAAATAGCTCCTGAAGACTAGGAAAAGACTGCATTCACTTGCGCATGGGAAACCTATTGCTGGAACATTATGTCATTTGGGTTAAAGAATGCAGGAGCTACTTACTGAAGAGCTATGACAACTATCTTTTATGACATGATGCATAAGAATATGGAAGATTATGTGGATGACACCTTGGCAAAATCTAAAAAAATGGATACACACTTAGGAGATTTAGAAGTTATTTTAGATTGTATGGAACAATTTCAATTGAGATTAAATCCAAAAAAGTGTGCATTTGGAGTCACTTTTGGAAAACTTCTAGAATTTATCATTTTAGCCAAAGTAATAGAGGTTGACCTAGAGAAAGTTCAAGCAATCTTGGATATGCCACCTCCCAAAAACATTAGCCAAATGAGGAGTTTTCAGGGACACCTTAAATCTATAAGGAGGTTCATTTCACAACTAGCTGATAGAGCTTAACACTTTAATAAGACATTGAATAAGGGGGTTAAATGTGTCTGGAATGAGGATTGTTAGAAAAGCATGGACCAAATAAAGTAGTACTTAGCCAATCCTCCAATCTTAATGCCTCCTATCCCAGGAACACCACTCATATTGTATGTTTCAGCAACAAAATTTTCCCTGGGGGCATTATTGGCTCAACTTGATGACACTAGAAAAGAGAGAGCTATATACTATATCAGTCATACTCTCATGTCATATGAGGTCAACTACACTAGTATTGAAAAATCTTTCCTTTCGGTAGTGTTTGCTTCCCAAAAGTTGCAACATTACATGCTTGCGCATACAATACACCTCATAGAAAAGATTGATGCTCTCAAATAATTGCTTGGTAATGTTGCTCTGACAAGTAGACTTGTGAAGTGGATGATGATCCTATCAAAATTTGACATAGAGTATGTTGAGCGTAAAGCTAGAAAAGGACAAGCCATTGCAGACCAATTGGCTGATTTTCCAATTCAAGACAACATGCCTATTCAAGTTGAATTTCTAGATGAGCACATAATGTACATGATTGCAAGAACATGGAAGATGTTCTTTGACAGCTCTTTCATGAAAAATGGTTTGGGAGCTGGAGTGTTATTTGTTTCTCCTCATGGGTACACAATTCCTAAGTCCTACAAACTATTGTTCCCATGTACAAATAACATTGCTGAATATGAGGCTTTGACAAATGGACTAAAAATGGCAATAGATTGGAGAATCACAAAGCTACATATTTATGGGGATTCACAATTAATAGTCAACCAAGTCAATGAAGAATACCAAACAAAGGATGAGAAACTAGTACCCTACAAGAAAATGGTTGATTCATTAAGATGATATTTCACCTTTGTTACATTTAAACAAATCCCTAGAACAAAGAACAAAGTAGTTGATGCTATGGCTATATTTTCTTCACTCCTTCAGCTAGAACATCATGAAACAGATTTGAATTCCTAGTGGAAGAGCTACACTATCCTATCTATGACTCCCAAGAAATCTAAGTTGTTTGTACTCTTGTTGGCCATGAGTCATCCTGCTATGGTGCCATTTACTCACATCTCCATGATGGCATTATTCCTAAAACCTTCAACCATTCTGAATGAAGAAACCAAACCTAAAATGCCTCTCACCATACACTTATATCTGGTAATTTGTATAAGAGGGGTTTAGATGGGACACTTCTTAGGTTCTTGGAAAAGGATGAGTCTGACCAAGCGTTAGCTAACATTCATGAGGGCATTTGTGGAGGACATTCTAATGGTCTTTCCATGGCCCAAAATTTTCTTAGGGCTAGGTACTATTGGCCTACCATGCAGACAGATGTAGTAGATTTTGCTAAATCATGCAAAAAGTGTCAGAAACACAGTAACCTAATACATGCTCCAGGTAGGGAGCTGATTTCATCTATATCTCATTGGCCATTTCAGTGCTGAGCCTTTGAGCTTGTTGGGTAGATTCATCCCAACTCATCAGGTGGACACAAATTTATCATCATGCTGCTACTAACTACTTTACTAAATGGGTAGAGGCTGTCCCACTTTCTGTTGCCTCAGGCAAGATAGTTTCTCTATTTATTTTGAACCATATCATCTATCGGTATGGAGTGCCCTTTGAAATAATCACTGACAATAGAGGTCAGTTTAAAAACAAGGACCTTAAACAACTCTACAAGAAGTTCAAGATAAAACAACATTGGTCCTCCATTTACTTCCCACAAGGAAATGGACAAGTAGAGGCTTCAAATAAGACCATTCTCAAAATTCTCCATAAAACAGTTCACAAGAATGGTAGAGATTGGCATCTATAGATAAATCTAGCCTTATGGGCTTATAGAATAAGTATTCGTACTCCAACTGGGGCTACTCCTTTTGGCCTTACTTATGGTTTTGAAGCAGTGTTACCTTTAGAGGTGGAGATTCCTTCCCTTAGAGTTTCCCTCAAAGGTCTAGTTACCGATGAAGACTACCACACCATAAGGCTCCAAGAATTAGAACTTCTAGATGAAAAGCATAAAGCATCATTTGATCACATGAGGGTCTACCAAAAGTGTATGTCCAAATCATTCAACAAGAAGGTGTGCCCTAGAGAATTCCAAGTGGGAGATCTTGTCTTATGAGAAAACCCTAAGAACCAACAACATCGAGAGCAAAAGGGAAAATTCAAACCTAATTGTCTTGGACCATACATTATTACTATTGCTTTTGGAACATGTGCTTATTTATTGTCTACTGAAGAGGGAGAATAGCTCCCCGAGCCTATTAATGTTTTGCACCTCAAGAAGTTCTATCCATGATGCTTATTATGTCTGGGGGCGTCCTTTGTACATATTTATCGATCCTGAAAAAATTCTAAAAAATTCATATATGATGCTAAAAAAATCCTAAGAAGCACATAAAGTCTTGAAAAAAATACAAAAAAATAAAAAATTTCAAAAAATTCAAAAAATTCAAAAAAATAAAAAAGTGCCTTGATGAAAACCTGGAAACGGGTGCCTTGGTAGAAAAAATAGAAAAAAATTAAAAATATCAAAAGAATCTCCAAGTGGTGAAAACTTGGAAACAGGTGTTATTTGAGGCCTTTGCACCCTTGTTTCTTAGCATGCATCCTCGACACTTATCCTTTCTCCATCATGCCTTGAGCTTGTTGCCTTGGTTTGGAATCAGTCTTTGTCTTTGTCTAGGAGGCATAACTATGTTAGCTTTGGTCTCTAGGATGCGTTGGTCTTTAGGACATCCTTGCAAATGGTGTTTTTCAACTCCACCCCAAATGGTGTTTTTCAACACCACTCCAAATGGTGTTTTTCAACACCACCCCAACTATGTTTTTCAACAATACCCTAGCGTCAAGTGTTTCTCAACACTTATCAGATATCCTACCTGTAGTCTAGTATGATATGATATCTCTCACTGGCAGATGTGATACTCAAAGTTTGACTCTATGACCTACACTCACGCACTTAAACACTCAACTTGCTGAGACTTGTTTGACTTTATTTCTTTGTGTGTTGTCTATGATGATTTCTTTGCCGAGTGTTCTCTCCCTAATAGTTTTTGATGATGCCGAGCTAGAAGACTGGGGGCATGAGGACATGTTTTATTACTTTTTCTTCTAGTGGGTATATTTTGTTGGTCTTAACTTTCATTAGCATTTATGGTTGTTCCACTTGACATTAGGGTCTACAAGGTATTATCCTTGACTATTTTCACAAGTGCATGCTTATAGTCATCTTGACTTTCTTGTGTCTTGATGTGAGTATAATCTTTCCATATTAAACTTAGGAAACCTCACTACACTAGTCATCTTGACCTATATGTCTTTGGTGCCTAGCTGGGATTCCCACATTTTATCTGATATGGATCATATTCAGATTCACATAGTTATACTAGTGTGTATTCTATGATCTTACGACGCTACCAATAAAGCTTGATGATGAATATTAGAGTCTAATAAGCTTTGTGACCTTGCAAGTGAACCACTTTTCATATTAGATTGCATTTTTAGGTTCATGTTAGATTAGTTTTGCATCTTACATATGGAGAGAGCTCTCCTTTCATCTTTCATGGACTTGTCGGTCAACTGCGCTCACCTTTCACTTTCTCTTGATCACGTCTTTCACTCCTTGTCTTTCACCTCACGTCATTTTGCTGTCATCACAAGGGGTTAATCTTATCATCATATCTATATCATAAAGAGATCATTTTCATAAACATAAGTCTACATCATAAACATAAGAACTAAACAAACATCTATGAGAGAGATTATACATGAGCATATACATCATACATTTTGAGCAATATCACAAGACAATATAAAATTGAAACATCCATCACAAGTGGGACAAGTACACAAGATATATCATAAATCTAGTAAATCTCATATATATATGAATGTCATGATACAAAATACAATATGGGATCCAAAATCTGGATAATGTCCTAGGATATGTCTCTATACATCCAATACCCTAGACCTAAGTCTGACTCCCTCCATCACATGGTGGTGGTGGAGGTGGTACTACTACTCTATCAGGTACCATGTCAGATCTCCCATCCCTCTCATAGTAGAGTGGCACTCACTATGCTATAGGTATATCCTGTATGTAGAGACCATGATAATATACAACTCATATTGCCTCTCTCCGGATCTCTATAGTGTCAGCCTGTGCTACTCTCTCTTGCCGATCAATCTCACCTCATGCATCTGCTAGATGTTGATCTCACACAACAATGGTAATCCTGAGTTGCTGCATCTTAGTCTCCAAAACCTAGATCCTAGCTCTGAGATCCTCTCCTCCCCCTACAAGCTAACCCTGCCGAGCATCCACCCGTCGGTGATTAATCTCGCCGCATCATCTCCCTCATCATTAGAAACCTGTCTCTATGACCATTTCCAGCCATTGGATCAGGATCCCTGTCCTATCTCCCACACTCTCCTGCTCTCTCCCCCATCTTTCCTATCTCCATCATCCCCATCACCACCCTGTGCTACGAGCTATGTATCAAGAACTATGTACCGTGGAAATGGATATCTTTGTCGCTCTGCCCTGTAGGCTGCATCTGCATCTACATCTAGCATATCTAGGAGATAGTCCCATGGCTCCCTATGTATACCTATGGTGTCCTATACTTCCTACTAGTAGTCCAGCATCAGAAGCCATCCTTACTCCTCCTCATCCCTAACCTAGGTGTATATGGTTGTCTCTGTGGGTACCCTCTGTTGTCGACCAAACTACCTTCATACCTGAGAGATGATGAAGCACTCAACTATCTTAGAGTTCTGCCCTACTAGTGGTAAGCTACATAGCATGTATCCCAGCTCCCCCTCTCAATCACTCCATAGCTCATAGGCCCTATATGGTCTCCACTGAAATGATGTGAGCTCATCCAGTAGTTTCTGATAGTATGTGACATCTCCACTATGGGGCTATGAAATGAAACCTATGTACTTATAGATATAGGGGCATCTACACTCCCTCAGCTACACATGTGGGTGTACAATGGCAATATGCTCCCATGCCCATACCTGTGCTAAGACCACACCGCATGCCCATGTCCTGCTCTCCCTATAGATGATCTCATGGAGCTCATGGTACACGTCTACTAGGTTGGCTAGGCCCCATGCCATCCATTGAGGGTGTGCTGTCAACTCCACAACCAATCCACCCCAGCCTAATGGAAACCCTCTCTGGCTCCTATCTATGATCAGTGCTTGTGCTACTATAGAGCACACTATGCATGGAATTGGAAAATCTCAACCAAAATCCTCCATCAGTCGGTCCCAAATGAGGTGTCTATCAATAATAGTGACATCCTGGAAGATGTCCTAGATGGCCTATCACCCCTCGGCCAGATCCTGATCATAGTATACCTGTTTCAACAAATAAATCATGTCAGTTTCTATCATATGGAAACTTTACATCTATGCACATTTAATAACATGATTATAGTCACTAGATCACCATGGCTAGATACTCGGAGGATCAGATAGATGTCCTCTAGGGTGATGGTCACCTCTCTAGTAGGCAGATGAAAGGTGTTTTTCTCACTATGCCACCTCTTAGCCAATGTTGTCAGTAGCCCATGATTTTCCTAAATATGGGGCATATCCAGTAAGAACCTGAATCCCATAGTAATCAAGTCATCTCATCCAATAGTATTGAGATCTCTGAGGCACCGTAGCCCGGTCACTCTCAGTGCTCTAATGAGGAGCACTGGAAAGTTCTCCTATAAGCCATAACCCCAAACTAGATGTAAGAACATATCATGATGGATGTCTAAAATCAGTATAAATAATCTTAAATGCAAAAATTGTCTAGACCCATGTCATATTGCTCAAAATTTAAAACATATGATATTTCTTTTTACACTACTGCGATACTATTTTTTGATAAAGTATCATGTGATAATTTCCTCAATAAAAGTGTGATAATATTTTCAAGTACAATAGTTCACATAGGATCACACGATGTTTCATCTGGTATCATGCGATACTAGATTTGACACCTATACGATACTATCTAGACCCGTGAACTATCGCATGATAAATACTCTCAAAGGGGTGTGATACTTTATAAGTATCCTATGAACTTTCACACAAGTGAAATTTGAAATATTTAAAAACAATTAAAAACATGTTTGAAAATGCAATAAATGCTGATAAATGACTCAAACGGCTAGTTTTTCTAAAAACTTATCGGGGAACCATACTAAGGAGGATGGTTATGCAATCGGGTGTGCTCAAATTGATGTCTGTGTACTAGAATCGATACTAGCTGGGCCATGTTCTCTCTCTAGTCTCTCAAAGTTCTCAAATCACAAAAAACAAATGATTTTGAAAATGACCCTTTTTACCCCTTTTATAGCATTTTGACTTTTTGACCTAATTTTCAAAACATCTCTGAATTGTGTGAAAATTGCACCCCCAGCTAATTTCGATGTCTTGGACACATTTTTAGGATCAAAATTGAAACCTGAGTTCATCTTGATAGTCAAAATCACATTTCAAAATTTCTCCTTCTTCTGTGTAGCTGGCTGACTATTTGAGGCCTGATCCTTTGATCTTCGCTGGAGCATCTTCATTTCTTCATCCCCATCTCTCTCAACCTTCTAGTCTTTCATTCATTTTCATTCAGTTCATCTCTCTAATGTTTGACTTCATTTTTATCCTATATCTTTCTCAATCAAACATAGTCAAACTAGGTCATGTCTTCACTGCTTCATGGTTATCCTATTCTCTTTCATCTTTGATTATGATTACTAGTGATTTGATTAGATTTATCAATTTACTATTGCTCCTCTACTTGATTTCGATTTCGATTCCAAGGGAGCAGTACCTATCAACTTTAATCCTTGATTCAAATTTATGAATCAAACCTTGCTTGAGATTCTTGTCTCTTATTTGAGACTTGATGATCTCTTATTTTACAAGTATGTTGGTCTTTTCTTTCAGCTTATCTTTGTCCTAATGTGTTCCCATCTATCGAACACACGTCTAGGTTATTTTGTGATCCCAGATCGATCTCACATTTCAATTCTATTCTTTGACCACATGTGATCCCAAATCGATCTCACATTAGTCAAAGAGGGGAAAATGTATGCACCCTAAAATGGTCATCTAGACTTTGGGCCCCCATTTAGCAATTTATCAAATCCCTGAATCAATATTTTCAAAAATCAACATTTTTCAAATTATATTATTTTCCTTGATCAAATCCTAGTTCCATCATTTATTCAATTATTTTATATGGGATAACCATTTTATCCTAAGTCTTTATTTAATTAAAAGGAATTTCCTCCCCTTTTATTAAATAAAAAGCCCCCACTTTTCCTCTTATCCTAAGTTGCACAAATAAAGCATTATTCTTATTTTATAAAAAGAAGAAAATGCCTTTTTGTCTCATATGGGGCACAAAAGTCAACTCTTATTTTCTCATTGGATGAGATTTGTGCACATGGATTGCTCCTCTTTCAAGCTCCACCCTTGATTAAATCTATTGCCTCTTAATCTCTATGGTCCATTCCTTTTCAATTTCTTTAAAAGGAGAGCTCTTTTCTCATTCTAGGATCCCAAGTTTGAATACTAATCTTATGCTACAGGATTTCTTGGAGACTTTGGAGCTTTAGAGATCTTCATGAATTTTATCTTACATTCTTTCATTCTTAGTTTAAGCTCTCATAGCATCTAGCTTAGTTTCCTTTATGCTCTAGTCTAGCTCACATAGCTTAATTAGTAAGGCTTGTAATACTTTCATTTCTATAGCTTACTTGCATCTTCATTCTTAGCATAGTTGCATTACATTTCCATTGTTGATTCTTGAGGATATTGGCATTCTTTCCTTTGTCTCTTTGAATCTCCCATTGTGTGGTTTACTAGCAAGGTTGCATGCTTCAATAGCTCAAGCTGAGAGCACTATCAAACATCTGTGTGACTCCATACCTAGGGATCTCTAGGTCACTTTCTCAAGGTTTCCCATTCATGGATTCTCTTGGAAGTAATGACCTAGAGAAGTGAAAAATTTAGTGTGTACAATTAGTACCTTACCTATTAAAGTCAGTCCAGTTATTCTAAATACTCCTATTCATGTTATGCCTGGACTTCTCAATTATAACCTTCTTTTAGGAAGACCATGTTTATATAATATGCACGCAGTTCCTTCTACTCTTCATCACAAGGTTAGGTTCATCTAGAACAACTTAATGTATACATTACATGCGGATGATGCCCTGAATCATTGCTTAAATGTAGAATATGCTAAAATATTTGAACCTCTTCAACCTAGAAAAGAGATTGAAAAACAACCAGAGATACAACAATCTAAGATAAAACAACCTGAGATTCAACAAAAAGAAGCTTCATCTTCTTCTTCTTTGACTAAGGATGATTGGGGGACATTGGATTTTAATCCTACTTTTATTGGAGAATACAATGTCTCTGATTTAGAATTTATGAAACAACAAAACAAATTTGAGAAAAAAGTTTTTATTTCTTCTTCACTTTCTGAGGAACTAAAAAGTAATTTTGTTGCCACTTCAATTAATGAAACAATTGAAACTATAAAGCATGATTGATATGACATTGTGAAATATGTCACTCCTTGGACTCCTTCTGATATGACTAATCAATATGGTCCTAGTTATCATTTTCTTAAGAAATCAGGAATTAATGGGAAAGGATGTGGTAAATATGAACAAGGTATACAAGTACCTTTGGATAATGAAGTTTATGATCATACACATGGATTAGGATTCAATATTATAGACAACCATTAGCTTTTCCTCTTAATGTTAATCATATTTATGATGGATAGTTGAAGTTGATTAACCCATTGCTTATTGACCTTAATCAGGAACCCTCTTTGGATATTTTTCCTAAAGATGAAGCCTTAATGGAATTTTTAGGGGTTTATGAAGATTTACCTAAGTTTCATCACAAATGAGGAAAGCCTTATTGTTTAAAAACTGATGCTTATTTTGGAGAACATGATAAACAAGATATTCTCCCTTTATCGATGGATACTCCGATAAGAAGTGATTTGTTAATTACTAAAACTATTGATATTCAAGTGGATGAAAACAACTCTAAAAGGATGATAAAAATTGGGAAATATTTGAATCAGGATGAATGTGATCAGTTAGTTTCCCTTTTGCTTGAATTTAAGGACATTTTTTCTTGGACATATTCAGATATGTCAAGTATAGATTCTAAGATTGTTACTCATAACATTGATTTAAAACCAAATATGAAACCCGTGAAACAAAAAATTTGAAAGATGAATCCATGAATTTCTTTATTAGTCAAAGGTGAAATTGAGAAATTATTGGATTCTAGATTAATCCATTCTATTGATTACTCAGATTGGATTTCAAACATTGTGCATGTGTCAAAAGGCAAAAATAAGATAAGAATGTGTACTGATTTTAGAGATTTAAATAAGGCATCCTTGAAAGATGATTTCCCATTACCTAATATTGATATGATTGTGGATTCAACAGCGGGTCATGCCTTGTTATCTTTTATGGATGGTTTTTCAGGATATAATCAAATCTTTATCCCTCCTGAAGATCAATTTAAAATTGCATTTATAACACCTTGAGGAACCTTTTGTTTGGTCATGATGACTTTTGGATTAAAAATGCAGAAGCGACTTATCAATGAGCTATGACTCTAATTTTTCATGACTACATTCATAAGATCCTTGAAGATTATGTGGATGATATATTAGCAAAATCTATACAAAGAGAAGATCATGTTACCATTTTACAACAGATATTTGAAAGGATTAGAAGTTATAATATGAGATTAAATGCTAAGAAATGTATCTTTGGAGTTGACTCCGGTAAATTATTAGGATTTATAATCTCTAAATGAGACATAGAAATAGATACTGAAAATATTGAAGCTATTGTTAATATGCCTCCTCCTAAGAATATTTCTTAGTTACGGAGTTTACAAGGAAAAATACAAGCTATTTGTCACTTTATTTCTAATTTAGTAGATCGAACTATCCCTTTTACTTCCTTGCTTAGAAAGGATATGAATTTCTCTTCAAATGATGAGTGTAAACAAACTTTTGAGAAATTTAAGGAGTATCTTGTGAATCCTCCTATCTTGTAACCTACTAATTTTGATAAACCATTCCATCTATACACTTCAGCAACTCCGTGGGCCGTGAGTACGTTGTTAGCTCAAATTGATGATGATGGTAAGGAAAGACCTGTGTATTACATTAGTCAAACTTTACTTGATTGTGAAACAAGATACATAGATTTAGAAAGACAATGTCTAGTTGTAGTTTATGAATGTTAGAAACTAAGGCATTATCTTATAAATGTTGAAGTTAATGTGATTGTCAATTTTGATCCTTTGAAACATCTTTTCACACAAATTGATCTCTTTGGCTAGTTGGCAAAGTGGGTGATGTTTCTTACATAATTTGATCTTAACTTTATTTATCAAAAGTCTATTAAGGGACAAGCATTAGCAGATTATCTAGCTGAAGCTCCTTGTCCTCACTCAAATACATATTCTACTTCAATAGAATTCCCTGATGATAATATTCTAGCTATTCAATAGGATGATATTTGGGAATTAAATTTTGATGGGTCTAAGTGTAAGATAGGTTCTAGTGTGGGTATCATCTTGATTCAGCCTATAAAAAAACCCATCCCTTTATCATACAAATTAACCTTTCCTTGTACTAATAACATTGCAGAATATGAAGCTCTTATAGCCAGTCTATGAGAAACTTCATCCCTTAATATCAAACATTTACAAATATATGGAGATTCACAACTAATTTTTCAATAGATTAAAGGAGGATATCAGACTAAGAATGATAAAATGAAACAATACAGAGATTTAGCTCTTGACGTGCTTTCACAATTCTCCTCTTATACGATTCATTCTTTACCTAGGAAGGATAATCGACATGCAGACGCCATGGCAAGCGCAGCTTCCTTGGTTTGTCTCAAGAATAATGCTGAAAATTTTTAGTTTACTATACAAACTCTTAAAAGCCCTGCAATCTCTGAAAAGATTACCCCTGACTATTTCAATTTTCATTTGAATGAATTGTATTCACATTTCTTTCAATTTTTTAAGGATGGTACTTTTCCTAAATCAACAACAAGGAACACGCATAATCGTATTAGGAAACTTGTAGCATGTTACATCATTTTAGGAGATATGCTATACAAATGCTCTTATGAAGGATTATTATTAAGATGTCTCAATAGAACTAAAATTCCTGTAGCTTTGGCAAAAGCTCATTCTGGTTCTTGTAGGGGACATTTTGGTGGAAAATCCATGGTTAATAAATTGCTTCGAATGGGATGTTATTGGCAAACAATGGAACAGGATTCGTTTATGTTTTTTAAGAAATGTACTCAATGTCAACAACATAGTAATTTGATTCATGCTCCTACTCATGAGCTTCGTAATCAAGTTTCTCCATGGCCTTTTAGTGTTTGGGGTTTTGACCTTATTGGAAAAATCTCACCAGCTTCTTCTCAAGGATATACTTACATTCTCACTGCTAAAGATTACTTCACGAAGTGGGTTGAAGATGTCCCTCTTCATTCAACAATGGCAGATGTTATTTTCGATTTCATCCTTAATAATATCAAAACAAGATTTGGTATTCCTTCCACGATAATTTTTCATAATGGAACCTCTTTTAAAAACAAAGAAGTCACGAAATTCTTGGAGAAATATAGGATTCAACATATATTTTCAACTCCTTACTATCCTCAATCTAATGGACAAGCTGAAGCATCAAATAAAATCATTGAACAAATTTTGAGAAAGATAGTTAATAAGCACACGAAAGATTGGCATACTCAATTGACTTATGCTTTATGGGCCTATAGGACTAGTGTCCATACTACACAGGTACTTCTCCTTACAACCTTGTCTATGGAACTCATGCTATTATACCTTTGGAACTAGAAATACATTCTCTATGTGTTTCATTTCATGGGATAATTGATAAAGATACTTTTCATGAACAACGCTTACAAGAGCTAGAAATGTTGGATGAACAATGAATACATGCATTAGAACATATAAAAGCTTATCATAAATCTCTTCAGGAACAATACAATGATAAGGCAATTGAATGAACATTTGTAGTTGGTGATTTAGTGCTTTATGAAAATCAATGAAATATGAATGCTTTACCCAGCGAAAAAGGAAAATTTAGCCCTAATTGGCTTGGACCTTTTGTTGTTATTGAAGACTTTGGCTCGGATTCTTATAAACTTGCTGATATGGATGGTGTTTCTTTTAAGGAACCCATTAATATCATGCATCTTAAACATTATTATCCTTAATTTCATTTGTTCCATGTGCATTTATGTATTCCTTATAAATTTTTGTTATAGGTTATGTAGTTTTAGCCAACTTACATATTGAATATATTTATGCACTTTCTTTCTTTCTATTAAGTTTTATATTGATGAAAGCATAGTAATTAAATATAGAACTAATTAGTAGAGAAAGTTTTTCATTCATAAAAAAAAAAGAAAAGATTTTTTCAAGTTTTGATAGATATGTGGCCAATGTCCCTATCTATCACTACGTCTATCACTACACTCTGATGGCCGATGGCTCCCGAATCTCTCTGTCCTGTGATGGGAAGATGAAGATTTGTATGTCTGTGTATGGCTCCTAGATATGCTCATACCATGTGAACATCCTCAGAGACTTTGTACCTCAGCCATCAGCTTCTACTCTCTTTCTTTGCACAATCTCACCTCTCGTTGGATACATGCAAAGATGTCGGCATACCTATCAGGATCTCTGTGACCAATGGAAGAATCTCACTCGTCGACTGGTAGTTGGTAGGATATAATTATATCCTTGAGAATCTCAGATACAAATCTCCTCCACTCCACTATGCTAGTTGTAGAATGAAAACTTTTATCAGTCTAAGTGTCCTTTTTATCTCAAATTAAATCATATATTCAATCAAATTTCATATTTCATACATGGGTCTCCCTCATGGATGTCACTAAAGTGTCTAGATGATGGGAGCATGGAGTGACTACTCTCTCCATGCTCGCTATATCTAGGTCTTGGTGGCGGTGTCTGTAATACCCTAAAATTGGCACCTATTAAATTCAATCTTTTTTGGGTGCATTTATCTTCAATTTTACATCTACAAAGTCCTAGTTCCCTAGGAAATTATCTCTCTCCTACCTAACTTAATTTGACTTGATGTCAATTGCAAAGACCATAAATTGCATTAATTAAATATCAAAATTAATTCCTAAAGTCCTTGACTTTAATTAGCTAAATTACCCCTATGATAATCTAATTTAATCCTAAAGTCTTAAGTGCTTAGATTTAAATTAAATCCACCCCATTTGGCTAGTTACCCATAAAAAGGAATTAATAATTGCTTCATATTCGAATGGACACACCTTTTTTAATTAATAATTCAAGATATTCGAAAGGCTACCTGTTTGGCATTTTTCCATTCTTTTTATTAAGTAATTCTTGCATTTTTGTCTCAAATGGAAATGAAGGGTCAGGAGTTTCAAATCAAGAAACTCTTCATTCCTCTTCTGGCTTTTCTATTTAATGGACCTCTTTTTCTCATTTAGAAAAGAGGTAATTTTGAGAGCATCTACACTATAGGCAATTTTCATCTCATTTAATTCATTGTTTCCAAAGCTTTTATTGCATTAATTAGCTTAATATTTCATTATTAGCTTAATCTTGCATCTCATATTAGGATTAAATTTGTTTAATTTTTCTTAGACTAATATCATATTTGTTTCAAGTTCTTAGATTAAATTGCATTTCATCTTTACTTTCAAGTATTTTAGATTAATTGCATCTCATTCTAGCTTGATTTCATTAAATTGCTCATATTTTTCATATTTTCAAATCCTCCGTTGTAGAGATGGTCTTATGGTTGTTGGCTCTCCAATCTGAGACTAATTAAACACCCCACCTACATAGGAGGCAATATTTCGCTTCACCATGGATTTTAAATTGAGTAATCAATACTCTCTTTCGTAATTCGATTGTGTGAGTAATGACTATGTTGCCTTTGTGCCTGATTTAGAGGTCCACATTCAGACACACATTTTGGTGCCCACCATGGGGCAGAAAATTTGATTTCTAGCCTCATTCTCATCTTTTTCTCATAAAAATTCATGCTCTGCCATGCGTCTGTACTACCTATGTACGGATCTTCACGTGAGAATTTAGAGCATCCCACGTGAGATTTTTCTCCTTGTAGTACTTCCTCACATGAGAGTGTGTGGCCTCATGTTACATCCTATGTTTGGGTGAGGAAACAGGATAGAGAAGTATGCTCCTCTCCCTTTGGGATAACCAAAAAATCTGACCCCTGAATCTAAACCAAGTCTAGTGTCACCTTTAGAGGGTCTGTCGGTATTGAACCTCCGGGAATGACCCAAGTGAGTACGCAGCTATCGCCGATGATTC
Organism: Chamaecyparis obtusa; assembly: GCA_027943335.1. Classification (NCBI taxonomy): domain Eukaryota; kingdom Viridiplantae; phylum Streptophyta; class Pinopsida; order Cupressales; family Cupressaceae; genus Chamaecyparis; species Chamaecyparis obtusa. The sequence continues at coordinate 302,413 of BSBK01000672.1, forward strand.
CACCTCACTCTAATAAAGAACTTTGTTTTGAGTCTAAAGACTCCAAAACCATGTTAGCTTCCTTATCAAGACTTTGACTATCATCTTGAGAAGGCTCTGTCTATTGTATTGAGCGGTGCCACTCCTAGCCCTTCTTGCGAGGGTGTATGACTTTTGGGTGTTGGTGTGGCTATGAGGCCTCAACCCTATATCAAGAGCACCAAAGGCTAGCGTGAATGGAAGCCTACTAAAAACTTGTCATAGCTAGTGGCCTACCTGGTTCACCTCTGAAAGGAGTCATAATCTTTGCACAGGGAGGGGGAAGAATATCTCCCGTAGATTCCCATCATAGGCATACACCTAGACGCTTGGAGGTGGTTGTGACACTAGCCCCTGCTACAAGGGTAACCTTTGAACATACACTATTAAGTCCTTGGAAACACCAAAAACATGGGCGCCCTCTAGGGGGTGACACGGCTGTGTGAGGTGCATGTATGCACATAAGCAATGGGGCAAAGGTTTTGGCTTCTCACCATTTTCTTTGTAGGACTAAGCTATGTGTTTGTTATCGAGTCTTAAACATTGTCCAATTCATTATCAAACAAAGACTCCCCTAATGCTATCAAGTTGCTTTGTCCTTGATAGGTCTATTAACGACTACTTCTTGTATCACAACTGCTTGATTTGAACCTTTGTGTCTTTAAACAAGTGCTTGAAATCCTAAAATGAGATTGCTGATTAAACTATTCTTCGAAACTATCAGGAAACTAGATTTTCTATCAGACATCAATTCAGTTTGTACCTCAAAATTCAACTTTAACCTTGAAAACTATGTCAGATTGTTAGATTTTGCACTTTTATCATGCGAAGTTTCACTCTTCAGAGAACTTTCTCACATGAGACTTTGTTCTCTTGCATGGCTTGGTACTATCTCACACGAGACTATAGCCCAGTTTGCAAAAATAGAGACCTATTTGCCATTGACTGTTTGACTTTTTATCTGATCTGCTTTTTGTCTAAGGTCTATTTTTCTACTTTCCTGTCATTCACTATCAGAAACTGGTTGTTTTGGGTTAGGAATCGATCAATATTTTCTTTGACTTGTGTCATCTCTCTTTGGTCTACCTTATCTCTTTATGCCTTTTGTATCTCGTGTTGCGATAGTCTTATCTCAGTTGTTTTAGCCACCTCTTCTGATGATTCATACTAGATCCATCTCACATCTTGGCTATTCTAGCCTTTATCTCCTTTGCATTGTTCTTAGAGACCAAGTCTAGCATTATCCCGAGTTCTCTCTCATTTCATCTTTGTCTATGACTAGCATGACTAGAAGTGGCAAGACTTATCCCATTCAAAATACTGATCAAGGTAGAAGTGAACCTCCTAATCAAGAAATAGATCATCCTAAATCTGTTATGAAATCTAAACTTTGTGAGAGATCCTCACATTCCTCCTCATTTCAAGAGTATTACAATCCATTGTTTCAGATACAGTCTGACTTATTATTTCAAGAATATCATAACCTATTGTTTCAACACCAGCAAGGCTCTGAAGGGTCACTTTCTAGAATCAAACCTATCGACTCTTTCAATCTGATTTTCATGACCTCTCAAAATACTACCAATAAGATGAGAGATCCATTCCACTTCTCAGGGGGAGCTAAATTTAGTGATAGTCATCATCAATTTCCAAATGACCAAGATCATGGTCAGTCTCAAAATGACAAGAGTTATGATCAATCCCACAAATTTCAATTTCTGGTCAGCATCTGGGATCTTTACAATTTGAAACAACAAGGGGAGCCTCTCCTAACATTTCTCCAGAGATGGAGACAATTATGCATGAAGTATCCACATGAATTACCCAAGTCTGAAAAGCTCGATATCTTCTTGGAAAATCTTGTCCCAAATTTTGGATACCAAGTATGATTACAAGGTCCCCTCACTTTTGACAATATGATTAGGTGGGCTGTGAGGATAGAAGCATTTATGGTCAAGAAGGGAGGATTGACTTTGAACAAAGACAACAAGAAAGGACCTTCTCCCTCAAACAAGGATAAGGGTAAGATTATTAACAAAAGCATAGATATTATGAATGATGGGGTTGTTGACAATATGGTGCCAAAACCCTCAAAGTATGTCTTTAATCTCAGCTCTAGTATACGAGTGGTCAAGACCACTGAGAAGACTGCAACGGAAACTCAACCGCCTTCCCAATTTTCTAGAAACAAACCTTGGTTCCCTCAACCCAAGCATAACTCCACTTCCTTGGGAGAACCTCTTGATGTGGTTTATAGGACTTTGGTGCAGAACCATAACAAGAATTCAAATCATCAGGAATTCAAAGACTCCTTTCCTCCTCATGGGAAAAGTGAATTATCCAAGTCTAAAGGTACCAACAATGTGGTCAACTATATGTATAATACTAGTGACATTGTCATCAATGAGATTGAACCTATTGATGTTAAATATTGTGACATGATCACTACTCCAGGGAGCGAGGTTACTCCTAAACCCAAAACTCCCTTTATCTTGCGAGGCCCTACACCTCCCTCTTATAACTCCACATAGTCTCCAGCTTACGTGAATGCTATCACTCGATCTCATGTGAAGATTTTTCTCAAAGGTCCCAAACCTTTGACATTTAGACCAAAACTATCTATGGATAAATCCCTCACTGAGGAAAACATCCCCAAAGATCTAGATCTTGATCAGTTCCAATCTATGGTGGGCCATTCAACCTCATCTCATCACTTGCCCTTCTCTGAAGAAGGTGATCATTCCTTGAGCCATAATGCTCCCCTGCTCACTTGTAATATGCTCCTAGAATCTGGTGATAGCCTTGCTCCCACGAATGGGGAATTTACAAAATTTTGTAATGCTAAACTCAAAGAGATAGAAAAGAGCCTACAGATCAAAGATATTGGCATGGGGGAATATCAGATGGAGTCCATCTTGTCACTAACAACTCTCCCCACATCTTTGCATTCCTATGAGAGAACCTCTAAAGACATATTTGGTACTAGCTATCAGGGCCATAAACTTGACCAACCTAGCTACAACTTTCAGTCATGCAAGGATTCAGATAATGGAGACATAAAAATCTAGCCTATGACACATGAAGGGCTCTTGAATATTCAACATTTTGATTCTGACTATCTATCTCAAGAATATGATCTTAGTCCTCACCAAGAGAATTTTATCCACTGTACTAAACAGACTCCTACTACTGCTGACTCTAATGGTACACATACTGATTCAGGGCAACTGTCTGACATCTCCCTCATCTCGAGTATGCCTTAGGGTATGCCTTAGTGGTCACTCCTACTACTGAACAAGATCCGATTGTTGAAGAAACACTTCCAATGATAGAGGATAGTGATGAAGAAAATCTACCGCCTACTATATCTCTAGCTGATTACATGTCAGATGCTACTACAAAGATACCAGTGGATGCTATACACAAATATGCTACTCCTACCAAGTCTAAAAGAGAAGAAAATTCTAATCCTCCAGATCAAGAAACTAATGATGATCATTTCCACCCTCCTATGGAGATAATTCCTATGGCTCCTAGGCCATCTACTCCAAGCTATACTTCTACCACTCCAACAAATCATGGGTATGAGAGACCCCATCTTGTTAAAGTCTCATGGAATATTGGTAGATCCAAAATTGAAATGGTTCCTATTCACATATTATTTCCACCTGAAAGGGGACCTAATTCTCATAATAGGTTATCTTGATTAGGCTCACATAATATTCCTCCAAACTTATCTGACTCTTCTAAGACAACTCACAACCGACAATGTTCTATGGAAGATGACTTTCTTGATCTATCTGATTCACTCATGAATGATGAGGATGATGCTGATATCTTTGCACTTGAGACCATCCCATTGACTACTCATCCTCCACCTCTTCCCTAAGATAAGTGGCTCGTCCACTTTCCACTCCACCTCTCCACCTAAATCAGCCATATAAGCCTCTTTCATCCACCATTCCTGAGTCTTTTGGAAGTAACTTGGATGTGCAACATAAAAATAAAAATAATGAGAATCCACTTATATCTCGAGGTCACCATGTCCCATCTAATCGACATGTGACTACAAAGAAAGGAAAGAAACAAAGGTGTTCAAAAGACCGCAAAGGTCCTCAAAAAGAAGAAGACAATCAAATGCTAGAAAATAAAATAAAAAATGGATCTCAAAATCCATTCTACATCCATTGTCATCAAAAGCACCTCAAAGAAAAGAGAAAAAAAATCAAAATCTATGTGGATTCCAAAATTAAAATCAAAGTTACCATTCGAGCTTCCAAAATTCTCATACTTCCCTCCATTCCACCATCCTTGCCTCTCATACTTTACCCTCTTCACTCCATCTTTCCTTTTCCCAAAGTGTGTATTAGCATCTCCTCATTTCTAATGATGTGATTAAGAGAAATCTAGAACGTACTCTCCCTAAGTGTTTAGAGCATGGGAAGTCTGATAAAGAGTTAAGATGCATCCACAAGGATATCTATGGGTCTCACTTAAGTGACCTTTCCTTGACTATGGATATCTTGACAGTTAGATACTACTAGTTCTGATTCTACAACTTCTCAGCTGACTACTACTACAAGATACTATGTTCTCAGAGATTACTACTGAAGGAGAACAGCTCAAAGAGCCTATCAACACTCTTCATCTGAAGAATTTCTATAGTTGAGACATTCTTGGCATGCTCGTGTACATACTTATTGGTCCTGAAAAAATCCAAAAATTGATATATTGCAAAAATCCTAAAAATTGCAAAATGTCCTGAAAAAATGATCTTAGTGAAAACCTGGTAAACAGGCGCTTTGATGTATCTATTATCTTGGTGAAAACCTGGTAAACAGGCACCCTGGTAAAAAAAAAAAAAATAGAAAATAGAAAAAAAAAGAAAAAAAAATTGAAAAGATCAAAAATACAAAAAAATGAAATATTCAAAAAATACAAAAAAAATCAAAAAAAGAGAAAAAGAAGAAAAATGTGCCATTGATGAAAACCTGGTAAACAAGCCTCATGGTAGAAAAAATAGAATCTCTACCAAGATGGTGAAAACTTGGTAAATAGGTGCCTCTTGTTTCCTAAAGCTACATCTCATCTCAACATTGCTTGGCTTTTTGTTTCCTGATTTAGTTTGCTTTCCCACTTTTTTGCTTTAGTTTTTTTCTTGGTTTAGTTTGCTAGCTCATGCTCTTGCCTTCAGTGTTCTTCGACTCTTCATGAATTGGAACTGGTTCACACTTGGGAGGCATCTTCCTAGTCTAGGGGGCATTTTCCTATCGCTTTCAAAAGTTTTGTTTGTGCATCAATCACCAGTGGTTCTCATTGTGTCTGCCTGCTGATGCCTAGCTACTTTTGAGATTTCTCTCCTTGAGGATCTCTCGTGTATTGGTCGCCAGTGGTTCTCACTATACCTGCCTACTGATACTTAGCTCTTGTTTGACTCCTCTCTTTTGGGATCTCTTCCTTACATTAGTCACGAGTGGTCCTCACTGCATTTGTTTGCTGATGTTTCACTCACATTTTATTCTCTCTTTTGAGAATCTTCCTTGTATCAGTCACCAGTGGTTCTCACTGTGTTCACCTACCGATACTTGGTTTGTGCTCTAATATCTTCTTAAGAATTCATCTCTCATGATGGTCACTACTGGTTCTCACTACATCTGCCTACTGTCACTATCCCATCAAGGCTTCGAATGTTGTACGCTTCCGATTTGATTCCAATCTGCTTGGACACAAATGTAAATAGAAATTGAAAACTGATTTTGTGTTCCTTTGAAGCATGCTGAGCTTTTCTTTTGCTTGTTTTTTTGTTTTCTTTATCACTTCCCCTCGAGTGAATCTAAGACGTCTTTCTTGACTGAGAAACGTGAAGACTATGGGCATGATCTTTTCTTTTCTTTTTGTTTGTTGGTTAAGTTCCAATGATCCAAAGAATGTACATAAGAGGGGTCTCCATCTGTAAGAGCCTTCATCTCATATTGGATGGCCATGTGTACCTTGACTCCTTTTATATGGACACTTTGGTGAGGTTGGTTCTTCTCCTTGTCTATTTTTGAATGACTTCTTTTGCTACATGTGAAATCGCCAATGCTTGTCTTGCTAAGTAAATGTAGGGGTCACTGCGAGCACTCCTTGGCAAAAGAAGAAACTCTCGTGTGTCCGGTCTGTTTGTTCACAAGCAACATTTAGGTCATTCTAGAAAATGTGCTTTGATGCTTATGTTAACTTGCTAAATCAAAGGAATAGGTGTTCAGGTCATTCTGGCTTCTTGTTCCTTAATGCTTGCATCTTATTCCAAAAAATCTAAGACTTATGTCATATTCATATTCTCATGATTGCAATATTAGTGAGGATTGTATGACATCTTGCGATTGTCCCATGCTTAAATGAACTCAATGATGATAAATACAATGAGTCTAACAACCAAGTCCTAGGGCTTGCATTTTCATTTTAGGCTTGCATTTAGTTTGGGCTTGCATTTTCATTTTAGGCTTGCATTTAGCTTAGGCTTGCATTTTTTCATCCTAGGCTTGCATTTGAGACAGTTTTTTGGTGCTCTCTTGATTACTTTCTGTTCATCAAAGGTCCTCATCTTTTGTCCAGGGTTCATCATGATTGCACAAGTTTTTAGGATCAAAATGAAAATCTGACATCTCTAGATAGCTCGAAATCACATTTTAAATTCTGGGCCCCTTTGGGATCGGATGCTTGTGCAGTCAGCCTTCTGGTGTCATCTTTCTACCAGACCCTCATCTTTGCATCATGTTCTCAAGATCCTTTCTCTTTTCATCAATGTCAACTCTAGTCAACTCTAGTCAAATCTAGTCAACCATGGTCAACCATGGTCAAACTTGGTCAACAAGACCTCTACTTTGCTCCAATTTGCTTCTGCAGCTTCTCAAATCTAGTCTAATTGCTTCTGCTCTGCAACCTCTCATTGTCAATCATCCCTCTTATGTCATCTTTCAATTTTTCTCCTGAGGGGGAAAGATGATTGCATCATTTGAATCTTGTCGAATCAATTCTTGAATTAGTTTGATCTGAATCATCAGTTCTTATTGCTAGGAGCATCTCGATGCCTCGCATCTTGCTATCTTGTCATCTATCTTTTAGGTATCTAAGCAATCTAACTCAGATCCTTGAGAATCAAGCTTCGTTCTAGAGATGGTTCTCGAAATCTATTAGGTATTGGTGCAATCCAACCCTAATTCCTGGGATTCAAGCTTCATTCTGGATTTGGCTCTTGAAATCTCTCTTAGACCGTTATTTGGGTAATCTAACTTAGGTCTCGGAGGGCTAAGCTTCGTATTGGGGCAATCTAACCCTAATTCTAAAGATTAGTCCTAAATCTGTCATCTGAATCTCAGATGATATTGGGGCAATCTAACACTGATTCTGGTTCTCTCAAGACCATTGTCTTCCCAATCTAACTTAGACTTTAGAAAATCATGCTTTGATTTGTTCGGTGTCTTGGCAACCTAACCTAGACTTTCAAATTTCTCGTCATCTGTCACTTCAAACTATTCTTTGAATCAACGCACTATTCGCACATCAATTCAATGAGGGGAAAATGTAATACCCTAAAATTGGCACCTATTAAATTCAATCTTTTTTTGGTGCATTTATCTTCAATTTTACATCTCCAAAGTCCTAGTTCCCTAGGCAATTTTCTCTCTCCTACCTGACTTAATTTGACTTGATGTCAATTGCAAAGACCATAAATTGCATTAATTAAATATCAAAATTAATTCCTAAAGTCCTTGACTTTAATTAGCTAAATTACCCCTATGATAATTTAATTTAATCCTAAAGTCTTAAGTGCTTAGATTTAAATTAAATCCACCCCATTTGGCTAATTACCCATAAAAATGAATTAATAATTTCTTGATATTTGAATGGACACACCTTTTTGAATTAATAATTCAAGATATTCAAAAGGCCACTTGTGTGGCATTTTTCCATTCTTTTTATTAAGTAATTCTTGCATTTTTGTCTCAAAGGGAAATGAAGGGTCAGGAGTTTCAAATCAGGAAACTCTTCATTCCTCTCCTGGCTTTTCTATTTAATGGACCTCTTTTTCTCATTCAAAAAAGAGGTAATTTTGAGAGCATCTACACTATAGGCAATTTTAGTCTCATTTAATTCATTGTTTCCAAAGCTTTTATTGCATTAATTGCCTTAATATTTCATTATTAGTTTAATCTTGCATCTCATATTAGAATTAAATTTGCTTAAATGTTCTTAGAATAATATCATATTTGTTTCAATTTCTTAGATTAAATTGCATTTCATCTTTACTTTCAAGTATTTTAGATTAATTCCATCTCATTCTAGCTTGATTTCATTAAATTGCTCATCTTTTTCATATTTTCAAATCCTCCATTGTAGAGATGGTCTTATGGTTGTTGGCTCTCCAATCTAAGACTAATTAAACACCCCACCTACATAGGAGGCAACAGGTCACTTCACCATGGATTTCATAATTTGATTGTGTGAGTAATGACTATGTTGCATTTGTGCCTGATTTAGAGGTCCACATTCAGAGTTCGCACATCAATTCAAAGAGGGGTAAATGTAAGACCCTAAAATTGGCACGTATTAAATTCAATCTTTTTTTGGTGCATTTATCTTCAATTTTACATCTCCAAAGTCCTAGTTCCCTAGGCAATTTTCTCTATCCTACCTGACTTAATTTGACTTGATGTCAATTGCAAAGACCATAAATTGCATTAATTAAATGTCAAAATTAATTCCTAAAGTACTTGACTTTAATTAGCTAAATTACCCCTATGATAATTTAATTTAATCCTAAAATCTTAAGTGCTTAGAATTAAATTAAATCCACCCCATTTGGCTAATTTCCCATAAAAAGGAATTAATAATTGCTTGATATTCAAATGGACACACCTTTTTTAATTAATAATTCAAGATATTCGAAAGGCCACCTATGTGGCATTTTTCCATTCTTTTTATTAAGTAATTCTTCCATTTTTGTCTCAAATGGAAATGAAGGGTCGGGAGTTTCAAATCAAGAAACTCTTCATTCCTCTTCTGGCTTTTCTATTTAATGGACCTCTTTTTCTCATTGAAAAAGAAGACAATTTTGAGAGCATTTACACTATAGGCAATTTTAGTCTCATTTAATTCATTGTTTCCAAAGCTTTTATTGCATTTATTAGCTTAATCTTTCATTATTAGTTTAATCTTGCATCTCATATTAGATTAATTTGCTTATTTGTTCTTAGTATAATATCACCTTGATTTCAAGTTCTCTAAAAATAAAAATCTACATTTCATATCTCTTTCAAAGCATTTCTAGATTAATTGTACTCATCTTAGTTTAATTTCAGTTTTGCATATCATCATACTTTTGAAAATACTCCATTGTGGTATTGGTCTATGGTTGTTGGCTCTCGTTCTAAGAGTAATTATACACCCTGTCCACATAGGAGGCAATAGGTCGATTCAATCGATGTTGTGAGATGGACAATTCATGTTCATACTCACCATCTCATGATTGAGCAATGACTATGTTGCGTTTGTGCCTAATTTAGAGGTCCACATTCAGACACACATAGTGTCTCTATGTGGGGTTGTGAGAGCCTTCATGATCTCAATGGTGATGCATGAATAATCAGTATATCCGCACCAATATCACTAGCTAGGGGCATGTCCTTAGCCCTCTCCTCCGATCTCTCCTCTCCTCTATCTATTCTCTCCTCGTCTATGGGATCTCCCTTGAAGATGTGCTCCTCCTCATCTCTAATATCCTCATCCTCCTCAGTGGTACCACTATCCCGGTGTGTCCCATTAGTAAAACCCAGATCACCTATGGGATAATCCTCGAGAAAGATGGGATATATCCTCAGCAAACTCCAGTACCTGATGTAATCTTGGCTAACACCTATATACGTCACATCTGATGGTACCTCTATGTCCTCTATCTCATCAGCATTTATATCCTCTATATCTACTATCGATGGTTAGTGCATGGCACCAAGTCTCTGATAGTATCTTGTCAGATGTACATAGCAAGGTAATGCTTTAGGGACTCCCTGTAACAGGCCAAACTACCTCATCACCTAATCATAATAGTAGGGCATCACTATATGACTTTGATGACCCTCTACTAGCTTACACGATTGTGAATGTCTCATCTTGAATCATGTATCAATCCACTCTGTCATTTGGTAGTAGGGTATCCATTTCACATCAGTGCTCAAAATATGGTCTAAATGTACTTTGTAGTAGAGCATATCTCCAAAATGCCAAATATCTCTCAAAGGATATGCGAAGGCCCTCATTGTACTCGTATCTACAATCACTAGAACACCCTATAGATGTGTACATGTGACAAGCTCAAACATCCAAATTTGCAAGAGTGTGCATATCAACATACTCTCCCACTAATACCTCACTAGCTAACCTAGCTCATCGTATAGCTGAGCTAGCATGTTGCGACCCCATAAGAACACGGTCCTCTCTCTCTCTCTCTCCATCCTCTATATGAGATGTGTAAGAGGTGAACAAAATATAGTACCCTTTGAGTTGGGTAACAGAATAAAGGATACTATGCAAAGCATCACCTTCTGTACTTAAGGTGTAGGACCTGAAAGTATGGATGATAATAGGACCTCATCCAACCAGGTCCACATCTATGGAAGACATCCTGTAAAATAATCTACATCTACATAGATCTCCTCACAAGAACACTAAACTCTGGGTCTGATGGTCTCACCTCAGATCGAAAGCCGTATGATCCTATAGACATCCTCTAATGTCACTGTAATCTCACCAGAGGGAAGATGGAAGGAGCATGTATCCTCATCCCACCTCTCTATTAGAGCTAATAGCATGGCTCAGTGTAGTTTGATCTATGGAAGGTATGATACCTAGTATAGTCCCACATCCTACAGTAACTGCATCTCCTCATCATCAAGCTCAGATAGTCTCTCTCTGACCATGACTAGCAACTCTCCAAAGGGATGCTCTCAGAAATAGACCAAGTCCCGCAAGCACAAGAAAACACCATATCAGTCATCTACATCATTAAATCTACAAGTCTAACTGAACTAGGTCAAATTCAACCTCAGTTAGGTCAAGGATGACCTTACTGGGTCAATGTCCACTTTTTTTGGGTTAGGGTCGACCTTTTTTGTGTCAAGGTCGACCTCATCCCAGAAATAGGTAAAACCCTCTGGTCAATGTCGACTTTCATGGCCCAAAGTTGACCTAGATGGGTCAATGTCAACCTAGATGGGTCAAGTTTGACCTAAGAGGGGTAAATTTGACCTTGCATATAAAAATAGGAATTTGAAAAGTACAAAGGAAGGCAACAGAAAACTCACCTCAGGTAGTGACCGTCTGGTAGCCAAGGTGTGCCTCAGAAGCTGCAGCCATGTCGCTCAAAGTTCCTCTCTTCTTGGCATCTTGCTTCCTCATTTTGAATCTACAAATGGTAAGAATGAGTAAGTACTTCTCTCTTTTCCTTATTTATAACTTCAAATTAGGGTTTCTTTTAGGGTTCCCTTAGGGTAAACTCGGATTTCCCTTCTTATGCATTTAGATAGACATCCACTCTTTTCATCATAACTTGAGTTCAGTAACTCTATTTTCAATGATCTCAATGGTGTGAGAATTGTGATTCAGATATCTAACTCCTTGAACTAGTTTAGGAAGGTTAGGAATCCTTCTAATTGGTTTAGGAAAAGACTTTTTAACACACTACATATCTAGTATATAGAGTTTTTCTTATCACCCTATTTCACCATTCTGAAGTAGAAAGCCAAAATAGGGGGGGCATAAGGGGCTCTATACACTTATCAAATTTTCATATAGTAAGCCTTAGGTGATTTATGGATTTTCATTAACCTTATGTATTGCGGGTTCTAATAGTTTTTTGCAGGATCTTTACATCGAGGACATGGCTATATCCTTTTTATTTAATATGATGTTTTCTTACTTTAGCTTGCATATTCACATAGTGTCATATATGAGCTAAAGTGGGGGCTAAATGTATCATCTAAAAATGGAAGCACTTCCATCTTAATAGGTTTAGCACTCTTGTTTAGTACATTTATCATGATAGACTTGCATTTAGGATGCGTTCTGCACTTGATTTCTTCACTCTAGGTGAAATTAGGGTTAAGATCCCGAGGATTCTCCTTAATTTCCCTCTTCCATGACTCTATTTTCTAGGTAGGACTTAGAAATATTTCCTCTCATCCTTCATTAGAATCATCATAGGATTTTGTGCCTCTGCCCAACATTATGTCCCATCTTGGCATCATTTCTAGGTCTCTAGGCATCCTCAAGACCTCTTGTCCCTAATTCTGGTAGGATCTAGATCTCTGGGTCTAAGATGACCTAGACCTTGATCTAGGTCAAATTTGAGGTCATCCATGACCTAGGTCAGAGTCGAGCTCATCTCTGACCTAGGTCAGAGATGAGGTCGTGTTAGACTTCCTTGGGAATTTGTGCCCCTTTTTCAGATTTGGTCCTGATCGGCCCCAAAATCAATGTCGGGCACTTAGATCTAAGTGCGGAAAGGTTTTAATTCAAAATTCATTTAAGCTTTTTCCCTTCTTAGTTGGTTATTGTGATTAGACCTTAATTCAAGGTGAAATTTGAGTTATGGGTCCTCACATTGCTCTATGAGCCTCACCTTGAAACCTCTATATAAAGACTCTCATTTGCATTCATTTACACACAACAACACCAAGAAATTTCATGAACAAGGAGATTCAAGCAAGAAAGGAATGGTGAAGTGAAGATGCAATATTGCAAGAGGATGATATAGAATATCAAACCATTGTTGATATCAAGCCTCTTTGTGAACACACCATTGTGAACATATACTTGGAGCAAGAGATATTCTTTCTTCCTTGATCCACCATTACCAACTTTCAAGCATTTAAAGATACAATCATTTGGTAGCAATTACAGATTGTGAGTTTGGTAGAAGTACTTTAGCCTTGGGGGCTTGGTATGCTTTTCTATCTCATTCAAATCTATGCATTTTTATTTCATACATATTCATAATAGGGTTTTGATCTAGAGGATTAGATCTTGGCATTACACTTTCAATACATACACACACACATTCTATTTTAATTGGCTATTTGTGGAGGTGGAGATCACCAAAATGGGGGTTTGACTAAGGAAAAACCCTATATAGCCACCCCAAAAACACCCTTTTTTAGATATCTACAATCATTGTTTCGAGAATTGGAGGACAGATCTAAGTACCCTTTTCGGTGAACTTCTGAGATCTACGAACAAACTCAAAGTCAACCGATTTTCTAAATCTATTTCATGATGAGGTATGTATCTTAATTAATTTTCAAGCATTTCCAGATTTACTTTACTTATGCTATTTCAATTCAAAACACATACAAATGAATAGTGTTGAATATTAGGTGCATTATTTAGACTTCATTTTTATATCATTCAAAAGGGAAATCATAGTCCCAAAGGCCTTGTGACCATGGAAACTTTGTTTGACTATAGAGACTATTTTGCTAGCCAAGTCAATGAAACAAAGGAGAAACAATCCAGTAATTATGAGAAAATAAATATTGGGAGTAATGAAGACCTTAAATTTGTGAATTTGGGTACATGTTGCAGTCCTATAGAGAAATTAATATTCACAAAAATGCTACAAGAGTTCAGATATGTTTTTTCATGGTCATATGAAGATCTTGAAGACTTCAAAAAAGGGAAGTTTCAGCATCATACTCCCTTGAAGCCAGGAGCCAAACCTTTCAGGAAGAAGTTGAGAAATTATAACCCCAGGGTGGCTAATGCAATTTTCAAAAAAGTGGAGAAAATACTTAAAATCAAAATAATTTATCCAATTCATCATTCTACTTGGGTAGAAAACACAATACCTTTTTGAAAGAAAAATAGGCAAATCTAAATCTGCATTGATTTCAGGAACCTAAATCAGTCTAGCCTAAAAGACATTTTTTCTCTCCCTAATGTGGATCACATTCTGCAGATGGTAGCTAGGTCTAAGATGGTGTCAATGTTGGATGGGTTCTCAGGGTACAACAAAATTAGTGTGGATCCTGAGGACCAATACAAAATGTCTTTCACCACTCCTTGGGGCATGTTCGCATATAATTGAATGCCATTCGACCTGATCAATGCAAGGGCAATGTTCCAGCGGGCCATGAATTCTTCTTTTACCCATTTAATGAATAAAGTGATTGTAGTGTACCTTGATGATATGACCATATTCTCCTACAAAAAGAAGAAACATCCTAAAGATTTAAGGCTGGTCCTTCAAGAATGCAGGAATCAAGGAATATCGCTCAACCCTAAGAAATCTATTTTCTATGTGAATGAAGGAAATTTTTTGGGTCACATAGTGTCAGAAAAAGGAATTAAAATTGATCCAAAAAGGGTGGGAGCAATCCAGGAATTGTCTTTACCATCTAATAGAAGTGGAATAAGATCTTTCTTTGGACATATTAACTTTTTGAGGAGGTTTGTGCCAAATTTTTCAGAAACAACTAGACCCATGGTAAGTTTGTTGAGTGAGAAACAAACTTTCAAATGGAATGATGAAGCCAAGAAGTCTTTTGATGAGGTTAAAGAGGCAATTGCTCAGGCCCCTATTCTTTCTCATCCTAATTTTTGGAAAGATTTTGTGATACATTGTTATGCATCCAAACACACTGTGTTAGGTTTCCTGTTACAAAAGAATGATGTTGATGAAGAGGTTCCTATCTCTTTTATGAGTATACCTGTTAAGAAACATGAATTGAAGTATTCACCTATATAAAAGAAATTATTCACAGTGGTTAAGGCCATCAAAACATTTCGGTATTGTATTCTTCATTCCCACTCCACTATATATGTTTCGAATTCTTTTGTTAAGAGTATCCTAACTCAGCAAGAGGTGTCCATGAATAAAAGAGCTAATTGGGTAGAAAAGGTGCAAGAGTTTGATTTGGAAATCAATCCTACCAAATTGGGGAGAGGTTAGGGCCTCTATAAGTTAATTACAGAAAATGATGTGGTAACTGGTGATGAGATGCCTTTGTCCTTGTTTATAGGATTGAAATATGCTTGGTTTTCAAATGTATCTTATTATCTCACCTATGGACAGTGTCCCAATCACCTCACAATAAAAGAGCAGAGGAACTTAAAGCTCAAAGTGGCCAAATATGTCGTAGTTGATGATATATTGTACAAAAGAGGCTTGGATGGCATGTTTCCTAGATGTGTAGATAAAGATCAGCAAAAGAAGTTGCTCCAATCCTTCCTTAATGAAGCCTATGGTGGAAATTTCTCATCTACAGTGATAGCTTTCAAGATATTAAGGAACTACTACTATTGGCATGGGATGTTCAAGGATGCGTACAAATGGGTAGCACAATATGAGAAATGTAAGTTATTTTCTGTTAAACCACACTTAGCCGCTTTGCCCTTAAGGTCAGTTATCATTTAAGAACCATTCAAGAAGTGGGGTTTAGACTTCATAGGACCAATAAACCCATCATCAAGTGCCGGTCATACCCATATCTTAGTAGCTATAGAATATTTTACTAAATAGGTAGAAGCTGTTGTAGTGAGATAAACTACTTCATAAGTGGTCTTTTCATTCTTGAAAGAAAATATTTTGGTTAGGTTTGGTGTTCCTATGAAAATTATAGCTGATAATGCACAAAACTTCTTCTCCCAAGAGATGCAGATATTCTGCTATGATAACGGAATTCAATTGTCACACTAATCTGACTATTTTCACCAAGGTAATGGGCAAGCTGAGTCTACCAATAAAAACTTGATCACCATTATGAAGAAGTTGGTGAGTGAAAATTCCAAAGATTGGCGCAAAAGATCATTTGAGGCTCTTTGGGCCAATCATACTTCTCCCAAGAGGGCGATAGGTATGACTTTATTTGAACTGGTCTATGGAGTAGAAGCTCAACTCTTATTGCCTCTAGAGCTTGCAGCAACAAAGTTACAGAAAGTGATTGAAGACCAAGGTTTCCTGAATGGTTTGGATAAGAGGATCATGTATTTAAGAAAAATCCAAAAATAAATGGAAGAGATGGTAACCTACATCACATTACATCAATCTCGGGTGAAGAAGATTTTTGATAGGAGGGAAAGGCCTAGAAAGTTCATGGAAAATGACAAAGTTTTACTATGGGATAAAAGGAGGGAACCCAGAGGTGCTCACAGAAAATTTGAATCCCTGTAGAATGGGACTTTTGAAATCAGTTAGGTTCTAGGACCTAATTCTTTTAGACTTGAGTATGAAGATGGAACATAAATTCCCTTGTCTTATAATGGGCAAGATCTAAAGCTCTTTGAGTTGTAATTAAGTTCAGTGGTCCTTTGTGCATACAAATTTTTTGTGCTTTAGGTTAGTTGCATGTGTCATAGTTTAGTCTAGTGTGAAACCAGAGATCCTAGGTTCATTGTTTAGTCCCTCATGGTCCTAATCCCTAGTCAAAGCCACCTATTGCCAATCAAATAATTTTCATTCTTCTTTTGCACAGTAAATTTTTTCCTTTGTAAAAGTTCAAGTTGTATATTGAACCTTGAACTTTGAACTTGAGCTTGTCGGTTCAAAGTTCAAAGTTCAAAACACACTTTCCCTAAGAGCATCATGTAAAAGTGTTATCTTGGTAAGCCAAATTGATCAGTCACGGTCACATGTTTCTTTTTAATCGGTAATTTGAATCTTGAACTTTTGACCTCCTCTTTCATGGTTCAGAGTTCACATTTCAATATACACTTTGACAATTTTTATGTTTAAACCTTCCACATCGAGTCCTTAGTGTCATAGTTCACAAAATTTGGAGCTTGTTGTAAATGTCCTAGGTGCCCACCACAGTTGTAAAGTGTGTGCATAGATTAAAGCATCATGAATCTTTTATCTTGAACCCAATGTTTATGGTTCAAGGTTCAGATTTTGAGATGCAATATAACTACAGAGATAAGAAGGTGTGTGCCAAATCCTTTCATATTAATACTTAAAAGATTGATAAGGCTTGAGGAGTGACGCCAGATCATCTTAGGTGATTTTCTTACCGAAATGGACCATGTGTAGTAAGTTGATAGCAATTATTGTGGTGGAAATATTTATTGAATTGAAGTTTTCTTGAGGTGATGGGAATAGAAGCAAAGTGTTAATAATTAATTTCCCTCCCTTTGTATTTTCATTCTATTTTTCTTATCTTTTAGAGGAGTTTAGGAGCGGCGAGGTAATTTTTCAAGGAGCCAAAGAATGGTGAGTTTTTCAACAAACCCTTGCTCTTTGTTTTCTTTAGGCTCTTTCCTTTATAAGCGAAGAGATGGGTTCTTTTCTGCATTCATCCAGTGTCTATAAGAATTTTGCAATATTATTTCATCATGTCTTCTTCCAAAGTGAATTTTGTAAAGGAGAATAAGTTTTCTCCTGTTAGTAGTTGCCTACTTAAAATGAGAGACACAATGCTGGTGGATGATGATATTAGGGAGATTGTACAAAGGTTGAGAAAAATGGAAATTGAGGTGATAGCCACAATGATTGTAGAAAGTGGTATGTCGGAAGCACCCAATTTTCTAGAGGTATTTCCATGTCTTGAATTAGTGATGGAATGTCGTAACTAGTATAATAAGCCTACAAGATGTATCAATACTGGAAGTGGTGAGGTGTTGGTAAACATAAATAGAGAGGTGATCATGGCTATGTTTAGGATTCCGTCAGTAGAAGTATATGGAGATTGGAGTATTAAAAAGGCTCTGGCTGATTTTGACCATAATAAGAAGGAATACAGAAACAACATAGCTAGAGATTGATTGTTAAACATTGAAAAAGGAGGATCCCATTTTCATAGACCCCTTAGGAAAGATCACATGTTCAGAGAAGTGAGACACATAATTGTGATGTTAAATAAAATAAAGGGTAATCTCGTAGATACTAACTAGGAGAACTGGATGTATATTTTTGTGCAAGCCATTTTAGATGTGGGTAATTCTGTTGATTGGGATAAAATAATCACAAAGTAGCTATATGAGAGCCTATCTCAACCATCCTTGGTTTCTAACTTTTACATGTCTTAATATCTTTTCTATGTCCTTGCTATTTATAGAATTTGGGATGGGATACCGAATGAAGAATGGAATAACAACATGACTATTTATGAGTATCATCCCCTATATTAGAAAAGAAAGAATCTTATAGGTTTCAAAAGGGTGCAAAGATATCTTTATGCCTAAGCTTGTCTTTGAATTAAGAGGGAAAACCAATTCTAGGATGTCTAAGGAAGCCATGGAGTTTGTTAAGATATATGATAGTTTTTACATACAATTTCCTACTTTTTGTTACCTCAGGGTTGGAGGTTTTAGTGATGAACCTCTAAAATTACCTAGGTACTGCTTAGAAAAATGTGTTTTGTGGGAGGTGGGCAGATAATTGTTGATGGTTGAAAGGAAATATAGCCTCAAAAGAGGAATTGGTGCCTTCTTTCAATTGGTATTGGGGCATTATCGCTTCAAGTTAATGCATGATTTCTCTTTCCTAACTGATGAACTGAAGGAGATGAATTTTAAACCATACCAGTCCTAGAACTATTATGATAGAAAGGTTTTTGTGGAGAATCATTTTAGATTTGATGCTATATTATTACATCAACTAGAGCTAGAAGACTTTTGGGATGATTGCGTAGATGAAGCTGAAGTCATGAAGAGACTATGCTCTAGATTTTCTTTATGGAAAATTGCTACCTTGAAGCTTCCCTTTAACATTAAAAACATAAAAGATGATGCTGAAGATATTTTGGAATCTGTACGCATGGGGTCAAATGCAGAAGTGGCAATTAGGAAAATTGATTGGAAGGAAATGGAAGAGGAAGATGTGAGGTCCTTAACTTAAGAAGTCTTCAAAATGATAGAAGAGTGGCTCAAATGTCAATGGAAGAAGAATCAGGGAGCCCCTACGATGAAACCTAGAAGGAGTCAAAAAGTCCCCAAATTTGAAACATCCTCTATCTCAACTAATAAAATTGAATCATTGTTGCTTACCTATAGGTGATATAGGTCCTACAGAAGCTACTAATATTGAAGACTCAGAACTAGCTTCTGACAGTACAGTGAAGTTTACAAGGCGTAGAAGTAAAAGGAATGAGAAGGTAGATCCAACCTTTTGCATTGTTCTTGATTCAGATTCAGAGGAACCCAGGATAAAGCAATTTAAGATATTGAAAAGAAACAAAGCCCCAACCATGGATTCAAGATCAATAGGATTCGATGGAGATTCAGGTCAGCAGGACCCTACAACTCTAAATAACTCAAGCACTGACATTTCTCTACAACATTAAAGCCCAAAAACCTTGAACTTGATGGATCTATCCATGAGAAAAAAGAGAAATATTGTTCCTACTTTAGTCCCTATTAGAGATTTGGTTAGTAAGTACCTTGGGAAGTCTCCACGATTGAAGAAACCATAGATAGAGTCCATGTTGGATGTAGACCCTAATACAGGGCACTAGGTTGCTGAAATCTTCAAACCCAATTCTGATAAAGTTAGTGCTGAGGTTATTGAACAAGATTTCAATGTGGAGAAAATAGACCTAGGGGTAGCCTCCAGGGATGCTGACTTGAAGATTTTGAACTCTATGAACAAAAAGATTAATCACCAGGTGCTAAAGGATGTAGAGGACAAATCAAAATTAAAATAGGCTTTGTGTGAAATGGCTAAGTATATTCAGCAGTTCCAAAATCCTGTCGCTCGGCCCTTAGAAATAGTTCCCTTGAATCTGGATGTTAAGTCTCTCAATAATAAAAAATTTCTTGATCATGTTCACAAGGACAGGTCTTTATCTAAAGCATTCTTCAGTTGGATGGAAGAGGTTGGTGAAAAGGTCGCTCATTTTCCCTTGGCTATGAAGACATAACCAAGATATCTCCCTCTTTGGTATCTATTGTTGAAGTTGATATTTAACTCTGGGAAGGAAAGAGAGATGGCCTGGAGATTGAGATAAATAACCTAGATGAGGCCTTTGTATATGGTGTAGATAATTTTTTAAATAAGAAAACAATACTTGATGCTGATGCCAGTTTATTTTTTGTTACAAAAGTTAATGAAGAACGACGGTGCACACTCTTTGATCAAGGTATCAAAGAATCTAGACAAATACTGAAAGCACTGGCATGTGTTGAAGAGGTCCTCAGCAATCATATCGATGGCCACTACAAGCTGGCAAGGAATGAAACTAAGATTGGATTTGAGATGGAAAAAATGCAAGAATCCTTTGCAAGGTGAGCACAAGTGTTGAGGGATGCTAAGGAAATGGTAGCTCATGATTGCTCAGTCATATCCTAAGTGCAATCACTCACAATCCTTAGTGATGAATAGATAAAGATGCTAGAAACTAAGTTAGAACAGTTATAGAACTTTAAATGCATTTGGGAGCAGAGGCTCGATTTAGTTTCTTCACCGAACCAAGTAATGCTTGAGAAATTCATGGCAGCCTTTGAGGAGTGGAGTTCGACGCACAAAGTAGCTAATGTTGCCACAAATAAAGATGTTGAGAAAGACCAATCGGTCAACTAATCTCTCATAGAGCAGTTTCAAGTGGTTTTAGGATTTAGTTTCATTTTCTATTTTAATAGACAATTAGTTCTAAAATTGATCGGGCCCTGCGTGGCTATATATTAAATTTTCAATGACCTTGAAGGGGTCAGTTCACTGGTTTTAGAAACTTAGTTATTTAATATTTTCTATTAGTACTTTCATTGTGGATGGTTTAAGTGAACTAGAACATATGATATAATCTCAGTTGGTTTCTAGTAGATGATAGTATTTGTTTTGGATCAGTTGGTCTAATTGTTGCATGTTATCTTGATTTCAGTTGGAATCGAATGCATGTTTCTATAATCTATATATGTGTTCTATGGTTATTTTCCATATTTCATCTTTATTTCAGTATCTATTGAATCGACCATACTGAGAATATTGTTATGTTAATCTTAGTTAGTTAGCTTAAATGAATGTGAATCTTTCTTGGGACAATAAATCTTTCTAAATTTATTTTATATTGGATGCTTGAATAGCCTTTCTTACTTTAAGGTCAAAAGTATGTATTCAATTCATTCGTTACAATAAATGGAATGTCAAGATTTATTTTTCTTTAAGGTAGCTACTCCTTGAAATTGCAGAGAGTATAGTCGTGAGTGACTAACTCAACTATGCTAGTAGTTTTTCCTTCTATTTGGTCAAGAAAGTTAGAGAATATTTTTATGTGATAAGAAGGAAAATTTGTATACCAACACTTGCAAAGCTTAGCTCTACAATTTTCATAAGGCGGCCATTGTGGAGAACAATCCATTCGAGATGGGTGGCCTTAAACTGCGCATTAAACCTGACAAAATCGAAGAGGAGTTCACTTTTGATCCTCTGGTTATTTAGTACTGCAAAGATAGTGGCATTCAAGGTTTTATGGAAAGAATGAAGGGCGTCCATGATGAACAAATTTCTAAGCAATTTGTGTCGTCATGGAACAAAAGAAAGGTGTATGTCGGGGGCATCCACTTCAAAATCAATGAAGAAGTCATTGGAAAAGAGACAGGGCTCTTGAAGAAGGGAAGGAAATATAGGAAAACTAGCCAAACATCGGACGTGACCAGTCTCAACAAATTCTTCAAGCATGGAGAAAAGCCTATGAGAAAGTCTAGGGGTTTCAACCATGAGCTACTTCTTGAATTCTGGCCTAAGGTTTGTCATATTATCATGATGTATTTCACTTAAGAGAGAAAATTTACTGTGTTTTACTAATATCATTTCTCATTCCTTAATCATATAAGAAATAAAGACCTTATTTCTATTCTATTCTACCTCCTCCACTTGTTGGAAAGCAACATTCTGGACATTAACAAGAACAAAAACCTAGAGAAGTCGATTCCCATCCTGCACCAACGCCTTTTACTTTGTTTGTTCAAGTTTGACAAAGCCATTTTCCCCCTACCTCAATCACCCCTAACTATCACTGAACTTACCTTAGATGTTTTTCCTTTAGGAGCTAACAACTCCTCTCAATCCCATTCCCAGTCCAACCAGGAGCCTAACCTTCTCCCCCATGATAGCAAGGACTGCAAGAGGTGTGTGCAGAACCCCTTCAAAAGGTTAGAGGAATTAGAGGATTCCTATGTTTTTGAATCCTTGGAAGAAAAATATAAGATGGTGGATGATAGCACCCCTGAGGCTTGGAAGAGGCTTAAGAAAACAAAAATGTTGGGTAGTCAGATTGGGTTGGAGGTTGAAATGGGTGATACCGTCTGGTGCTCCAACATAATTGCTAAAGAAAAATGTAAAAGATGACTCAAGGAAACGACCCCTAAGGACATGGCGCTTTACCTGGATATGGATACCTCTGGCTCCTTTGGGTCAAATAAAGGCTCCTCAGCCAAGCATTTGAGCCCCCCCAGGTTTTCCAGTGCTCCTCCTATGAATCCCCTCCTTGTCGTAAGTGAAATCCCTTGCAGCAATACCCCGACCCCGCCCTCTCCCCAAACACATCAGGTCAACTTCCTCTACACTGAGCATGCTACCATGGTTGTGGCTAAGAATGGCAGTTTCAAAGGATCCCTCAAGCAGAAATTCACTAAGCTGGAAAATGAGAACCTCGGTCTCAATAAGGATATGAAGGAAATCAAGGACATCGTTGAATCCAATAAGTTTTCCCTTTGAGTGATGCACGCATCGGTGGTGACTCTGTGTAATGTGTAGGAAAATATTACTAGTGGTAAGCTAGAAGCTAATGAGGACAACAGGAACGTCTTCCTATTTTTGTAGGACGAATGGGCCGCCACCTTGATGTTAGAGCAGATAGAAGAGAGGACCTAACTTTTTCTGGTGCCATGTTGATGTTGTCTTGTTCCGAGCCCATGGGTCCCAAGTTTTATTTTGTGTTTTCCTATTATCTGGTTAAGAATTTAAGACTTTGGTTTAGCCCTGTGAGGCAGTTTATAGTTATCATGTTCAAGGCTTTTTGGTTAAACTATAACCCTAGATCGCTATTTTTGATAAGGATCTACAAGTTTGTTTTTTATAGAGTCAAACTAGATATTATTAGTCTACTGATTATCTTTTGCGAAGCTAGTGTTGTTAATGTGCTTTTAATACACTCTTATTCTTCCCTGTACCATGGGCCAACAACCTCATCCTGCTTTTTCTATCAAAAACAATAAGATGGTCTATAAATACCTTAAACAATTATTTAATACACTCTTTTTTTTCATCTTGTGTGATATGTAATTGCCAACTTAACTTTAGCATTAAATTTCTATTTTTTTTAAATTTATTTTACTAAGTCAAATTGTATAGAAAGGACCAGGCTAGTGAATAAGGGGTCTAACTATTATACTATGTGAATTATAGAGTTTTGTTCAAGAGGTAGATTAGACACACTCTAATTATCTAGTTTAGAATGCAAAAGAATCTATATATTAGTTCTAGTTGTCTTGGAATATTCTTGTTTCTTATTATCTTTCATTTCAATAGTCTTTAGTTATGTTTCTAGTAAATGCATAGCTAGATATTATCCAAATAAATCATTAATTATTAGGACAAATCCTTTCCATTTACATACTAAGTTCAATATCAATATTGAGTAATTACATGAGTATTTTTTATTTGATATGTTTATTCCATCGACAATAAGATTGAAATATTATTAGAAAATATATTCTCTTCCCCTTATTAGTGGCAAGTTGCAAAATTCACTTTGTTAGTAGACTTTTTAATGCAATTTTACTTCGAGTGACTTGGATAAAACTACAGTTACGTATTTTTTAAGCTAAAGAATGTCTCTCTTTTTTAGTTCTATTAATGTTTTTCCTTTTCCTTTTTCTTTAAAGGAGGTTCTAAATCTTGCAATTGTATTCATTTATAAATCAATGGAAGAACTTATTATTCTTATTGTTTCTCTAAATTTTTCCTCTTTTATCTACAATTCACTCTATCTTTTCTAGTTAGATCCAATGTGATGTGCATGTTAAGCTAAAAGTTAAACTAAAATTTTACATGTTATCAGATCAAAAAAATTTACATGGTATCAAATCTCATGGTTGTTCAAAAGGAGATTAAAATTTATTTTGTAGGTATTGAAGAAATTAAGAGCTTATAAATAATAGAATTTCTAGCCTCTACTCTTCTCACCCCATACAACTATTTTGAATGGAAGCCAAATATTCTAGTTCAACTCAAAAGTAGAGGCTTGTATCAAATAGTTATGGAAACAGAGGTTGAACCAAATTCTTCCCAAGGTCATGCTTTTTTTCATTCGCCTTTCCTTCATCTTCTACTTAGTGGTACACAATTTAAGTAGACCTGTCATACCTCTTCTTTGTCAACTTTAGGGGTGGGGGGAGAAGGCGAGCAAGTGGAGAGGGGATATTTCTTTTCTTTATGCTAATGCTTCTTTTGTTCTACATTGATCAATTCTTTAGACAATTAGTACCTCTAATTTTAGTTACAATTTGTTCTTGGATGGTTGAGAAGTATTGGACTCACTCATGCTGATTTAAGTGTCATTTGCATCCTCGAATTATAGATGTTTTACCTTTGTTTTTCACATGTTCATTGTTTGGTGGAATTCATGTAGCCTATTATCCTCTATATCTTTGACTGATAAATATTTTGCCTTTATTTTCCATCTTCTCATTATTTGAGTAGTGTCAATGGGGGCACTCATGCAAATTATTTTGATCATCATGGTTTCTAAGAAGGTTCTTCATTCAACATTGTGGACTTATCATTTAACAAAGTTCCACATTTTTCTTATGTCTTATAAGATGTTTTTTCTTTTCTTTTCTTGCACTTCATATAGTTGTATGTCTTATTTTTTAGGGAGGGTTTTGTTCCCACAGGGTTTTCCCTCTTTCCTCTATTCTTTCCTTAGTTAGACTTAAGGAGGCTATCAGTGGAAAATTTTATGCTTTATTACTTTTATCCTAAGTTTTATTCTTGGAAGTGACAACTTTGTGTTTTATTGTTACTTTTAATTCCAATGACTTGAATAAACCTACAGTTACAATCTCGATTTTTAAAGTTTTATTCTTTTTTTTCATATTCCTTTTGCTTTGAGGAAGGTTATATATTGTAATTGTATTCATTTGTAAATCAGTGATAAAGTTTATTATTCTTATTTTTACTCTAAATTTTTTCCTCTTTTATTTGTAAGTTTGATCTTTCTTTTCTAATTAGATCCAATATGATGTAGATGTTTACCTAAAACTTTACATGACAGTACAGCACAAAATTTTGCACTCTATAGACCAAATAAAAAATGAACATCTATTACACATTCAATAGATAAAATTTAGAAATGGAAAAAGCCTGTCTATGGACAAAGTGACCTAAGACCAAATCACATGTACAAATTAACCGCACGTGCGAAATTTTGTATACCTCTCTAACTTCCTTGAAAATCTGAACATATTATTCTTAAATTCTTATGTAAAACATATTTTATTCCACTAACAAATCTAAACTAAAGAACTTCAAGCAAAGGAGTGACGACATATCTACTCAAAATTTATGGCAACTTCTATGCCGTTTACATAATGATACCTACGACTAAATATATTTATATGAGCGTCGACTGATATTCGCTCTAGGAAATTGAGCAATTCCTTACAATCAAATTTTAGGACTGTTGCGATAAATATTTTTGGTGTCCCGCTTTGGCTGAGAGTTCCCTCTATATATAAGCTCTGCGACACTCGTTGCAATTTGCTCCTGCAGCTCTCCTTGGTCTCTGAATATACACCACAAATACAGGTCAAAATTACTTTGCTCTTATTCAATTTTATACATCGAATACTAGTTATAAGAAAAGCGATGATGAAGACGCTAAAACATGAAACAGGCCATTGATTAGAAGCTACAGTTTAAATTGAACAATAAATCTCTTATGAACGAGCATGCACTGAGAAGAATACTGTTTTACAATCCACAACAAACTAAAAAAATAGCAAATTACTCTTTTCACATTTGAGGTATCACAAGAAATTGATGAAAACATGATATATGCTATCTCATAGAGTTTAGATTACATTAACTCTTGTGTTACTCATCAGATCTAATAATGTTAAAAAATGTTAACTGAAACAAACGAGCAATAAATAATTTTACCCTGTAAAAATATAACCCTTGATATATGAAATCCCGTAAACTCCCTTCCTCCATTCCTCAATTGTATGGGCCTCGAAATTTCCAGAGTGCTTGTGCTTTTCTAAGGCTCGAGAATACACACCATCTTCATCCTTCATTCGAAGCTCCGATCGCTCCACTCCACAAAATACTGGTAAGATGGGAGCTCCAGTCTGGAAGATCAGATTCAACTCTCTCAAGCACCAAGTTGACTCTGCATAATTAGGAGAAAGAATGACAACATGTACAGATGCAGTGGAAATAGCGTCCTCTGTTGACTCAGGAATACTGCTCCCAACTTGGATTGGATTCTTGTCAAGGAAAACGTTAAATCCCTTATTCTCAAGATTATGAAAGATCAGGCTTGCTACGGTTTCCTTCACATCTTTGCCACGATGGCTAAGGAACACGTCATAATTTGGGACAGAGGAAGAATAAACGGACTCGTTATTTTCATCTGGGGAGAAGATAACACATTTAGGGTTAGTGTTAGCACGCCCACAGGACTGATTATTTTCCATGGCAGGAAGACGAAGCGAGATGGGCAGAGAGCATTTGGGATTATTGTAAGAATGCGTGGAGGTGGGAATAAGGGTTGATTATTTCCATGATAAAGAGCTAAAGGAAGGAGTTGTAAACAATATATTTCTATATTATCCAAAGAAAAGTTTTCCACAATCAACTTTGAGCAATTAAATCTTTGCAAGTCAATTGAAAAGATCTGTTCGTGTATTCCCACTTTTGCAAGTTAATTGAAAAGATCTGTACGCGTATTGCCATTTTGGAAAAAAATGTATACCCACTATCATGTTCATAGAAGCAGTTTTAATTTATTTTACTCCCAAATATGCATAGTTGAAATATAATCAGAATTGAGCGAATTCTAGACTAGGTTATATGTATTCTAGTTAAATAGACTAAGAGTCTTCTACTGAAATTTAGTACTTGTTTTGAAGGTGTTAATATCTATGAGTATTATAAAGGGTCACCTAGTAGCTCTTGCAAGTTCAAAGAGTAGAGGAATTATTTGCATTTGTGGATAATTTCTATCTATTGACCATTTTTATTAGACTTCCATTAATAGGAGAATACTAATCCTTAGGCTAAATCTAAAGAAACAAATGGAGGAACCAACACAAATCTTACAAATTCTTTATTAGTGAATGATCACTAACCCATTTAGTACTTAAGTCCCACTTGAACTCATTTGGTCATCTTCCTTCCAAAAGAGCAATTAGGAAAAGGTAAATTGTACCTTTATTCTATCCCCACCTTTTCACCTGTTGTACAAGACCAATTGACATTAGATTTTGAGTTCTGGGGACATGGTTTCAAAGTTTGATGGTGTTCTACTCTAGGCTCAACCTTCAATTTGTGCACTTTAATTAATTGTCTCGATGAGTGTAAACTAAAATCTAACATGCATTATTATTATTATTATTATTATTATTATTATTATTATTATTATTATTATTATTATTATTATTATTATTATTATTATTATTATTATTATTATTATTATTATTATTATTATTATTATTATTATTATTATTATTATTATTATTATTATTTTATTAGATAAAATAGGTTTTGAGCCCTGAAACCATATACAATCAGTTTTGGAAGTGAACTATAACCCAAAGCAGTGAAAGATTGGAAGAATTAGCACTGATCTAAGAAGAGACTAATGGGAGAAGAAGATAATCTTTACAGAGCCACCTAACACTAACTGGCAGTAGAACTACCAGTAGCCCCAGAACATCAAAACAACAACAGCCAAAAGAAGGATTAGCACTAAGGCTCTAGCTATGTGAAACCATTAGAATGAAGCCTAAGCTTTATGCCAAGAGAAGAAAACTAGGGTTTCCAGGCACCCCAAACTAGTAAAATGGGTTTTGAGGTAGCTCCCATAACCATTCTAGGTTTTAACTTGGGACATAAAATGAGCATGGTGGTGAATCTAGTCCACCCTTGCAGGACCAAACATTAATAATAACAATAGCTTAAAATATTAAGCAGATTTGAATTGAGCTATGCGAAGACATAAGGGTTTTGAAAGGCTCCCCCAACCATCACCAGAGAAATGGGGTAACGAAAGTCTCCCTGAACCACCAAGCCACAATCTACTTGGAGAAAGAAGGTACAGGCAAAGAACTCAGGAAAAAAGAGCTCCCTCCAACACAAGACAAGCCAAGCAGCAAAACTCCTTTGCACCACTTTCGACTAGAAAAGAGCCTCCTCTATAGGCTGAGCCTTGACCTCAAAAGGAGCTTCCACCTCAATAGGAGGCAGGAAAGGTGAATGAAGAAGAGAAGCCACCAGCAACCAATGGGCCCAGGAGTGAAACCCCACCTCAATAGGGGTCTACACCACATAAAGGAAAGGGAAGAATGAGCCTACACTCCGGCACAACCTCCCTCTAACCTTGTGTAATAGAGGAGAGAAGCCTCTCCACACCAAAGCACCGAGGGGCAGAGAACACCTCAAGAAGCTAAGCCACAGGACAATAGCTAGGGGCTCCAAAAAAATAGAGAGGAGGAAGACTAAAAATAAGAAAACCCCTTGCATCAAAGAAGACTGAACCCCGATAGCCATCCGGCCCAAGAGCTCTAAGGGAGAAATAATGACCAATGAAGAGAGTCCCAAAAACCTTCCACTGAGTGTAAGGAAGAGAGGAGGACATGACAGATCCATTGAAAGAGTCTTCAAGGAACCACCAGATCCATCCCACACCAGAAGAAAGGTCATGCCACCAATAGAGCAGGCACAGGGAAAGTCAAATGAAACCCTGACCTCACAGCACCCGCTCCCATAAACCACACACTGAGTAAAAGCCTAAGGGAGAGGGATGAAGCTGGAGAGAAATAGGGCATCATTGACAAGAGAGGAGGAGGTCTCCACACAGGCATCACCATCTATCTTGGCACAAACAAGAGAAAACTAGCACTCTAGGAAAGTAGCAGGTTGAAGCACGCCAAGCACAAATAAAGCCCCATCCACCGGATCTATAAAACCCACAAGTGGGTCATCATCTTCATCGCCAGACTCACTTGTCTCCTCCGAAGAACCAGAACCCTAGCTCTAGAGGACCTGTTCCCACTCCGCTCCATTTGACCGGAATTGGGATTAATACATATATTTGCAATTATTATTATTATTTTGTTCCTGTGTATGGCCTTTAAAAGAAAGACCATCCCTAAATCAAAAACCATGGTATTTTCATGTTTTCCTTTGATACTAGATCAGGTCCTCTATAATAGGTTGGACAAGAAACTAATTCACATCTAGTTGGGATTTTTTTACCCCATGAAGGCATAGAAGAGGAACGTGGCAACTAGAATAATCAATATGACTTTTCACGATTATCTTCTCAGCCATGCATCTAAATTTATGATCATGTATTTTATTATTTTCTCAAATAATATGAATTTAGTCTTTTATCTCTTCTCAAAATTAGTTATGTTACTTTTGTTTATGTTAATTTTTTTTGTGGAAAGCAATTACTGCCATGGTTGGTATTTTACTTCAATATTCTTCCCTTTGTTAGTGATAGGGATACAAATACACTTTATAAAACAAATCACAAGTGAACAAATTTTACAAATTTTGTAGATGACATTTAAAACTGGACAAAACTATACATGGGAAAATTGAGCTAAAACCAAATCACATGTACAAACTTACCACATATGTGAGAAGTCCATAGTACCTCTCTAACTTCATTAAAATCTCAAACTATTATTCTTAAGTAATTATGTAAAACTTATTTGATTAAAATAACAAAATATAAACTCTTGGACTTCTAGTAGCGAAATGAAAGTATACATAGACATTTATGACAATTCCTATATCATTTATAGAAAGTGGCATTTGTCATTTTATTTTCTCTCTAACATCTTAATTATGAATCAAGGAGATTGATCCAAAAGGTTGATGTGAAAAAATCACATATAATCAATTTTAGGAAATTTTTTATTACATTTCTATGGATTGTGGAAAATTAATGTTTATAATTTCAATATCATTAACATGAGATTGAAATTGTTTTTGATATTAAAGAATCCCAAACTACAGGGTTGACCCAAAGTACAAATGAAGGAAAAACCTTAGAAACCAAAAAACCAACAGATTAACACTGATAGCACATTCTGATCCAATCCCTTTCTTCAACATCAAAAACTTACTCGAGACAGTAACTAATAGGATAATCAGATTTAAACTAGTCCACATATACGTCCTAATGATAGTTAAATTTAAAATAGCATAATAAAATTTTAAACTAGAAGGGCTATCCTAAATAGTGTCCTCAATTTTTGTAGGTTCAACCTGGACCATTTTTTCTCCCATGTCAGAGTCTGACCTAGAAGTCACCGAGTTCTCCAGCGTAGTGATAATGGTGAAATTTAACTTCTAAATATGTTTGTAGAGAGAATACTTAATTTAAAAATGGAAAAGGGGAAGAAACCATAGATGAAAATAATTAAGGCATTACCCCCATAATGCCACCCATCAAAGTAATAATTGTTAATAAGATTAAATCCTAGGTCAAAAACTCACAAATAGGGAACCAAGTGAGAGGAAATTTTGCCAATCCTTACAATGAGTAGATTAGACACTTTGAATATTGAACAAGAGAGGAGGGAGTTCAAAATTATTATGGAAATAAATGTAACTAGTGACATCACTACTAACATAACCACACCAAATCTTGCTAAAAATCCTCATATAAGGATACAAAAATATATATCTTTTCCAATCATAATTATCCCAATAGTTATCAGGCGCACCATGAAGGATATTAGGGAAATAAATAAATTTAAAATTTAAAATAGAATGATACCCCACCAAATTCATGGTCATCTACATAGGCCAATGATCAACCCAACACTTCGTATGAATTAGCTTCATCTTTGGGGACTGAGAAGTTTCTCTCTCCCAATAAGGGATTGTGTTTTCTCAAGGAGGGATTATAAATGCCTCCAACATCTCAATCCGCTCAAATCAAGACTGAGTGGAACCAACAAGTCAGCAATTAAATTTCCCTCTTTGTAAGTATGTTGAATAAAAAAACCTTCCATCTTGGAAAGAAGTGGCCAAATACCTCTGACAACATTATGAACCTTTCAACTAGCCTTCATATCCTTTTTCACAGCTTCAAGCATAAGTTGAGAGTCTCCCTCATAATAAGCCTACAATCACCATTAGATAAGGCAAACCTAAGAGCCCATAGAAGGTCTAAAGATTTTGCCTCATTACAGATAACATAGCCAAAATTATCAGCAAAAGCCAACTTTAGATTTCCTTTTTCATCTCACACAATACTTCCCCCCATAGGAACCTCATTGAAAGTCGCCTCATCAAAATTTATTTTGAGGAAGGAGGAGGGGGGAGGAAGCCACTTAGTATTATTCCTTTCCATAACCTTAGAATTGTCATAGTTAAGAAAGGGAATATACCACCATATCTACTAAACACTCAACTCCTCTGAAGATGTGGAACTATTCCTTTCTTTCCAAAGCTTCCATCGGATATGGGGTGGAATGAACTTCCATAGCTCTCTAAGAAGAGGGTGGGATGAAGGTCATTCCTAGTGAAGCATGAACTACTATAAATCCTCCAAAAAGGTCCATGATAATCCAAATTTACCTAGAATTTTATGTCAAACCTCCACAATAAAGGGATAATGAATAAGTAGGTGATTGATATTACCATCCTCTTCTTTGCAAAGAACACACCAATTTGGCATCTGGAAGCCTCTCCTCTTTAGTTTGTCAAATTTTTAGGATCTTACCATGTAGAGAAATTTGCTAGAAGAAATTAATTTTTGGTAGTGGTTGGGCATTCCAAATATATTTCTACCAGGTCAAGGTCTGCATATATCTAACTAGGTTAAAACAAGATGACTTAATAGTGAAACCTCCGAAAAGGCTAATATCCTAGATAAAGCTATCCTCTATAAAAAAAAACAATCATAACCCCATTCAAGAGATTTTGTAGCTCCTCCACCTACTAAGAAACCTGATGGGAAAAACCTTCCACAAGGCTCACCCACTTCCTAGCTGGGGAAATATAATCAAATACTAGATTGTTGAAGTGGTGCTTAAGGTCCTACACGAGGTGGTCAAAATGACTCATTTCCAGGGGTTTACCTCTCATCTAGTTTTCCTCCCAAAACCTAATCTTGTCCCTATTTCCAGTTACCTAGCGAATGACCTGTCTTAAGATCCCTCTACATTTTAAAATGTTATTCTAGACTATTCACCTCAGAGGAAGGTCATGGTTAGCGAGTAGATAGGGAAAAGAAGAGTGATTAAAATATTTAGCTTTCATTATCTTAAACCACCAAGTTGAATCAATAGCTAAAAGAGATCCAATTTTGGCCAAGAGAGCCTTGTTGAGGTCACATACCCTTCTTATCCCTAGACAACCCTAAATATTTGGTTAATACACCATCTCCCGGCTAACCAAACTTATCCCAGCCTTTTCCTCCAGACCAGTCCAAAGAAAGTTTCTTTGGATTCTCTCCAAATTATCAATCATGTACTTTGAAATTTTAAATAAAGATAGGCAATAGATAGGAATTCCCTATAGAGAGGCAGATAGGAGTTGGAGCTTACTAGCACTACTCAATACTTTTCCCTTCTAGCCATAAAACTTATTTTGGGTCCTTTCCAAAATTAAATTCTAGAATTGTGATGTGACTTCTAGGATAGAGAAAGGGAGGCCAAGGTAGGTGTTAGGAATCCTAGCCGACCAACAACCAATCACAACAATGATCCTGGTTCGAAGGCCATTATGAATATTGAAAAAATAGATCTTACTTTTGTTAAAGTTTATTTGTTGCCCTAAAGAACTCACATAATCATCAAGAATCTTCATCCATTTCATTGCCTTAATTAATGAAGAAGAACCAAATAGAAATCTATCATCAAAAAAGTATTACAAAACCTTTGGGAGTATGGAAGTTGCTTCTTTAACTCCTAGAGTCTTACCATTATTGACCAAATTCAAAAAATTCCTACCTAGAAACTTAGCCATCATGATGAAAAAATATGGTGATAAGGGATCACCCTGTCTAAGCCCTCTACTAGCCTTAAAGAAACCCCAAGGAGAAACATTAACCAAGGCTGAATAGTGCACACTTTCCATATCCTCCTTAACAATTCTAATAAATATCTCATTCAACCCTATCATAGACAACACCATGTATAAAAAATCCCAATGAACCCTATCATATGCTTTTGAAATGTCAAGCTTCAGTGTCATCCTAGGCTTCCCAATTTTCTCTATAGAGTGAATTACTTGATGCATGGTAATAGCAGCATCTAAAATTTTCCTTTGAGGTACAAAAACTTTTTGAAAAGGACTGATAAATTTATCCAAAAGGTGTTGAATCTTATTCAAAAGCACCTTAGAGAAGATCTTGTAAACAATATCGCATAGAATAATTAGTCTAAAATCACTCATATGATTAGGCTCAAGAATTTTAGGGACCAAAACTATAAAGGTATTATTCAACCTCCTAAGGAGTCTATGGTGAGTGGAGAGGGGATGTTTCTACTCCTTATGCTAATGCTTCTTTTGATCTACATTGATCAGTTCTTTAAACTATAAGTAACTCTATTTTTAGTTAAGATTTGTTCTTGCATGGTTGAGAAGCATGGGAATCACTCGTATATATTTATGTGTCATCTGCATCCTTGAATTAAAGATGTTTTGTCTTTGTTTTGCACATGTTCGTTGTTTGGGGACACTCGCAAAGCTTATTGTCCTCTATATCTTTAACTCATAGATATTTTGCCTTTATTTGCCATCTTCTCATTATTTTAGTAGTGTCAATGGGGGCACTCATGCAGATTATTCCGATCATCTTGGTTTCAGAGAAGGTTCTTCATTACACCTTGTGGACTGATCATTAGATAGAATTACACATTTATCTTATGTCTTAGAGGATTTTTTTTTCTACACTTCATATAGTTGCAACTCTTATTTTTTGAGGGAGGGTTTTGTTCCCATTGGGTTTTCCTTCTTTCCTATATTCTTTCCTTAGTTAGACTTAAGGGGGCCTATTAGTGGAAACTTTTATACTTTATTACTTTTATCCTAAGTTTTATTCTTGAAAGTGACAACTTTGTGTTTTATTGTTAGTTTTAATTCCAATGACTTGGATAAACCTAGAGTACTTAACTTTTAAGAAAACTAAAGAATATCTCAATTTTTTCAGTTTTATTCCTTTTTTTCATTTGCTTTTTGCTTTGAGGAAGGTTATGTATTATCATTGTATTCATTTGTAAATCAGTGATAGTGTTTATTATTCTTATTTTTACTCTAAATTTTTCTTCTTCTATTTGCAAGTTTGATCTTTCTTTTCTAACTAAATCCAATATGATGTGGATGTTTAGCTAAAATTTTACATAACATTACAGCACAAAATTTTACACACCCTATAGACCAAATAAAAAATTAGTATCTATTACACATTCAATAGATAAAATTTAGAAATGGAAAAAACCTGTATATGGACAAAGTGGCCTAAGACCAAATCACATTTACAACCTAACCTCACGTCATGTGTGCGAAATTTTGCATACCTCTCTAGCTTCGTCGAAAATCTGAACATATTATTTCAAATTCTTAAGTAAAACTTATTTTATTTCCCTAAAACATCTAAACTAAAGAACTTCAAGCAAAGTAGTGACTACATATCTACACAAAATTTATGGCAACTTCTATGCCGTTTACATAATTATACCTACAACTTCATATATTTATATGAGTGTCGACTGATATTCGCTCTAGGAAATTGAGCAATTCCTTACAATCAAATTTTAGGACTGATGCGATAAAAAAATTTGTTGTCCCGCTTTGGCTGAGATTTCCCTCTATTCATAAGCTCCGCGACACTCGTTGCAATTTTCTCTAGCAGCTCTCCTTGGTCTCTGAATATACACAACAAATACAGTTCAAAATTAGCTTGCTCTTATTCAATTTTGTAAATCGAATACTAATTATAAGAAAAGCGATGATTAAGATGCTAAAAAATGAAACAGGCCATTGATAAGAAGCTGGAGGTTAAATTGAACAATAAATCTCTTACTCTTTTCACATTTGAGGTATGACAAAGAAATTGATGCAAACATGATATATGTTGTCTCGTACAGTTTAGATTACATTAACTCTTATGTTACACATCAGATCTGATAATGTTAAAAAACGTTAACTAAAACAAACAAGCAATAAATAATTTTACCCTGTAAAAATATAGCTCTTAATATATGAAACCTCGTAAAGTGCCTTCCTCCATTCCTCAATTATATGGGCCTCGAAATTTCCAGAGTGCTTGTGCTTTTCTAAAGCTCGAGAATACACACCATCTTCATCCTTCATTCGAAGCTCCGATGGCTCAACTCCACAAAATACTGGCAAGATGGGAGCTCCAGTCTGGAAGATCAGATTCAGCTCTCTCAAGCACCAACTCGACTCTAAATAATTAGGAGAAAGAATGACAACGTGTACAGATGCACAGTAAATAGCGTCCTCTATTGACTCAGGTATACTTCTCCCAGTTTGGATTGAATTCTTGTCGAGGAAAACGTTAAATCCCTTATTCTCAAGATTATGAAAGATCAGGCTTGCTACGGTTTCCTTTACATCTTTACCACGATGGTTAAGGAACACGTCATAATTTGGGACAGAGGAAGAACAAACGGACTAGTTATTTTCATCTGGGGAGAAGATAACACATTTAGGGTTAGTGTTAGC
The DNA here is from genome assembly GCA_027943335.1 of Chamaecyparis obtusa. Lineage (NCBI taxonomy): Eukaryota > Viridiplantae > Streptophyta > Pinopsida > Cupressales > Cupressaceae > Chamaecyparis > Chamaecyparis obtusa. The sequence goes on from BSBK01000672.1 coordinate 338,339, forward strand.
ACGCCCACAGGACTGATTATTTTCCATGGCAGGAAGACAAAGAGAGATGGGCAGAGAGACTTCGGGATTATTGTAAGAATGCTCGGAGGTGGGAGTAAGGCAGAGAATTGGGCAATACATTATTGTAAGAAGGCACAGAGGATTGATTATTTGCATGATAGAGAGCTAAAGGAAGGAGTTGTAAACAATATATTTGTATATTATCCAAAGAAAACTTTTCCACAATCAACTTTGAGCAATTACATCTATGCAAGTCAATTGAAAAGATTTATGCATATATTGCCATTTTACAAGTCAATTGAAAAGATCTGTACGTGTATTCCCATTTTTGCAAGTCAATTGAAAAGATATGTACGTGTGTTCCCACTTTTCCAAGTCAATTGAAAAGATCTGTACGTGTATTACCATTTTGAAAAGAATATGTGAACGCGTTCTTAAAGTATGTTAAAAGTAATCTAAACGCGTTAGCAAAGTATGTGATAATTATGTTCGTATATGATATTTTGTGATCGAAAGAACACAGGTGAAAAATTTACTAGCCTTTTCAAAGTATCAAATTTGTTTTTTTTGTTTTTTTTTTTTTAGAAAAAGAGGTTGGAAATGCGCTCCTGTGCAGACGCATTGCCGACTTACAAGCTACGGGATTTGAAAATAATATATTTGAGTACACTTTGTCAAAACAGATCCCAAGAAATTTTTTCCCGCCAAAGTTATCCTACGGAATTTGCTACCAGATAAAGTGAATTCTTTACTTTTTCATTGATTGATAAGACTAGTTGTATATAAAATATTTTGGAGGAGATTATCATATACGGTATTGTCATTTTTTGGGTCTGACATTCTTGATTAGACACGACTTTTACCATCACGGACATAGTTGCAATAGCGTTGTGATTAATTGGAATATTTTAGATTGATTTGATACAAATATTTTGGACCATGTTTTTTTATGTTCATTTCTTTGACGGATACAATTTTAGGGCAACTGCTAAGCTTCATACAAAACATACCAATTACTAAAATAAAGGTTAATTTATTTTTTTCAGATTCGTGAAAATAAAGTGATTTTTTTACAAATTTTTTATGGTTTTTTACGACAAAATATGCATATTATGAAGAACAGATGGTAAAAATTTTGCGAAAATCTGTTGTATTTTCCGTTTTCTGAAATTTGGTCAAGGATGCATTTTGTAGGAAGCTTAGTGGGATCCTTTAGATTGTACTCTGCTTTACAAATTTAATTGAATGGAATAAAGATCTAACATAATATATAATATTATATAATTGATAATGCCATATTGATGTTGTATTTTTATCATCAAAACTCTTATACTAGATTTATAACTTTTAAATCAAATGATTCTAAAACATTTAGATAATCAAATAATATTGTTTTCAATTATTTCCTTGATACCAATTTGTTTGATTATACTTTATCCAAAAAGATCTCAAGAATTTTAATCCCGCCAAAGTCATCCTCTGGACTTTGCTACCATATTAAATGAATTCTTTACTCTTTAATTGATTGATAAGACTGGTTGTATATAAAAATATTTTGGAGGAGATTATGATACGGTAGTGTCATTTTTTTGGGTCTGACATTCTTGATTAGACATGAGTTTTACCATCACGGACATAGTTGCAATAACGTAGTGATTAATTGGAATATTTTAGAATGATTTGATGCAAATATTTTGGTACATGTTTTTTAAGTTGATTTCTTTTTACAATTTTTATGTGGTTTATGAAACAATATATGCAAATCAAGAAGAATACATGGTGAAAATTTCATAAAAATGTGTTGTGAGAGTTTTGATGATAAAAATATAACATCAAGATGGCATCATCAATTATAGAATATTATTTATTGTCTTCAATCTTTAATCCATTCTACTCAATTTGTAACAAGCAGAGTACAATCTTAATCTTATGGATTAGAAAACATTAAAGTTATGTACTAAAAGTTACCAGTTCTAATTAAGATCAAATATGATAATACCTACACTAAAATAAACATAATATATAATGAATGATTGTAACATTTTATTTATTTATTTTTGGGATAAAATCAACATCAACTCCACTAATTTGAATAAATATCATTAGTTACAATTATAGAATTTTATAATGAAAGGCTAAAGTTCGCGAATGTTAGGAGCTTTCTCATAACATAGTGACCAATATTATTAATACTCTTTCTTATATTAGTGTACAAATTCATTTTAGGATTTTGGTGGATAGCTCCATCTACTTTTGATTGAACTATAAAGTTTACTTATAAGAATATACATGTTATTTTTTGCATACAAATGATAATATTTATCATTTTTAATAGTTAACTAGGAATATGACACCTTATTTCATCACATTGGATTAATGTTATAGTGAAATCATCAATAAAATAAAAACATTTTTCATCTACATCAAATGTTAATCTTGAGGATTATAAGAGTAATGAAACAAGAATGATATCCTAGTTTGCAGCCTACTAATGTGAAGATGATTGTGCATGGTCATCATTTGAATGTTTGAGTTATGTGATTAGTAGGTTTCTAGAGCCTATTGACTGCAGTAAGATGACCCTTTGTGGATTGTAAAGTATCTATATGATTGATTTAGTACTGATACAAATTTCGTTAGTTGGCCTTGTGTTGTGGTAATTTGTGTACTACTATGTTTTTCTTTGAGATTTCAGGATGAATTATTTGAATATCTCGTTAGTCTCTTGTTGGGGCTTGTAGCATTTTTTGATATCACAATGTCATGATAGCTTGGTTAAATTTTATTGACTACACATTTGAGTTGAATCTTTTGATATTGATATATTGGCAGTGTGGGACTAGTTCTTGATGGCATGTTTGCATTTGTATATTGTCATATTGGAAACCTTGGTTTCACTTGATGTTACTAGCATGTCATAAGCATGTGTCAAGAACTGGAAGATTATCTGATAATTAGGAGATCTCCATTAAGGATATGGTTATCATGATGCCATGTATGATGTCAGATGATGATTAGTTGGAGGTTATTATAAATGATGTGTATTCACCATAAGATGGTGGATGATCTTCTTTAGTGTTGCATGTGTTTACAGGATATTTTAGGTCTTCTCATGACAGATGGGTCTTTCATATTTGTAGGTTCATTAGTAGGATATGGTTTCTTGGACATATCAACATTTTGGAGTCATGGAGGACTCATGGAGTCTTTGGTTTACGCATTCTATATGATTTTTCTTTTTGATGTGTTATGATTTCTTGATACAGGATGTTTGGTTAAATAAGTATGTTTTTTATTATGTCATGATGTGCTCTTGATTTTTAGTTTATAATTTTTGCATGGTACATTACTCATAAAATCATGATTTGTCCACTTGGAGTAATTGGTCTCCTAGGAGAAGATGGTTAGATCAAGATGTCACATTGATTTTCTTTATTCTTAGGAACAATATGTGACATTTTCCTTCATTAATTATATTTATATTCAATACATGGTCATTTTCTTCATCACATCATGATGCAGGAGCATCCTAGGATTCTTGGCAATCCTCTATCAACCAAAATATATTTGTCTTTGAGGGTATATTATTGTTTTTGATCTTGGTTTGGTGGATTTCTTGCTCGGTTTGGGAGACTAGTTACTCAGTTTATGTGGTTACTGAGGTGCTCGGTCTCTGAAGAATGGTCGGCGACTAAAGGCATCTGTTCATTGGTGCTCAATGATAACTGCGTTGCTCAGTCATGCCTAGCATGGTTGGTCGACTGGTGCTCGGTTATTTCTTTTGTTGCTCGATGTTCTTGCTTACTAACTGGATTGTTTGGATAGATCGACTTGGCCAACTTGTGCATTTAATTTGGGTTGCACTCCTTGAGTTATGGATTGACCGTTGGACATGTGGGGACCTAGCTCTAGCATGTTGCATTCTTCTATGTGGACCTGGTGACTGTTTGGGGCCATTTTTAAGAAGTTTATTTATTTTATAAGGCTATGTGAGAGCTGAATGATGTTTTAGCATTTAATATTTGTTTGTAGGGGTTTATTTTTTCATCAGATGACTTGTGGCTAGGAATCAATATTTATAGGATGCTTGGGTAGTTGTTTACGGGGTAGAGATTTGGGGAAGAAAGGTTAGTAGCCTGTGAGCTTAGGAGCAGGAAGATTGCTTGGAAGTTGGAGTACAAGTTTAGATATTTCCTGGGTGCCTACCAGTGTACTGTCTGTTGCAGACCTAGACTAGCTAGATGCTGATGTTGGGGAAAAGATTTAGTTGCGACATCTTGTATACTCTTACTTGCATTGTAATTGGCCATAACCAGGAAGGCCTTACAGCCCGATAGATTGCATGCAATTGGTGTTTTCATGAATAAAGACTTTTTTTTCATTTCAGATATGTTGTTTGTGTTGTGTATTTTCATTGCATATTGGTTTGGTTGCAAGGTCAGTCAATCCTTAATTGGATCCACCCATCTTGACTGCATTAGGTGGTATCAAAGCGAAGTTTGTTCCTATTTGAGAAAAGTCTATTCCTGTTGGAGCCGAGTGGATCTCGTGTATCTAGATCTTGATTTAAAGATGACTCCAAGGAGAAACCGTGAGATCCCTTAGGAAGAAGAAGCTACTAGAGAATTTTGTCATGATGATTTTAGGGCTTTGTAGAAACAAGTGCAAGACCTACAATAAGAATTGAGAAAGAAGAAGCCTACCTTGAAAGAGGATAGTGATGATGAATTCGAGGAAGATCATTTTGAAGAAGTTGTTGAAGAAGCTAGAGATTTTGAGGAGAATCAAATTTTGAAAGCTATGTCTAAAATTGGGAAGAGACCTAAGATTGAAGTTTTTGCATTTGCTGGAAGCCTTAGGCTAGAAGAGTTGATTGATTGGATCAATGAGATTGATGAATACTTTGAGTATGAAGAAATAGAAGATCCTGATAGGCTTAGATTTGCAAAGACCAAGTTGAAGGGTCATGCAAATATTTGGTGGGGAGAAGTTTAGTTGGAAAGAGGTAGAAGAGGAAAAGAGAAGATCACTAAGTGGAACTGAATGGTTGACAAGTTGAAGAAGCAATTAATTCTAGTGGATTATGAATTGGACATGTTTAAGAAGATGCAAGCTTTGAAGTAGACTAAAAAATTGGTACAAGAGTATACCGAGGAGTTTTATAGAATCCTGATTAGGAATGATCATTCTGAAGCTAATAAAGACAAGGTTGCTAGGTATATCTATGGTTTGAGACCTAGTATTCAAGAAGAGTTACTTACTCTATAGATGAAAACAATCAGTGATGCTTATTAGATGGCATTAAAGATTGAAGAGATGCTGAATAAGAAGTTTGAAGGAAAATAAAACAATAGGAACCGAGGGTGTAAAACTAGTGAGACAGTTGTTGAGAGTAATGTGATAGAAAATCCTAAGCCTGATGTGGGATCTGGCGATGGTCAAGTTACTAAGAATGCTAGACAGAGAGGAAGGTGGAAGAATGAGTACACTGGCACTTACTATAACTATGGTGAAGTTGGTCATAGAAGTTGGTAGTGTCCTTAGAAAAGAGTTGCATTAGTTGGTCAAGAAGACATTGAGAATGTTCCAGAGAAAGGTGAATGTCTTGTCACTAGGAGATTGGTTGAATGTGTTCCTAAACTGGTGCAAAGGAGAAATTTGTTCAAAACTAGATGTAAGTGCAAGGATAAGGTATGTAATGTCCTAGTTGATGGTGGCAGTTTTGAAAACTTTGTTTCAGATGAAATGGTTAGTAAATTAAATTTGGAAAGAAGGAAACATCCTAATCCTCATCAGATTAGTTGGATACAAGATGTCTCTAAGGTTAGAGTTGAAGAACAATGCTTGGTTAAGTTTCAGATTGGATCTTACCATGATAAGATATTATGTGATGTGGTGCCTATGGATGCTTGTCATCTGTTGCTTGGTAGACCCTGTTAGTTTGACAGAAATGTTTTGTTTGATGGTCATGCTAATACCTATGTGGTTAGGCATGAAGGAACTGGGCATAAGCTAATACATTTACAGAAGACAGGGGTTAAGGGATGTGGAGTTATCAAGTATTGTCCTTATGACAAACCTTAGGAGCAGAAGGTTGATGAGCCTATTCCTGTTAAGTCTAGTTTGAAGGAGAAGGAGAATGATATCTCTAAAGAGTTTGTTGAGATTAAGAAGCAAATGGTTTTTCAAGTAGAGATGGTTCAGAAGATGGTTACATTTGTGACATAGAGAGATTCATATGATACTGAGTTAATTGAGAAGTCTGGAGAGGATGAACCTTACCGAGGCACTGAGCTGGTCGGTAGTGGTCACAGTCGGTTGCTATCAATTGTCATCTAGAGGGGTAAGTAAAGTGAAAAGCAGAAGGACTTTCTACATGAGAAAGTGAATGCAGTGAAGACTAGTTGGGATGAAGGATAAGAAGACATGTGGGTGAAGAACAAATTTGGTATACTTGTTCTGATTCCCTTGAGGTGTTCCCGATTTCCTTATGAGAAAATATTTCTGACCTGGGGTGTCTGATGCAGGAGCATCCTAGGATTCTTGGAAATCTTGTATCAACTAAAATATGTTTGTCTTTGAGGGTAGATTGTTGGTTTTGATCTTGGTTTGGTGGAATTCTTTCTCAGTTTGGGACACTGGTTGCTTGGTTTATGTGGTTACTGAGGTGCTTGGTCTCTGAAGAATGCTTAGCAACTGAAGGTGTCAGTTCACTGGTGCTTAGTGATAACTACATTGCTCGATCATGCCTAACATGGTCGGTCAACTAGTGCTCAGTTATTTCTTCTGTTGCTCAGTGTTCTTACTTACCGACTGGATTATTTGGATAGATTGGCTTGGCCGACTTGTGCATTTAATTTGGGTCACACTCCTCGAGTGATGGATTGACCATTGGACGTGTGGGCACCTAGGTCTGGCGTGTTGCATTCTTCTATGTGGATTTGATGACCATTTGGGGCCATCTTTGAGAAGTTTATCTATTTTTTAAGGCTGTGTGAGAGCCGACTGATCTTTTAGCATTTAATATTTGTTTACAGGGGTTTATTGTTTCATAAGCTAACTTGTGGTTGGGAATTCGCATTTATAGGATGCTTGGGTAGTTGTTTAGGAGGTAAAGGTTTGGGGAAGAAAGGTTAGTAGCCTGCGAGCTTTGGAGCAGGAAGATTGCTTAGAAGTTGGAGTACAAGTTTAGATCTTTCCTGGGTGCCTACCAGTGTAGTGCTTGTTGCAGACCTGGACTAGCTAGATGCTGATGTTGGGGAAAATATTTAGATCCTGCAAGCTCTTGTAGACTATTACTTGCATTGTAATTGGCCATAATCAGGAAGGCCTTACAGCCTGACACATTGCATGTAATCAGGGTTTTCATGAATAAAGACTTCTATTTCATTTCAGATATGTTGTTTGTGTTGTGTATTTCTGCTACATATTGGTTTGGCTACAAGGTCAGTCAATCCTTAATTGGATCCACCCACCTTGACTACATTACATCATGACGGTGTTATGTTGCATTTGTAGTTTTGCATGGATTGATCAATTAAAAGAATTCATGGATACATGGAGACATGTTTGATATTAAATTTATATTATGATTAGAGACATGTGTGGAGATATTTTATATCATAAATTACACCCCATGTATCTTTTCTTTATGTATAATACCTCTTTTTTGGCTGAAAACCAATATTCTACCTAAGCTTCCATGTAATCTTTCTTGCCTTCTCATTTCATTTGCATGGATTCTTGACAATACAACCTATTTTGTTTAGGACGCATGTGCTTCATGGTGATATTTGTATAGAAAAAATTCATCTCTTAAATCAGAAAACTAAAGGTGGTCATTGAGACATCACATCTACTATTTCAGGAGTATAACTCCTCCCTAGATAGTTCAATAATGTCAAGAATACTTTGGCGATATTTAAACTCTAGTGTTCTCTTCATTTTCTCTCTCATAGGCATTTTGAATTTGTCTCATCAAATTTCCAATCATTCAAACTAATTTCATAATCTCTAAAGCCACCATTGTTGATAGTTTCTAGTTTATTGTGCTCATCAAACTAAAACTATGGAACGCTCCTTAATCCATGCAATGCCACTCTTTCCTTCATTCCATCAAACTCTATCTTTGAGGCATCAAAGAGGAGTAATCTCACTCCCACATACTTATATTTCAATTTATCATATTATAGATCTTATTATTTTCTATCTTGATATTACCTTTTATTATTATCTATTTTATCCATTATTATATTTATCATATCTTAGTTGTCCATGGAGATGGAAATATTAAAATGGGGATCCAACTTTGTTAGACCTCTAAATTGACATGCTAAGAATTTTCCTTTTCATCTTTTGTTCAAATTATGGAGTAGACAGCGTACCAAAATTAGGATGTTTGTACCTCCTTTCATGAGGTTTCATTTATCTCCTTTCACATTTAAAATATTGTTTTATCTTGTCCTTTATAGTCTATTATTTTAATTTATTCTAGTTTTACTCTTGTTAGGCTAGTTTCTACTTTTTTACCTTTCTTGTCCAGAAATGTATACTCTAATAAAATGGAATGCACACATGGTGCTCTAACATCTCAAATTTGTGTTTTATTCTTAGAATCATATTGGCATCCAAGACAATGAGCTTGCCGATTTCATTAGTTCATTGTCAGTACTTTCTCTTTTCTTTTCAGCTCTTAAAATATTTTTATCACTTCATAGCTTAGATTTATTTTCACTTGAATATCTTAGATTCACACTAATGTTTTATCAAGTTAATTAATTGATCACCCTAGCTCACTAAAGAACTAGTTTAGCTAGATGACACAAGGGCTTTCTTACTCCTCAAGGTTTCATCAATCCTTGAGAGTGGAAAACTAGCTTATGTATATTATGTTGGACATGACATGAAGCCTTCTATATGATTATCTTATTTTCCTCTGCTTAGTTATAGTCCATTTTTAAATATGATAACCATCACTCCTATACCCTAATAAAATGATGTGTAACATGGAATGTAATATTCACATATCTGGATGTTTCCTACAATGCATAGAATTATCCCTTTCACATACTTATGAAAATAAATTAAAATACTTTTAAGGGATATTGTGGTTAACCACACATACAAATTAGACAGTTTAATGGAGGAGGTACTCTTCGTTAAAAGGTTGCAACACATGAGATATGATGACGGTCTAGAAACCATTAAAACTAATTATGTTTTATCCCTTCCCCCTTTAATGTCTATTTTATTGAGAGACCTTTTTGGACCCAAGTTAATATCTAGAAATTTAGTCATTATTCTAGAATCAAATTTCTTTTAAGTAAAACTAGGTAACCTCTAGTGATCTTTATGGGAGAGTTCCTGTGAATTTTTCATAAATATTTTACATTCTCCCATAAAGTTGTCATGCATAATATCTAGGACAATAGATATCAGTTCTTAGTTTTATGTGGCTGTATTTTGTTAGATCATTTTGTCCATGCTTTTCAACGGCCTTTAGTTTCCTATAAAAATCTATTATTCAAGGCTCATGAAAAATAAAAGATAGGGGAACTTCATTATAAATATATATCAGCTATAGTTCCTTGTATTCTCATCCCTATATCTCACTCTACCCTTTTTGTGTATCACACTTAACCCTTTGTTCCCTCTTCATTCAAGGATGAAGACAAGCATGTTTCTTAGGAGGAACCTCTACATTTATCATGGACTTCACATCCTCTAGCCATTTCTACTGTTCCTTAAAGATTATGACTAGTACAAACAAAGGAAAGATAGTATGTTGCAAATACCTAAGGCTCATCCTCAGTTCAAGCTCCCTATCCTAGTAGACATCCCTCACACTTTTATTTATGCTAAGGGTAAGAGATCATCCTATTTTCTACCATCTTTCTTGGAACCTACCTCCTAGGTTTTGAGGGTGTCTTGTATTCCTCTGACAACTCCTAGAGAAAGATGAGTAAGTGTGTTAATGGCTAATCCAAGAATTATATAGTTGATAATACCTCCTACTTGATTGATAGAGCCCTCCTCTCTACTTATAATGGCATCAAAATACTCCCTGATGGAGAAAGATGTTAATAATCTAGTGCATGATTATCATCTTATTCCACACATGTAGCATTCTAAATATCATCCCTATCTAATTTATTTTATTTTTGTATGCACTATTTAAGCATTTATGGCCTTACACATACTATTTTTTTTTTGTCGATTCTTAATTCTAAGTGTAATTCTAGCTTCCCCTCTCCAATTTCAATCTCAAGTCCCAATTTGGGACCAGATTGGAGGGAGTGACGCATCTTGGATACCTAACTCTCAAAAGTGGACTAACCTAGGCACACCACTTCATAATTTTTGAGCCCAAATTAAAATCTAGTAATGCTCACTTTGTCTGAGTGGCAATTTTAAATATGCATCAATATTATTTGAGATTAAAACCCTAAAATAGTCAGTAGAGTTATATAAAATTAAATTTTCCTCCCTTTTTATGCAATCAAATAAACATACTCATTCTAATTTTCTAACTCTCAACTACAAGTTCGCATCTCAATTCTTGAAGAGAAAATATTAGGCATTCAAGGTATTTTATTTAACCATATTATTTATTATGGAAATCTTCAACAACCTTTATGCAAGCATGTCTTTTATTATTTCCCTTAAGGGTTTTTTGAGTCTTCTTATTTCATCAACATTCATAATCATCTTCAAAGAAAATTGTGTCATCAAGGTATAAGACACTCTAATTATCAAATCTAACCTCTGTTACATATCGATATAGTTTCCTCTACTACATATCAACATAGTTTCCTTTCATGTATTTTATATTATAATTTTAAGGTTAGTTCATAATCTATGGTTTGACTTATGCAAACCTTTTTATACATGCAATATTTCCCTTCTTTTCTATTTGTAGGAACAAGTGACAGTCATGCAAAAAGAGTTAGAGTTAGATCAGGAGGAGACCTACCCTTTGCAATTTATCAGATCAACAGTATTGGGGAGTTGGTCAAATAGGACACCCCATTCTAGGGAGAAAAGTTCCTACTTTTATTCTAAATTTAGACTGTGGTTCAATTATACTCTATTTTGTTTAAATATTAATCTAAAGTCTATTTTTATTTTTCTATTGACTCCCTATACATGTAGAAAACCATCATTTCACATTGTTTAGCCCTAAATATTTAATTTTCATTTATAATTATATAGCCATAGTCCCCACACAATGATGGACCACTAAGTGTTCTTTGTGCTTGAACCATCTTGAGCCTATTAGACCATTCTCCTTCTGATGTAAGTGAAAATAGATCTATCTCCCTATTTTTTCCATACAAGCTAATGAACACTATTTTCCCACACTACATTTTGGAGAACCTAAAGTTCCTTATACTTCCAATCTTCTAATTTTTCATTATTAGATATCATTTGGTGCATTTCATTTCATAAAGGAATTCACTAAGTTCATTTAGTTTGTTGTTTCACATGTGATTACAATTCTTCTTAGTTACATTTACCAAAATAATGTGTTAGACAATGTCTTCTTTCAGTTCATGTTACTTATAGTCATTCATGGTACTCTTATGTATGACATCATTAATATTTCAAATATATTTCCTATTTGTAGTTTATTTCTTAAAGATTTAATCCATATGACATATTTTTATATCATTACCTTCTTAAGAAAATTTATGAAGTATGTAGATCTTATTAGAGCTTTTGTTGAAGGTGAAAATATATTGAAATGAACAATCTAAATACCTCACATAAGCTATCTTCAGTTAATGATAATAGATTCCATACTCCATGTTGGATTCACAAAATATACATCATGAACTACAAATGTTTTGTTGCTTTAATTTGTATTTTTTTAGTTTTAGGTTTGCAATATTTAAATAGAATTAACCACTATGCCTTAAGTTTGTTCTTGCATTTTAATTGTTTGTTAAATTGTAGAGTTGGTTTTATATTTTAAGTCACAATGTTTTTGGTATCCTTTCTCATGATTTTTACAATCCCATTTGGGTGTTATTGTTCTATCTAATTGGTCTCTTTTCTTCTCTCATTTTAATTTTATCCCTAATGGTTTGATTTTTCTTGGTCGTATGATCTTCATTATCCTAATTCCTAATGAATGACCCTTTTTAAGTCATCTTTCAATGCACATGTAGTTGATTTCCCTTTAAGTATCTTTATAAATTTACAACTATCTTGCGAAGCTAACATTTATTGTTGTAAAGCAGTGACCAAATGGTAATGGCTAAGAAAAATGTCGCTTAGGAGGTTTGTAATTGTTTGTGTTGACCTCTTAATAATCCTGTGAGGTTTCCAAGGTTTTTTTGAAGTTAGCATTAAATTTTTGTCTTAGCTTTGTGACAGTTAGGGCCAATAACTATTAAGGGTTGTGAAGATGCAAGTAGTACTCAAATATTTAAATAATTTTTTTTTGCAAATTCACTTCTTAAAGGAATTGATTACTGTATTGGTTGTGGAGTGGAAAGAAATTTCCATGAGTCACTCTCGACCCCACATAGAAGACTAAATGCTTCTTATGTATTCACAAGGAAAAATTATGTTAGACAATGTCAAGGTGTGAGGTTGCAATATGCTACCCTATGTCTCTTCTCAGAGTGAAGGAGCTGGTGGACAAATCAATTAAAATTTACTTATCACAACCTCACAATGGTTTATTGAAGTAGTTAAGTTGACTTGAAAAGATGCACAAAAGTCTATGAAAGGTTAAATGAATTTTTTTTTGCAACTTCATAGAGATTAGAAGTTATAGTCAAAATAACTCATGAAGTTGTGATGAAGAAATAAATGCTAAGTCTTCTCATAACTTAACAACTAGTTATGCGAGCCCTATGTTTTGGCTTGTGCTGTTGTGATAATTTACATGCATCTCACAGATAATGAAAATGACATGTCATGCATCCATAGGATCGTAGGGGACCCATGAATTTGTCGGATATCCTTACAGATCTCTCTAGTTTTGACACATGTGTCATGAGAAGACAAAAGGTAAGAATTGAGGAGGATTGGTATCATACTATCACTTCACCATTGGATTAAAGAGATTATATATTTGCATCTTTTCAAGTTGACGATGTAGTTAAAGAATTAAGTTAGATTTCTAATATACTTCAAAAGGTAACATAAATGGTTAAATTACATCTTTTTAGCAGTTAGAGATAACATTTATAACCACTTGTGAAGGTATGATGGGTTGATACATATTCACAAATGTTAATAAGTGGAAAATGTTTATGGGGTCACGTGGGTAGATAATGACATACTTATATTATATGGGGTTTAAAAAATGACCCCATTCCATGTGAAGCTTAGTTGATTATCATTTTCTAATATGTAAAATTTGATAACATTTTGACCTTTTCAACCACACCATGCTCACTAACCTAGTCAAAATTGACTACCCAAATTTAAATTTGATAAAAGGTCCACGAATAGTTTAGTTTGGTAACTGACTCATGAAAATTAAATTTTGATAAGATGGTTGTGATTAATGCAATATTTTGAAAATAAATTGAGTGATTTGGCCATTATTCTATACAATTATAATCATAACTACGAATTATCAAGCCAACCACACATGAAGGAGTTGAAAAGATATTCAGAATCTATAAAGTTGTAGAAAGGACATCAAAAGGAGTAAGTTCATCATTTTCATCCTCCTAGTAGTCTATGAAGTGAATTGATAGTTAGAAAGGATAATTTAAGATATAATAATTTTTTGTTGCATATTATTTTGTTTGTAAGATTTTATTTTAATTAAAAATGTGTAGAGAAGGGGCATCTAGATTAAGATGAGGTAAAAAAATGCATGAAAGGACCTACTACTAGAATTTCTTAAAATTGTTTCTTGGGTCATCAAATGTCCAATTATCTAATGAAACCTAATGGGTGGATACATATGTAGTTGTAGGCGCTTATTAATAACCTCATCAAGGTGGGATTTATTTTAATTCTTCTACTAAAATAGAGTGAAGGGTCCTTCAATGAGAAACTCATGGGAATTAAATAAGGAAAAATTAATTAGGACTAGTATTTCATTGATGTATAATTCTTTAGGCAATTAGCTAAAAAATACCAGCCCATAACTAGAATAATAAGAGGTACAAATAATAGGACCATATTCATACTAGATAGGAAGACCATTTGTGAAGCCTTTAGGATTATGAGGGAAACATCCACATATATAGATTTTTATAGAAAAAGAGAACATAAAAATACCACAAGGCTATGCTATGGTAAAAGGATATACCTAGGTACATGTGAAAGGGACGTAACAAGAAACATGTCCCGGTTCCTAGCTCAACGTGCAAGAGCCATTTGATTTTAAGGATTTTGAGTTTCATTTTATTTATACTATGCAAAGCTTATGCCATGTTTTGGGAAAGGATGTTGATACAAAGGTTCTCATTTCTATCATGTGTGTGGAAAAGACTATAAAAAACCCTAATGTAAACATAGATTATGATTATGTTGGGTTCCTTATCAATTTTGTACATGAGGGGTTAGTTACATTATTCAACAAAACCTAGGAATTGGAATTTCTTTTTTCTCTTGCATCTAATTCTTTATTTCAATAATGTTGACAAGGTTGACCCTAAGTTGAGGATTTATATGTTTGACAATAATGGAAAGAGATTACTAACCAGTAATTGACAAGGGCTTGGGATATATGAACCACCCAGCCCCGAGCTTTGTACACTTTTCAAATTGGATTGTGTTCCCTATATTGAGACTTCTTGAAAAGAAAAACTTTTATAAAGTATCTCCATAGATCCTAATAATTTTGAGGCCAAAGGGGAAAATTCTAGATAAGATGTATGAGCATACTTGGGTGCAGACTTTTACTATTTTGATGACTTTACAATAATCAGATCTAGATACAACCAACAATTGAGGCCTAGCTGAAGGTACCACCAAATATAGATGCATAGAGGATTCTCCCATGACTTTAAGAGAATCCAGTGAACATTTATATTTATTAGGGAAAATCTACTCCTTCCTTAAACTACCACATATAAAAGCATCACTACAGTGGCCTATTGAAAAATAAACTTGATAAAGAAAAATTGAATTTTTATACTATAGAGGTTGGGCCAAGGATGTCAACCTTGATTTTAATAAAATATAAAGTTTTTATCCTAAGATAGGTACCATAAAGATATAATAGAGATAAAATACAAAGTTTTCTTAGTGTTTAATAATAGAATCCAAAGCCATGAACTAAATAAACAAGCTAGTTGTCCCCATAATAAACTCTTCATTCAAGAAATCCAATAGGAGACTAATAATTTGATCCTGTATGTAGATAGATCCTTCAAGGTGAGTCAGAGGATGAAACTATTGGAAACAATTGTCTGAAGAAAATTGCTACTCAAATTATGTATTGTCTTTGATGTCACACAATGTCATAATCCACAACATTCTGTACCTACCGAGCTCAGTCAGTCTGCCAGGAAATAAGATTAGTGCTTACTGAGTCCACTCGGCTATCAAAGAAAATTAGTGTCTACCGAGTCCACTCGGTTATCAAAGAAAAATTAGCATTTACCGAGTTCAGTCGGTCGTCAAAGAAAAATCAGTGTTTACCGAGTTTAGTCAGTTGTCGAAGAAAAGTTAGCATTTACCGAGTTCAGTCGGTTGTCGAAGGTAAAGGATTGTCAGTGTTTATCGAGTTCCCTCGGTCTCCGAAAGATTCTAAAAGTTATGGTCACTGAGCACTGTCGGCCCTTGAAGGATTTTTGCAAATAAAGTTTGCTTAATTCAGCCGACTGTTATACTAAGTAATGTCGATTTAACAAATCTAAAATCATATAAATAAAAGGTCAAATGTGAAAAATAAACAAGAAATACAGCAGAAGATTTACAGAAGAAAGACAGGAAAGGTGTGTGCGAATTTGTGAAGGATGTTCAGATATCCTTGAGGAGCAGCAAAGATATATTCGATCAGGAAGGATCACACCTATGCAGAACAGAGATCTGTAATCAGCAAGGCAGTTGCATTATTATACAGGTCATTTTTATTGTTACCTTTTATCATTGTAATAGTGAATTCTAAATCTCTTAACCGAGTTGGTTTAACAACCATATTGTAAATCCTCTAACAAGGTGACAATTCCATTGAATTGTTTTCAAGACCTCTTACCAGGCCACTCCTAGCAGGGTGATTAAATCCTCTAACAAGGTCACACCTAACATTGTGTTTTGTAACCTTTTACCGGGTTGGCTTCTAACCAGGCATCACTTCAGAAAAGTGAAAATCAATATCTAGATACATTGGTGGTTTTTCCCATATTGGGTTTCCACGTTAAATCTTGTGTCTCTTGTGTTCTTAATTGCTATCTTAATCATATACAAATGGTGATGAATATCTAAAGATAATTTTACTAATACTTTCTGCATCTACAAAGTTACTGCAATCTATTTACCTAGTGCTAAATAGATAATATTCATTAAGATATCCTAAGGGATCTAGAAAGAAATAATTGTGAAGTGTTTTATGGTTGACTGATTCACCCCCCCCCCCCCCTCTCAGTCACTTCATCCATATTCCATCAATTGGTATCAGAGCAAGATTCTCAGCAAAACCTAAGGAAAATCATATGATGGCAATCAAAAGAATCTTAAGATACTTAAGAGGAACTGAAGAATATGGTTTGTGGTATAAATTTGGAGGCAATCTAGATTTAAAAGTGTTTACTGATGCTGATTGGGCAGGGAACATTGATGATAGAAAAAGTGCAAGTGGTGGAGCATTTTTTCTTGGAAAAAGACTGGTATCCTGGACCATTAAAAAGCAAAATTGCACATCTCAATCCACAGCTGAAGCAGAATATGTTGCTGCTACAATAAATTGTTCAAATATTGTTTGGTTTAAATAGTTATTAGAAGGTATGAAGGTTGAAATCAAAGAACCAGTTGTTATATTTTGTGACAATACCAGTGCAATAAACATTTCAAAGAATCCAGTGATGCATTCCAAAACTAAGCATATTGCTATTAAATATCACTTTGTCAGAGAATTGGTGCAGGACAAGGAAATCAGATTAGAATATATTCATACAAAAGAGCAGATTGCAGACATTTTCACCAAACCATTACCTAAGGATACATTTGTGTATCTAAGAGGTAAGTTAGGGGTCATTCCACTATCCGAGGCTCACTAAATACAGTTTTAGTGATGCATCAACCAGAACATGATTGAAAATCAACATGTTGATGCAGCATATTCAAGGAATCATTGCATATGAATCAGTACTTGAGGTACATTAATTTACACCGGTATTATGTGAATTGTCTTTGGCATGTGTTGTCAAAGAAGGAGTGTTTGCTATGTCTTTGCTATTACTTCAAGAAATTTTCAATAGTTAGAAGGAAGAATTTTCAAGAAAAAGGAAGTTTGCTGACAGAGGGAGATTTGAATCTGAACCGAGCTAATTCTTTCAAAATTTCTTATGCTATGACATATTGTGTTGCCATCAATGCCAAAGAGGGAGATTGTTGGAAACAATTGTCTGAAGAAAACATATGGTGGTGATGCAAATGTGAAAAGAGCCAAAGCAGAAAGCCTAAGAGGACAGTTTGAAAAGATGAATATGACGGAAGATGAAAACATTGCAAAATATGTTGAAAGAATCAAAGCAAGTGTAAGTGCAATTAGAGCTTCTGGAGGAACAATCTCTGATGAAACTGTTATAAGTAAGGTACTCAGAACATTACTCCCTATCTATGCAATAAGAGTATCAGCTATTCAAGAAAGAAGATGTGAAACAAATCACAATATAACTTTGGATGCTTTAGTTGGAAGATTGACAGCCTTTGAATTAGACAACTATGACAACTATGTTCCAAGTTCCAAAAATATTGAGTCAGCATTTGAGGCCAAGGTTTCACTAAAGAAGAACAAGAAAATAAAAGAAGTTCAGTCAGAAAGTGAAGAAGTATCAGAAGAAAGTTCTGATAGTGATCTTGAAATTGTAGAAGCATTACTTGCAAAGAAGTACTCTAAAGGGAACCTGAGAACTACAGAAGATTTGTTTACATTGAACTTGAAACATTGGCAGACACAACTATCAATGAGGAAACTATATCTACCGAGCTGAGTACAGTTACCAAGTCACAGGAAGAAGTTCAAACCGAGTCTCAGCCTGAAGTTACCGAGCAAATATCTACCGAGCCTGAGCAACCTGAAGAAGAGATCCTAGAAGACAGTAGCATGAATCATTCAAAAAGCAAGGAACCTACACTAGCCAAATATGTCAGAAGACATCATACACCAGATCAAATCATTGGAAACAAATCAGATGGTACTATGACAAGAAGCAAGCTAAAAGGTACATGTCTGCTTACTGATTTTGAACCTAGAAATATCAAAGATGCATTGGAAAATGAAAGTTGGATTGAAGCAATGAATGAAGAATTAGAACAAATACAAAAGAACAAAACATGGACTCTTGTACCTAGACCTAAAGATAAGAATGTAATTGGAACAAAATGGGTATTCAGAAATAAGCTGAATGAAGACGGTCAAGTATCTAGAAACAAAGCTAGATTGGTATGTAAAGGTTATTCTCAAGAAGAAGGTATAGATTATGGTGAAACTTTTGCTCCTGTTGCAAGATTAGAAGGTGTAAGAACTCTACTTGCTTATGCAACACATAAAGGATTTAAGGTATATCAGATGGATATAAAATCTGCATTCCTCAATGGAATTCTTGATGAAGAAGTCTACATTGAACAACCTGAAGGTTTTGTTGATCCAGATAAAAAGGACATGGTCTGCACGTTACACAAAGCATTGTATGGATTGAAACAAGCTCCTAGAGCATGGTATGAAAGACTCCATAACTATTTGATTCAGATTAATTTCAAAAGAGCCAATGATAACAACAATCTGTATATTAAAGAAGCACCAGATGACAAAATTGTATTGGCAGAAATATTTGTAGATGATACTATATTTACAAGGAATGAGGATCAGTGCAAAGAATTTTCAGAGGAAATGAACAAAGAATTTGAAATGTCTATGTTTGGTTTAATAAAATTCTTTGTTGGTCTTCAAATTCAGCAAAGCAAGAATGGTATATACATTACTCAATCTAAATACATTAAGGAAATACTTAAGAAGTTTGGTATGAAAGATTCAAAACCAGTTGGTACACCCATGTGTACTGGACTGAAACTTACCAAAAATGATGATTCAAAAGATGTAGATCAGACCTTATACCGATCTATGATTGGAAAATTGTAGTATGTAGTACATACAAGACCTGATATTGCCTTAGCAGTTGGTATAGTAGCAAGATTCTCAGCAAAACCTAAGGAAAATCATATGATGGCAATCAAAAGAATCTTAAGATACCTAAGAGGAACTGAAGAATATGGTTTGTGGTATAAATTTGGAGGCAATCTAGATTTAAAAGTGTTTACTGATGCTGATTGGGCAGGGAACATTGATGATAGAAAAAGTACAAGTGGTGGAGCATTTTTTCTTGGAAAAAGACTGGTATCCTGGACCAGTAAAAAGCAAAATTGCACATCTCAATCCACAGCTGAAGTAGAATATGTTGCTGCTGCAGTAAATTGTTCAAATATTGTTTGGTTTAAACAGTTATTAGAAGGTATGAAGGTTGAAATCAAAGAACCAGTTGTTATATTTTGTGACAATACCAGTGCAATAAATATTTCGAAGAATCAAGTGATGCATTCCAAAACTAAGCATATTGCTATTAAATATCACTTTGTCAGAGAATTGGTGCAGGACAAGGAAATCAGATTAGAATATATTCATACAAAAGAGCAGATTGCAGACATTTTCACCAAACCATTACCTAAGGATGCATTTGTGTATCTAAGAGGTAAGTTAGGGGTCATTCCCCTATCCGAGGCTCACTAAATACAGTTTTAGTGATGCATCAACCAGAACATGATTGAAAATCAACATGTTGATGCAGCATATTCAAGGAATCATTGCATATGAATCAGTACTTGAGGTACATTAATTTACACCGGTATTATGTGAATTGTCTTTGGCATGTGTTGTCAAAGAGGGAGTGTTTGCTATGTCTTTGCTATTACTTCAAGAAATTTTCAATAGTCAGAAGGAAGAATTTTCAAGAAAAAGGAAGTTTGCTGACAGAGGGAGATTTGAATCTGAACCGAGCTAATTCTTTCAAAATTTCTTATGCTATGACATATTGTGCTTCCATCAATGCCAAAGAGGGAGATTGTTGGAAACAATTGTCTAAAGAAAATTTCTACTCAAATTATGTATTGTCTTTGATGTCACACAATGTCATAATAAGCAACATTCTGTACCTACCAAGCTCAGTCGGTCTGCCCGGCAGTAAGATTAGTGCTTACCGAATCCACTCGGCTATCAAAAAAAATCAGTGTCTACCGAGTCCACTCGGTTATCAAAGAAAAATCAGCATTTACCGAGTTCAGTCGGTCGTCAAAGAAAAATCAGTGTTTACCGAGTTCAGTCGGTTGTCGAAGAAAATTTAGCATTTACCGAGTTCAGTCGGTTGTCGAAGGTAAAGGATTGTCAGTGTTTACTGAGTTCCCTCGGTCTCCGAAAGATTGTAAAAGTTATGGTCACCGAGCACTGTCGACCCTTGAAGGATTTTTGCAAATAAAGTTTGCTTAATTCAGCCGACTGTTATACTAAGTAATGTCGATTTAACAAATCTAAAATCATATAAATAAAAGGTCAAATGTGAAAAATAAACAAGAAATACAGCAGAAGATTTACAGAAGAAAGACAGGAAAGGTGTGTGTGAATTTGTGAAGGATGTTCAGATATCCTTGAGGAGCAGCAGAGATATATTCGATCAGGAAGGATCACACTTATGCAGAACAGAGATCTATAATCAGCAAGGTAGTTGCATTATTATACAGGTCATTTTCATTGTTACCTTTTATCATTGTAACAGTGAATTCTAAATCTCTTAACCGAGTTGGTTTAACAAGCATATTGTAAATCCTCTAACAAGGTGACAATTCCATTGAATTGTTTTCAAGACCTCTTACCAGGCCACTCCTAGCAGGGTGATTAAATCCTCTAACAAGGTCACACCTAACAGTGTGTTTTGTAACCTTTTACCAGGTTGGCTTCTAACCGGGCATCACTTCAGAAAAGTGAAAATCAGTATCTAGATACATTGGTGGTTTTTCCGATATTGGGTTTCCATGTTAAATCTTGTGTCTCTTGTGTTCTTAATTGCTATCTTAATCATATACAAATGGTGATGAATATCTAAAGATAATTTTACTAATACTTTCTGCATCTACAAAGTTACTGCAATCTATTTACCAAGTGCTAAACAGATAATATTCATTAAGATATCCTAAGGGATCTGGAAAGAAATAATTGTGAAGTGTTTTATGGTTGACTGGTTCACCCCCCCCCCCCCTCTCAGTCACTTCATCCATATTCCATCAGAAACATGGCCGCTATTTCCATAACAAGAAGTATTATTTTCTAGAAAATCAAGGCCCAAAAGATAGGGTTTAGATACAATCATCACATAGAGAGAAGGAGGAACACAACATTGTCTTATGGAGAGTCAAAGTGGTCACAACCCCTTTAATGGTCCACTTAGAATAAATCCATTTTATTATAATAATAGTGCCCATCCATCTTCCTAGAAATTCACCCACTAAATAATTCTCTATTTAGCAATAGACCTATCTAGTGAGGGGTGCAAAGTTTTTACACATTTTTTAATTAGAAAACTTAAAAGAGACACCAGCAAAAGAAACAAATTTATCTTTATTGAAAATACTATTCCAAGCCTTGAAGGTAGCTTTGCAAAAGGATATAGTGATAAAAGGAGAAAACTAGATAGGGGTGAAAAGTTATTACATAATTCTTGAACTAGAAAACTTAAAAGAGACCACCAAAAGAAACAAATTTGTCTTTATTGAAAAGATTCTTCAATTTGTAAATCAGCTTCATCCACGAAGAAAGGAGTTCTTACATCTCCTATGACTGGTGGAGTCATGGCAATTTCTTCTTAATGAATCAAATACATTTCTTTTGGAAAAGCGAACACCAAATTTTGATTCGAGTCCACTCTTTTTTCAATCTAGATTTTATGTCAAGAGAAGGCTTGAAGGTAGATTTGCAGAAGGACATAGTGATAAAAGGAGAAGAATCAATTACCTTTTACTTTATATTAACCTCCTTATCATGAAAATAAATTTATATTTTTGTGACAAAAAAATATAGGCTCAATAGCGGACCCATCAGCGATTGAGAGAGTTGACCCATCTTGGATTTGAGGTAATAAGATGTGACCATCAACACACCATTCTCTAGAAAGCTTGGCCCAAGTAAGAAATTGTAGATCAAGCCCGGTCCTGAGATCCTTGCACATTCACCTTCCCACCAAGGGAATCTCATCCACCATTGCGTGCAAAGCTCGGCTAAAAAATTATCTAGTTAAAATCAAGTGATGATAAAGTTCTCAAATAAGCCTTTTAGAATTTTAAAAAAGCAGATAGAAATAAAGGATATTATAATCCTTTATTTTAAAGAAAGATTAATAAAAAATATTTTAAAAGAGAAGAATAATTATTTTTATGAAATAGAAATAAAAATTATTTTCTTGAAAGGGTTTGATTGTTTAAAAATCACACCTTAAGATGTTATATAATTCATTTATGCAATACCTTAAAAGGGAGACACATCATTCATGAAAGAAGAACGTATTGGAGGCTAGGTGGGCTACCAGATATTAGGTAAGGGTCACATGTGTGTCCAACTTGAGTTATAAAGTACACTTGGGAGTTTCGTATCCGCAAATGCATTTTCAATGGTATGAACACATGCAAGGTTCTATATAAGAATCATAAGTTTTGTGTAGGAATCAGTTTCCTCTATTGGTATTATAGCCACCAAGAATCCAAGGCTATTAGAATCTTCTAAGAGTGAGAGCAACCATTACAAGTGATCAATATACAAATTAGTATTGGAACCCTTGATGATAAAAGAAAATAAATGAATTTGGTGATACTATGATTGAGTTATGTGACTATGTTATTAGTACTTTCTAGTAGGCTAAGTACTATTGTATCAATTTATGAGTTTTTTATGTTAACTAGTGATTAAATGAACTCTTGTACACCAATCAAAATAAATTATATTTTATATTTCATTATAAGTTTTTTCATTTCTAAAATATAGACGCAATTTTTTTAACTTTATAGTATCTGAAAATTATTTTTTTCTAACAGTGGAGAAGTTGCCAATCTGGTATACGCACTTCTCATTTGTATTTTTAGTTGAATACTTGGGAGTTTTGTGCCTTGAGTTGCAAATATGGAGGACTAGCTAATTTTGGTTTTGTTTTGGAAGACTTATAATCAACAGTCTGGATCCTTTCTTCATTTTATATCTCTTCTTTCCTTGCTCCCTGTCCTCCCTCCCATTGTCAGAATACCTGCCAGGCCCCTTCTAATTTGTTCCATTCCTCTTCTTTCCCTGTGCGTTGTCCTCGAAATAATGGTCATCATTTTTACCATTCAATTTTGCATTCTTGTAAACATCAATCCCTATTTTTTCAGTTTTTCATCTCTCTCTGCTGGGGTCAATTTCAATCTCCTCACGCGACGCACTAGGAGTAATCCTCCAAATGCAATTCTTCAGCTTTCTTCTCAATTTCTGCCGCTTGAGCCTACAGTACTCATGATAATCCAGCCCCTTCAATTCCTCAACGTCACTCTCTAACTGGTTATCCCTCTCCAAAAATGCCTGGCGATTCTCATTTTGCTTGTAGGGATTATAACTGGGACTCCCTCTGCGATCGTAAATAGGGCTTGGGCTCGGCCTCTCCCTGCCATAGTACCCATTCTGTCGAGGGTTTGAAACCCCGTGATCCTGAAACCTAGGCATCGGAATCCTACTGCGCTCGATTTCATGGCGATTTTTCGTCACATAAGCGTAATCTCAAAGCTCTGGAATGGGGCTATATACGATCCTCAAACCTAGGGATTTCATGGTGATTTTCTCTCACGGAAGACTAATTTCGACCGTTGGGCTCTGGAATGGTGCTACGATCCCTTCCATACTGGCTTTCTCTTCTATGGTTTCGAGAATACTCCCTGTTATGTCGTGCATACTCCTTGCTCTAATCTCTCAGATACCTCTCGCCTGCTCGTCTATCTGCCATTCTCTCCATTTTCTTTGATCTTCTGTGTTTGGTTAAATGCAGAAATAGCCCGTGTAAAGAAAAAAATAAATTATTTTGAACATTCCACAATGTTAGATCTAGGACCCTATAGCTGAACTCTTCTTCAGCAGTAACTCTTCTTTAGTGGAGAAGCAAACTAAAGAAAATGAATTGGCCTTCCGTTATATTAAAATATAATATATATCCAATCAAATAAACATAGGAGAAACATTAATGATGGGACAAATTATCTTGAGGAATAAGAAGATAGTAGTAGAGTATCATTACGGAGTAAGTTCTAACAAGTGTCATGTAGTGGCCATACTTGTCTCTACTTATGTGATGAATTAAAGATAAGATTATAGTTAAATTAGAAATATAATTTTTTAAAATTTTAATTTATATGTAAACTATTTTTTTTTTACCTTTTTAGTTTTGTCATAATTGCAATCTTGAATGTCTATCTAATTTAAATTTTAATAAATTAACATCAAAGCATATATATATAAGACTACAAGAATGTAGTTTAAATGGTACAAACTGAAAATAAAAGTTGTATGATTCAAAGTAGTTGTGTCAAATGTAGTGTAGTTTCATGTCATACAATTACTACTTATTCAAATTTTAATTAAATAAATGAATAATCTTTAAATAAATTTTTCATTGTGCATATTTCAAAGATCTTTTAATTAAAATTAACATGATAGAAAATCTATTAAACATATTTGTTTTTACTAGGGCTTCAATCAAGGAGGTAGTATTTTACTAATTATCTGTGGCTGGCTAGCCTTATATCACCAACATACTATTTTATTTAAAATATACACTCAAAATAGCATAGGCATATTACAAAAAAAATTTTTGCAAAAAAAATTAAATAGCTAGTAAAATAATAAATTAAAAAAATAATGAAAAGATCAAACATTACAAAAGTCATTGTGCATGTGTAAAAACTAATAACTATATAATATTAAAATGTAGTTCACAAATACAACATTAATAATTTATATACTCTATAACTTATTATATTTACAATTTAAATTATTATCATACATAGATTCTTATGAATTATATTATAATCTTCATTTTTTTAAAAATAATAATTTAATTTTTATCAAATAACTATTAATCTAATTATATATACTATTTATAATAAATATAATAAAATAGATTTATGTTAATCTATAATGAAACTTATAATTAAATCCTGCAAGTACTAGCCACTACATGACACTTGTTTAATTTATAATGTTATATATTTCCTTTAGATTTCCTATCAATTATCATATTATGAAAAATATTGCTATTTACGTCTATTTACAATTACGTTATACATGCATATTAAATTATCTTTAATACTAACCATAGTAATTATTTATGCCACCTATACTTAATTAATCATGGTAAAAATGTGTCATTACATGAATTCTCAGGTTCTGTTAGAAATGTACATTTCTCAAATTATTTTTAACATTGGACAAAATAATTAATTTGAATATTTGTTCAAATTATAAAAAATTAAATGATTTTAGTTACACTTAAATAATATAATTAAATAAATGTAATTAGTTATTTTATAACCTATTTATACTAATTTCTATGACTTACATTAAAAGTACATAAGTATAATTAATTACTATATAGGTAATCTAAGATTAATAATACAGTTAAATAAGAATGTTTCCTGATTATATTTTTTAAAGAACTTTGATTCATGCTTAATAAAATTGCTTCCAATATATAGAGGTTTTATTAGTACACTTACTATCTCACTATCACACCCTATTTGACACAACAACGTCTAAACAAGAAACTAAAAGGCATCTCTTACCAAGGGGAAACTTCATTTCTTTTCAATCATCTATTATATACTTTACATTTTAGTTGGCTATTTAGCCACTATCCAAAATAACATCCAACAATGTGCTTAAAAGCCAAGGAAAACAACTTACAATCTAATTCAATTCGCAGACCGAAGTGTTGCAACACAATCTTTGTCTACTTTTATCCACATGAGGGTTGAAATTTGTAAGAGATCACGTCATCTAGAATTTGACATCTTACTATATTCAAGTGAATTTAGCTATTAATTAAATAAATGTAAATGCTTGTGGTTTAAAAGTGATCACCGTCTACATGGATTTAGTATTTTTAACTATGACATACTTCACATCTTTTTTCCCTCCAATGCTTTCAACTTGTAGACTAAGGGTATGAGTGTCAATTTTTTATGAGTTGATATAAATTATTTTTAATTTTTATGTATAATTGTACAAGGATTTTATTGAAGGAGATTATAAAATTTGATAGGAAATATTTTTTAAAGAAGCAATAGTAAGAGGGTGTGACCTGTTGTACAGAAACAACACTCTAGATGTGGGTTAACAATAGATTAACCAATTAAAGAGAAGCAAACATTTTACCAATAACTAGTAGCTTACCTCTATCAAAAACTAAAACCAAAAATCCAAACACCAGCAATGAGAGTTCAAAGTAATAGCAGTAGCAGTAATAGAAGAAAATAAGTTCAGCGTAGTGATAATAAAAGTGTTTTCATGTCACACAAGGCAGAAACTGGTCTTAACCAAAGCAAGAAAACTATTCTTTAAAAAGAAATCATAGCCTGTCGAGATAAACGAAGCTTCTCCAAAAACCTCATTCCAAGCCATCATTAATTTCCTTTCTATAAATGTTTGGAAAGCAGTGCATCTGCCCATTCCTCCTGTAGAGGCCTTCTTGTTTAGCATGCAAAGGGTGGTGGAGGATGCATGCATAATCTTCAAAGAAAACTTGGTGATGTCTGTCAATATTTTATTAGTATTCTCCAAACTTTCCTTAAGATGGGTCATAATTTCTTCCAGCTGGGCAATTTGATAGGAAATGTAAACAATGTTGATATAATTATTATTTTCTATTTATTTAAAGAAATTGTTTTTGGTAGATAAAAGTAGCAAGAGGGTGCTGGCCCGTAGTACAGAAGGACTAGAAGCACATTAACAACATATTAATAGCACTAGTCTAGAGCATTTCATCAGCATATTGTCAGCAAAAAAACCAATGTCGAGTCTACCTCTATCAAAAACAAACAAAATAGTTCTTTTCAAAAAAATTGAACCAGAGTATCTTAAGCAAATAATAGCCATCATAATAACAGTATCGTGCCATGGAGGGCTAGACCAGGAAGTAGATAGATTAACTTTAAAACAAGAAATCATCATAGAAAAACTAGGGCCAACATGGCCAATCAAAAATAAAGACCTCATGAGAGCAGCAGAAGGTAAGATCTTCTACCCAGATGTTTGGACATCAAGAACATGGCCCACTCCTCCTGCAGGAATAGGAAGAGATCTTTTTTTATCTTCATCAGCCTCTAGTTTGCCACTAGCTAAGTTTTCTTGCACAGTGCAAAGAGTCACAACCGACGCATGCATGACCTCGAGAAAAAACTTGTTAGTATCCATGATGTAGTTTTTTATGTCCTGTATATCCTGTTTGATGTCTAATAACTCATTGTCCAGTTCTGAGAACTTCAACTTAAGGGAGCCCTTAAACCTGTCATTACCATCAAGGGACATAGAGTTGTGCTTAGTAGTGGGGGACTTGGTATGTTGATCATGGGGGGAAGCTGAGGGTAGGGTAATTCTTTGGGGAATATCCATGGTTTGTTGGGGATTCAGGGGGGAGTGGTGCCAGTCTTGTGTGAGATTGGGTGGTCATTAGAAGGGCCCTCAATCGAATTAGTGTTATGGGAGTCATTTTCTGAAAGGGACATTTCCTTCGAGGCCATTTCCCTAATTATGGTTTTGCATCTCTCCTTAGCAATTCTATTAGAACAGTAGACAAAGGCCCCAAAATCCACCTCCAACTTGACTTGGATATCTAAAATCCTTCATTTTTTGGGCTTCCTTTTGGTCTCAGGGGTACTGACAATCTTCTTCAAATCTTTAGCTTATGAGGACTTTGATACATGGGATTCCTCAAGGTCCTCCACCCTTTTAAAAGTATTTTCATGCATCTCTTGTGGCTTTTTCCTTCTTTTGGGACAAGGTCTATTTGTAGGATCTCCTAGATAGAGTGGGAGGTGGATTGAGTCAGATTATCAGCTTTCAAAGGGGAATCCTCTTGGGTGACCTCTTGGATAATAGGGGAGGGTTGGGGCAGAGGGAAAATGGCCTTATGGAAGTTATAAATACAGAGCAAGAGGCCTTGGTGGAGAATAGGGATCAAGTTTTTTAGGGTTTTCCCTAATATCTAGAATATTGCTTTCAATAGAATGAAGGAGTGTAAAGGGAATGGATATGAGATCCCTATTTCTGATATGATTGAGAAAAGGTAAATGGTAATAGAAAAACACTATAAATTTACCTTCCAGGGTGAAATACTTCATCAGAATGAGGCATAGCTTGGACCAGAACTTCAGGAGCTCCTCGCGATTGAAACCACCAGACTTCTTCACAGGTTTCTCCCCCACCCTGAAGAATTGGTTGAGGCTAGTTAGGTCTGGCATCCTACTAATTTTTTTATATTGTCTTCCTTCCAAGGATAGACCTATCTCCTTACCAATAACTTCCTAATTAATTTGGAGGTGAATACCTCCAATAGAAACTTTCCTATCATTCCAGGAAGAGGTGAACTACTTAGATAATATCTCATCATGCCCCCCCTTCATTCACTCCATGAAACCCCATATACCACTTTCTTTCTAGTAGTGGGTCACCAGAGGGTTGGAGATGAATTCCTCATCAATCTTATTAGGTTCAATGTGAAGAGTATTGCCTCCCATGTCGATAATCTCCTTATCCCGTGCCATATTTTCCTGATAAATGCAGGGTTGAGCTTCATTAATCGGAGCATAAAACTAGTTGTTTTCAGTTAGCCATTTTAAATGGTAAATATGCTCAAATGGCAAGCCTTGGGTGGTTTTTGGGGAGCCGAGCTTTGTACGGCGATATCCATCAGATCTCTAGGTGCAATAATTAGTAGTTACGCCAAAGCTACACTTATTGTCCTTGTTAACCAAAAAAACCTACTGATGCGAACAACTATCTTTCTCCATGTATTCACACGAAAGGCAATTATGAGCCTTTCTGGGGTTTTGGGCATACTTATTCATAATCACAAAAATCATCAACTTACACTGACACGTAATCAAGATAGGGCCTTTAGAAAAATTGACAGCTTGAGACATTTTCAATATTAGTGGTATCATTTTTCTCCCGCCTGATCAGTTGCTGAGTCTCCCTAGGTAGCTCGCTGATCTCCTCCCAATTACTTAGCCTAGTTTTTTTAAGACCAATAGTAAGCATCAAATCTGCCACCACATTTCCCTCTATGTAAGTGTGGGAAACAGTCATGCATTGGAGATTGTTGAGGAGCTCATGCATTTCCAAAATAATGGTGCTAACAGGTCACCCCGCATTAGCTCTTCTTCTGATAGCCTCCACCACCACTTTGGAATCCCCCTCAATTTCTAGTAGTCTGATGTTCCTTTGAGTGGAAAATTTAATCCCCCATAAGAGAGCCAATGCCCTCAACTTGAGTGACAGTGCAATGATTAAGTGACCCTGCGTAAGGCAAGAGGCAGGTGCCATTGTGCTCTCTTAGCACACCTCCCCCATCCTGGGTGATATTATTAGCTACTCCATTGAAATTTAATTTGGTCAAGCCTCTATGCAGGGCAACCCATTGGGTAGCCTTCCTAGCCATCAAATTGGAGTCATCAAACTTGGAGAAGCCCGTCAACAGGTTCCAATTATCAGCCATTTTGATTTCCCAGGTAGAGGGGGGTGCCGAGGGGAGTTTCCACTTAGCCACGTTAGCATTCTCATATAGGAGCTTGTTTCCCAGATAGAGGCAAGCCTCGGGTGGGGAACTAGTCTCCTTGAATATCCTGTTATTCCTTTCTTTCCAAATAGTCCATCAAATGTGCAGAGGTAGAATTCACCATAGGAGCTAGAGGAGTGGATGATTGGAGGGGGATCTATAGATAGTGAACTGGTGGAAATTATTACCCAAAGCCCATGAGATTCCCAATTTGCCAATAACATCCTGTCAAATGTTAGTAGCATAATCACAGTGTATGAATAGGTGATTTACCATTTCCTCTTCCTTTTTTCATAGGATGCACCTGTTGGCCATTGAGAAGCCTCTTTTTATGAGTTTGTCCTGAGTTAATACTTTACCATGCATAAGGGTCCACCAGAAGAAGTTGATTTTCAGCGTGAGTTGAGTAGTCCACACCTTCGTCCAATCCTCTAGATTATTCCCTTCCTTCAGAAGAAGGTTGTAAGTAGTCTTGACCAAGAAGGAACCCGCTTGGGTGGGGGGCCCAAATGATGAAGTCTTGGCCACCAATTCCCAGGATTCTAACATTTTTCAAAGTTTCCATGAGTTCATTAGCCAAGTTCTTTAGTTCTAGTCTATCTGTGACTAAATTACAATTATTTTCACTCTTTTGGAGGCCTAGTTACTAGATGAAGCTATAGTACCCTAGTTTGTATTATTAGGTGATCTTGCTTACATTTGTGTTCATTTCATTACAAAGTACATGAAGGTAAAGGAAATGAACTACATCTAAGATTACATGTGCATATATCAATGTTAAGCATGATGTACAAGAGGGAAAGAACTAAAAGAAACATCTATCTGAGCTCACACATGCCATGAGGATAGCCATTGCTAGAATGGCATAAATGAGTGTAGATATACATATATAAGGAGCATAAATATAGGGGTACTAGACATTGCCTGGTAATTAGTCTACCTCCATTGTGTTCCTAGTGTACTCCTATGATCTTGACCCTACAGATAAGAGAAGAGAAGTGGGTTAGATCCAACGGATCTAAACAATGCCTGGTATCACAATATTCAAAGGATGCATATATGCACTCAGCCATACACCTCTGGGAAGGGCTGTGCTCAAGGCATGTGCATAAAAAGGCTCTAGAAATAAAAGAAGCACCATTGTTTTCACTAATGTGTTTTTTCCATGTGCAGATACAGGCCAGAGCACCCATGATCAGTATGGAGTCTCCTAGTACCCTATACTGAATCTATGAGGGTTCTTAGAAAATCTATTCCCATAGAGTTTCTAGGAGCCATAACAGTCTCAAGGAGAGGCACTTACTCATGTGGGGAGGCATTTAGTAAATAAGCAGTATTAGTGGGACACTCAAGGATCACAAAGATACATCACAACATGAAGCATGTGTTTGAAATAGGGAATATTGAGAGGGGGAGGTGAATCAGTATTCTACAAAATTTATCTTTTGCCCAATTATGGATATAACAGATTATCTTTATACATGAATAACATAAGAAACTAAACAATATGCATAACAATAAAGAACTCATAACACATGATATATTCTCGAGGAAACCCTGGCCAAGGGAAAACCCTGGTGGGGATGGTACCCACAAGATTCACTAATCAAAATTATCTTTTTAAGGATGTTGACCCTATTAGGATTCTATTACATATGTATAGTGTATCAGTCTTGGTTAAGGGACTATAGGCCTTGTTAGAAGCCTCAACCCTATTAGGAGTTGTAGATACAAAAATCTAATTACAAGATGAGCCCACTGCCCAAACAAGTAATATACAATGTAGGTCAAGGTACATAACCTTATTCTTCTTGTATCAATATTAATTTTTTTCTCTTATCTTCACATCATCACTATTACATTCACTTTACAATTACATTCATTACATCACTTTTTCATCGCTACTTTTCTTTACAATTACAATTGCATATATACAAGTTATTAAGGCTAATAAATTTACATGGTCAGCTTCCATATATCTTTATCTAAAGGTTAACATCTAGGATGTCATCCATTTATATTGTTAAGCCATTATTTTGATAAACAAAATAATCCTTTAACTCTTTACCAATTCTACCTTCATATTTTATCCTATCGGCTTCACACTGTCTTCGGGAAAATTGTCATAACTAATTCCGTACATGCTGTAATAACTTACACTCTGAGATGGATCATTAATAGCCATCATAGCATCTATGTTCAAGTGCGTAAGCACTGAACTTGCTCCAGTCAATGTCGCAAACCAAAACTATATCCTGGTACACTGTGAAAACACTATCTCACACTTAGACAAATTTGCATTGCGATCTGCCATACTTGCTCTCTAACCTATGCACTCTTAATGTAGATCATATGTTGCCATAATGACAACATCTATGTACTCACTTCAGCCAAATTGCCAACAATCTCCCCCTTTGTCATTGGTGGCAACATATGAGAAAATTGGCTAAGTGTACAAGTCAAAATCTCAAAAAATTATAACAAAATTTTGGCCATAGTATAGAATATGTATACTATCCTTATAACTCCTCAAAATATACTTTCTGATACAAAAATTCATACAACACTCCCCCTAAGAGTATCAATCCTCATATACATAACAATATTTTGCTTTACTACAATCACTCCCCCTTTGACAACAATGACAAAATAAAGTAGGGAGGATTACAAAATTGTAACCCAAAAAAAGATTATACCTCCATTTACTTATTGCAAAGCTGGTAGGCTTGCAATACAATCTACAAAATTTACTTTCATGGCTTCAAACTCTTTCTCCCATGACTTTCTGATAGAATCTACCACATTCAGAAGTGTGCTTAATCCATAAGCTGCTATCTAACAAGCTTGAAGGTTCTCAAAATTAAATCTCTGAAATGATGTCTTAGTAGTAAGACATTCTTCTAACTGTTCCTCAATAATGCTCAACTTCATAGATGTATGCTCTCTCAGAAGTTCAAATCTTCTCAATTTCCTATTCTTTTCATTTTGCAATGATCTTATTTCATCATAACACTTCCAAACTTTCTTCTCAACATCACTTACTTTTACATTGGGTCTAGAAAGAAGATTAGATTCATTCTAAATCTTAGCTTCCTTCAGCTTCATTTTCTGCTCCTCTGCTACTGTCAAAATCTCAGGTTTTGTACACTGTATGTACAAAGCTTTTCTAGTTCCAAATGTTTCCTCAAGTTCTTGATACAAACATCAAGACTAATAATATCATTTCTGATATTCTGACTTATACTTAAAAGCATTTCAGCTTCATAAGCTACTTGAGCTCTTCCTTTAGCAATGTCTGATAAGTTGGTAAACTCATCATCAAAATTACTTAGTACCTTTTTGGCTCTCTCCAAAGGATCTGCTTCTAAAATATGTGTAGTTACAATACTTTGCAACTTCTCTGTTAGTTCCTTCAAACTCCCTTCTAGATTCTTTACCTTCTTATTCTTTCCAATAATTTTATTCAAAGAACTAATCAGCTCTAGCTGATCATCATCATCAACTTCTTTACCTAAGTCTTCAAAAAAAGTTCCAATTTCCTTCTTCTTTGCCTCAGGAGTGGGTGCATGAACTTCTATCTCTTTAGGTTCATCACTCACCAATTCAGTCTACACTACTTCTTTAGTCCTATCCGGTTCATTAAGAGCCGAATTGTCAACAATGTTATCTAAATTCTTAAATACATTATCTTCCATTTCCAAGGTCACCTTAGTGCCTTCAATGTCCATTGTATCATCTTCAATGTTAACAGCTGAAGGAGAGGGAATATCCTCTGGTTCAGCATCAACTACATGTCCTGCTGCAACTGAAGTTTCTCCAACAATTTCTGCCATTACTTTAATTATTGCTTGCTCTATTTCTATTCTCACTTGCTCATACTGTCCTACCATGATCTGAATGGTTCTCCTCTTAGTCCTCAAAAGAGTGTCAAGGGGCTCCAAAATCTACTTCAAATGATCATCATCTTTCACTTCACAAAGCTTTCTCACAAGATTCTCTCTTATAGTTTTGTCTTCCTCAGATGCTCTTTGTTTTCTATTAATAATTTTATTGTACAAATCATCAGTTATCTAACCTTGAATTGTATCAAACTTCTTGTTAGCTAGAATCAAGTACTTAACAATAGAATTTTCAAGATTCAATCTTTCAGAATAGTTATAAAGATCATAGTACTTATTCATCTTAGTAAAGTCTCCATCTTGTATGATTTCTTCATTCACTCTCTCAACTCTAGGTTCTACTACTTCAATGTAAGTAAAGTTAGTGTCAACCATGAAACAAATATCATTCTTATATTTCTCCACAAGTGACTGTGGAATCCTTGATCTGCTAGATACCAATCTCTGAAATGTCTTCAAAACTAACACAACACTCTCATTAACTTGATCAATAACATGACTTCTATAAACTTTGTTTATTCTTTCCATCATAGACTATCCATCATTCCAATTATTTCCAATTATGTAAGGAAATCTTCTCAAAAGGTGGAAAAACATATATGTAATCAAGGATGAGAATCTAAATTGTGCATATTTAGACTTCTTAATCTTCTCCAAATTCTCAAACAATTGAATTTTCAAAATCTCACACATCAACAGAAAGTTTGTCTACACACATCAAATAGGCAATGTGAACCATGCCAGCTGCCATGTCATCTTCTCTGGAATTAGCACAAAACTTTGTAGTCAAAATCTTACATAGATATCTTACATTAGGTTATCTAATCTTGCTGATAACAATACCTCTACCATTATAGGATGATCCAGTGTTGTCAGTGACAATCTTCCTCGTGTTTTTCTCATTTAAAGGGATAGCACCAAGTTTGGATAAATCGGTGACTTCATGAATTAGGTCAGCTTTGATGTCAATCACTCTGTCTTCTAACCAAAATTTCCCATTGTGAATTCTACTTAAAATGATCTTTGTGCACTGTTCATTATCGAATTCATACTGTAAACCATATGTGACGATTTCATTATTTTTCAAATGTTCATAACCTTGCTTCAATGACATATCCTGGCTATATATATATATTGATAATCGTAAAATCACTGTCATTTACTATTTCTAGTTTACATCCAAGATAACTCTTTACATTTTCCAAATGCAAAACTCCGTCTGGTATGGATGATAAAGCAAACTTCGGGTCTACTTCTAAAGCTTCTAGTAGTTCTTTCTTCAATTTAGGTTTTTTCTTGTCTCTAATGTTGTGAATCAAAGATGTATCCATGTTCCCTTCCAATTCTTTATACCGATTCAAAGATTTGTCAAGATAAATACCTCAAATTTGTGATTCTAGGGTTTGCAAAGATTCGGCGCTTCAATCCTTCACAAAATCTCTGCAAAACACTTCCAATCTTTGCTTTCTACTCTTCCAAACACTTCAATTCACTTTTATGGACAAATAACATCGATCATAACCTTTTATCACTTGAATCTCACTTAATTCTGACATCACATTCAATTATTTTGCTGCTTCTTTCCAAAAAGTTATTTCTGCTATCCTGCAAAACTGAAAACTTCTTGCAATCTCACAAAACATAACATTTTCTTTTGTGCTCTTAACCATAGCATTAGTACATCATAAACTACCTTACATTAACTGTGCAAGACTTAATACATCATAAATCTACTTCTATACTAATTTTAAGTTCCTAAACTACTGTAATTTACATAATTTAAGTGCTTAAAGATAGGTCAGGTAAGGATTCATTCTTACCACTTAATAATTCACCTATCTGATTACCTTCCATGTTGATTATGCCTTCTTGATCTATTCCTTTAAAAAAATTTACTTCATCTTCATTACTGCAGCAACCTTTCTGACCGTTTCCTATACTTTCATTTCTTTTTGCATTGTTTCTAGGGTTAGGGTTCAGATGATAAGTTCCATTGTTCATTCTATAAAACCTTGCTATATGTCCAATCCTATTTCATATCTGACAAACAATTCCATTGTTCCCCTATCTCTATCCTTGTTGATTAATATGTGACCTATAATTTCTAGCAATGTGTCCAACTTTGTTGCATCTATAACACATTACTTCATTTCTTTTGTTCATGTCTTCAGTAGGTCTCTTATCTGCATTGTTAGTATTCCTAAACATTCTATTACCATAAATTATTCTCAATAACTTTAGGTCTTCTACATTCAATAGCTCTATGTCCAAAACCATGACAATTATAACAATAACCATTTAGAGGTTTAAACTGTTTACCTGTGCAATCTCTTTTCATATGACCAATAGCATTACAAGAAAAATATCTACCTTTGAATTCTCTTTGCATACCTTTGGGTGATTCCTCTTGCTTTGGTGATTCTTCTTCTTTAGGTGCATCTTCAGATTTGTTGATCTCATCAGGCTTCTTCTCATCTATGCTTTCAAATGTCTTCAGATCTGGTTTCTTGCTTTCATCATTTGTTCTAAATATATTAAATCCAAGTCCAGTATTATCATAGGATGGTTTCCCAAAAGAAACTTGTTCATCAATCTTCTCACTATTTGAATATAGCCTTTCAAGTTGTTGTTTGGATTGAGTCAGTTCACCTTTCACAATATTATTGTACTTCTCAAGTTCTGTATACTACACATTTACTTTCTCAAATTCGGATGTCATTTTTTCAAGTTTAGATTTCAGTTCTTCATTTTCAATTTTTAGACTTTCATTCTTAGATTTTAGATTTACTTCCTTTTTTCTATTTCCATCTCTCAAACTAAGCTTCAAATTCACTATCTTCAATTCATGCTTAAGGATCTCATTTTCTTTTTCCAAGTTGTTATCACAATCTTAAATGAGAATTTCAGATTCCTTTTCAGATCTCAGATCTTTTAACTTATTTTTCAATTTCTCAATAAGGTTCTTTGCATCATCATATTTCCTTTTCAGAGTGTTTCTTTCATTAGTAAGTATATCAATCTACTCAAGAGCTTCATCAAGATTGTTCTATAGTTGATCCATATCCATAGAGATCTTACTCAAGCTGCTAGGCTTTCCTTGAATGATTCTTCTCCAAGTAACTATGCTTTGATACCAATTGTTAGAAATAGGGAATACTGAGAGGGCGGGGTGAATCAGTATTCTACAAACTTTATCTTTTGCCAAATTATGGATATAATAGATTATCTTTATACATGCATAACATAAGAAACTAAACAATATGCATAGCAATAAAGAACTCATAACACATGATATGTTCTCGAGGAAACCCTGGCCAAGGGAAAACCCCGGTGGGGATGGTACCCACAAGATTCACTAATCAAAAGTATCTTGTTAAGGATATTGACCCTGTTAGGAGTCTATTACATATGTATAGTGTATCAGTCCTGGTTAAGGGACTATAGGCCTTGTTAGAAGCCTCAACCCTGTTAGGAGTTGTAGATACAAAAATCTAATTACAAGATGAGCCCACTACCCAAACAAGTAATAAAAACAAAATAGTACAAGTAATAACAACAAGCACATGATGGAAATGGAAAATAGAAGTTCACATGATAAAGCTACCATTGAATAACATAATGAATGGTTCCATGATTTACAACAGAAAAAATCAAAAGGCACACTCCAAGAAAGGATAAAAAGACATCAATGATGCCCCAACTATATGTAATGTGAAGAACATAGCTACAGGTTTATCCTAATGTACAACAACAAATAAAAATGTGTTACAACAATAGAAAATAAAAATGTGTTATAACAGCAGCAAATAAAAATGTGTTACAACAACAAAAAACACCAGCAAATACCATGGAACCAAGCTACCATAAGATCACGGGCTGTATATAGTAGAAAGTAGTGACCCAAACAACAAGTCAATGGTGCCAAGACCAGATTTCTTTGTCCCATAAACAACAAGTAAAAATCAGTAAAAGGTGGACAAAAAATACATTTCATGTATGCCCAATCCCATGCTTACGTGCTATCGAGTTTCCGTGGAAAATTCTCAAGAAATGATACCTGAGTTGCACTTGTTAAGGGAGCAGCAAGAGGTGCATCTACATTCTCAAGATAGAGAAAAACAATGACCAGATTTACCAAATTCCAAAACTCATGGGCTGGTATGGTAATCAAAACAAAAATTTGAACATGTAAATACATTATAGCTCATGGTTATCAAGCATAAACACCAGCAATTAATTGCAACACATGCCAAGATGTATGCTGCCTGTGGCCTCAATACAACATCAAATACAAAGAGGCATTAGTTTAGTAAGAGTGAAAATATGATGCCATGTAAACCACAATCAACACCAAGCAAATAACAATGAATATAAGCAGCCAACAATGAAGATTTTTTATTCCATAAAACCATTTATAAGATGGTGTTAACAGCAAGAAAATGCACCCTCATACAGAGAGGATGGTCAAACACATCCAAAATATGATGCCCTGGCTTGCTCACAAACTTTATAATCATTCCAAAACTGAGCATGGTTAGAAGCACATCGGGAAACAAAATGTGCCAGTATTGATTGGTATCATTAAATCATTATAAAGATTGAGTAAAAACAATGCCATTGAGCTAAACAATCACAACAATGTGCCCTCGAAAATGCAGAGAAGAGAACAACAAATTCACAGTGCCATCAAGAAATGCAAAAGAAAGCCGAAGCCAAATGATCTATCTCAAATGATGATGCCATGAAATGGGAAAAGGCTAAGAGTTTCTAAAACAAGCCCTCGATCCAAGACGCAAAAGCTAGTGTGGATGGAAACTTTCCCAAATTGCAGTAGTGAAGTGCCAATGTCTTAGGCATCTTCCATTTTTGTTTATTTTCTTTGGATCGGTTTCTCAAAGAAATTAATTATATTCTTTCCCCTTTTTCAAATTGGGTTGAGAGTTTTAATTAATTTTTAATTTAATGCTAAGTGCCATTTATGTGATTGGTGGGTTTTATGTAAGAGATGTAAATGTTTTAGAATATGTTTTCCCCTTTCTATATTGGGTTGAGAACTATTTTGAAATATGATTAAATCCACATTATTTTGGTATAGGGGGGTTAAATTTTAATTGTAAAAGTCATTGCAAAAGTTTTATTGTAAATTCTGACAATGGTGTTTTATAAACCATTGTTAGAGTGTTATTTATGGTGCATGACTTAGTGGGTAGGGTCTTTCCTTTGACCACCTATTTTAGGCATCCCACTTTTTCCACCACCCCTAAAAACTCAGGAATTGGGCATTCGAGTTAAGGAGGCATTCATGGGCCTTTTGAAGAGTTTTTCCATTTTAGAGAGGTCATGGGTCATGAATGCAGATTCTGAGGGTTCTCTTTTTATACCTCTCACTTCTGTGATTGAGGTTAGCTCTTCATTGTTTCTCTTTGATATGAGTGTTGTAGCTCTGAGAGACACAATTGTACTTGTTTCTTTTTAGCAATAAAATTGATCCTTCTTGTTCTCCTATAATTCTGCATTTTCTTTTGAAGTCATATGATGGATTATTATGATGCTTCTATATCCTTAATCTACATATTGAATTCAAGTTGGTGTTTAGGGATTTATCTTAATTCAGTAGTGTGATTTGTGTGCGATCAAGAATATCAGATTTGTGAAGTTTTCTTCCTTTTTTGCATTCTTAGTACCTTGTTTCACTAAGAGTTGAGAAAGTGGGATTGAGTTGTGAGTTAGATTTGTTTTGCTGTTAGAGTAAACTTATCTTTCAGTTGTGGATCTTCTTTAAAATTCAGTGGATCACCTTTGTTTCATTCAAATACAGTTGTTATTTTATGTACTCTCTCCCTTTCCTCCTAAAAGTTTAGATAAGTTTCAAGTGATCCATAGGGAAGCTAGCCCTTAATCCGGAGGTCTATTCTCAGATAGGTTACCTACAGCCTGAGAATAGTCCCATGTTTCATAGGATTGTTGAGTTCAACACTTAGAAAATTGGGTGCAATCCTTAGTGACAATAGTTGTCTTGAGTTAATACTTTACCATGCATAAGGGTCCACCAGAAGAAGTTGATTTTCGGCATGAGTTGACTAATCCACACCTTCATCCAATCCTCTTGATTATTCCCTTCCTTCAAAAGAAGGTTGTAAGTAGTCTTGACCGAGAAGGAACCCGCTTGGGTGGGGGGCCCAAATGATGGAGTCTTGGCCACCAATTCCCAGGATTCTGACATTCCTCAAAATTTCCATGAGTTCATTAGCCAAGTTCTTTAGTCTCAGTCTGTCTGTGACTAAATTAGATATATCTTTCCAATTCCCTCCAGCAATGTAGTTTGATATTCTGTTGCCAAGGATGGGCCTGAGGTAGTTCATGAGGGGGTTGAATCTACTACCAAGGTTAGGGAAGTTCAGAATCCAATAGTCATTCCAAAATATAATGGATCTCCCATCTCCAAGCTTCCAGAAAGAACCTTTAGAGAGCAAGGTTTTACATTTTAAGATGTTTGCCCAATGTTTGGAGCCATTAGGGAGGTCATTATCTTGGTACACCATCTCGTAGGGGTTCCATTGAAGGTACTTAGCTTCCATTATCTTACACCAGTCTGCTTTCCTTTCTATGAGCTTCCAGGCCACTTTCTCCTTAGGCCCAATCCACCCATACATTTCAGGAGACAAACTGTGTCCCAATTGACCAGGGACATCCTCTTTTTCTCTTCAAAGCCAGCCCACAAGAAAGTTCTCTATATTTTTTCTAATCTATCTGCCATGTTGCTTTTGATCTTGAAGAGAGATAGAAAGTAGACCGGGATCCCCTAGAGAGTAGAAGCCACCAGTTGCACTTTACCAACATTTCTTAGAATCTTCCCTTTCCATCCAGCAAAATTTCTCTCGGTCCTTTCCAGGATGGAGTTCTAGAATTCATGGGACACCTCTTTGACCGTGAGGGGGAGGCCTAAGTAGGTAGAGGGGAGCGAAGCCAATTGACAACCCATAATTTGGAGCACTCTATTTTGTGTCTCCATGGGGGTATTGAAGAAGAACATTCTGATTTTCTGATATTTAATACAGCATCCAGAAACCCCAGCATAATTTTCTAGAATTTGCTTCCACTGTCTGGCCTTGATCACTGAAGAATACCCAAAGAGAAAAGTGTCATCCAAAAATTGCTCCAACACAATTTGTTGCAAAGTGGAAGCAGGTTTGACACCTTTTATTCTCTCCGTGGAGGATAGCATAGTCAGATTCCTACTAAAAATTTTAGCCACCATAATAAATAGGTAGGGGGAGAGAGGATCACCCTGCCTGAGCCCCTTTTCAGGTTGAAAATAATTACCAAGAGTACCATTGACTAAAAAAAATTAGCTGATAGTTTGAGTACATTCTTGGATGATGTGAATAATCTTCTCATTAAACCCCATCCTAGTAAGGATTTTTAGCAAGAATGACCAATTGAATTTATCATAGGCTTTAGAGATATCACGTTTGAAGGCCATACCTAGAACATTGCTCCTATCCATGGAGTGGATGATTTCATGAGTGGAGATGGCCACATCGAGGATCTACCTTCCAAGAACAAAACCTTTATGACTAGTGTTGATTATCTTATCCAGGAGGGTCTTCATTCTGGTGACCAAGATCTTAGTGAGGATCTTGTAGAACGTATTACAGACACTGATGAGCCTAAAATCTAGCATAGAGGTGGGGTTTTCATTCTTAGGGACCCTTTTTAAAGGTGTGATGTACTA
This sequence comes from Chamaecyparis obtusa, assembly GCA_027943335.1. Lineage (NCBI taxonomy): Eukaryota > Viridiplantae > Streptophyta > Pinopsida > Cupressales > Cupressaceae > Chamaecyparis > Chamaecyparis obtusa. The sequence goes on from BSBK01000672.1 coordinate 379,999, forward strand.
TTTTCCATAGCCATTGGCTTATGCCGCTCAATGTTGAAATAATCTCAGTATTGCAGTAGTATGACTGGATCACATACAAGTATAGTCATTTCATTCCTCAGAAAGTGACTCACTTAGGATCACCATGACTTTTTGGCACTCTAAATAGTAGCACCTATAGGTGGGGCATTTCTTAAAAGTAGTAGCTCCTATAGGTGAATTTAATCACCCTCCCTGTGCATTCATAAGCAATATACATACCATCTTCATCGAATAATCAAATAATAAGCAAATAAAAAGTAGGCAGGGGCCATAGAAGCGGCGAGGGGGGGGGGGGCGCGGGGCTTATATCTATTTCCTGTGAATAGGTTTTGTTATGTTTCCTTAATAGACACCCCATTCTATAGAAATCTCTGGCAGCCTGGGTAACATCTAGTCCCACAATATCCTAATATTCCTAAAAGAAAGTTGGGGGGAAGCCATCAGGTCCCAGGGCTTTATAGGAACCCATAGAAAAGACTGTCGTCTTGACCTCCTCATCAAAAAGATGCTTTGTGAGATATTCATTATCACTATGAGTAATAGCACTTTGGATGTGATCCAAAAGTTGATTTTGGGTGTTGACCAGACACATTTGGCTATCATTTGAATACAATCCCTTAAAATAGTTTTCTGCAACCTGATTGATTTTATCCTTCTTAGTAACTTCATTCCCTCCATCATCTCTAATTGCATTGGTGGTGTTTCTTCTTTTGTGGTTGCTAGCAGACCTGTGGAAGAAGGTCATGTTTCTATCCCCTTTAGCGAGCCACTGTATCCTAGATCGTTGCTTCTAGTAGATTTCCTCTATTTTCAAAGTTTCCTACCATTTTTGTCTAGCCGTTCCTTCTTCCACCTGTATCTAGGGTGGGGATTTCTAGTAGCCAACTGGGCTTGGAGGGACACTAAGGTTTTAGCAAGCTCCTTTTTCTCTTTATGGAAATCACCAAAGTTATGTTTACTCCAGCCCTTGACCTCTCTTTTGATAATTTCCAATTTCTGAGCAATCTTGAACATGGCAGCACCTTTGATGTTAGTGGCCCACTGGGATTTTACTTGGTCTCTAAAAAAAAAATGGGAGCACCACATAATTTTGAACTTGAAGGGGGTCGGGCCAATCATAGGGGAGTCTTGCCAACAAAGGAGGGGATTATGATCATAAGTGGTTTTAGGGAGGGAGGACAATGTGGAGGTCAAGAAGAGATCCTATGAAGAGGTGGTAAGGACATGGTCAAGCCGTACCTAGATGAGGTGGGAGCCTTTCCTATTGTTGGTCCAGGTAAAGGGGTTTCCCTTCAAAGAAATGTCCAAAAGGCCAGTGTAGAAGATAAAATCTGTCAGGTCCCCCATACTATCAGAGTAGTCCATCAATCCACCACATTTTTCTGAGGGGTAAAGAGGGCTATTAAAGTCACCAACCATTAAGTAATTAGTAGAAGTGTCCTGGTCTATCCAAAGGGACAAATCATTCCAAAGGGAAGCCCTGCCAGATTGAGTATTATGGGCATAAATATTGAACAAGTTCCACTCAAGCTTTTTTTTCCTGAAAGTAATAGCAAGGAAGTTTGGGGAGGAGGCAAGCAGATGGCAAGTGATAATATTGGGGTTCCATAGTGTAGCAATGCCCCTGAAAGCCCTAGAAGCTTTAGAGTAAAAAAACTCAGCCCCCGGCCAGAGATTGGAAGCCAGGATGGCAAAATTATTGAAAGACATCTTAACTTCTTGGATGAGAAGAATATCTACCTTATGATAAAAAATGTAATGTTTAACAACACTTTGTTTGAGGGAGCTGTTTAGACCCCTAACATTCCAAGAGAGACAAATTATTTCTTATTTCTAAAGCTTGTTTCTAGGGTTTGCTACCTACCTGCTGCAACATCCCTTGTAGTCCCTCTCGATCTTCTAGCCCAATCTGATGGCCTTCCTCTGGATGTCTCTATCCCCACATTAGATTTAGGGGATTTTAGCTCAAGAGTAACCATAATGGCATGTTGGTCCAACATAGAATGGCTAATCTCACTCATCTTTGGGGTGGTCACTTGGGGGTTCTCCAATGGCTCCTCCATTGGCAGTGGTTTTGGAGCTTTGAGTTCAGGGTGTACCACTTTGTTCTCTAGAGGGGAGATGATCTCGCCTTCTTCCATCTCCTGGTTTTCCCTCTTTGGGTTTACTAGTGTTTTAGCCAGATGGGGTGGGTTGGTCTTCTCCTTCTCCTCTCCTTTTGTCAAGGGTGGATCGTCAGCAGTTCCCTTATCCTTATTCCCTTTTTTGGTTCCCAGCAGGGAGGCCTTGCAAGTATCAGTAGAATAACCTCTAGTATTACATTTCTAGAAATAGAGAGTGGCATTTTCATACACTAGGGCCTGAGTCCATCTGCCTAGTTTGGATTTTAAAATAATAAAGTTGGGGAGTGTTTTATTCAGGGTGACATTCACACAGAATCTAGTGAACACTAGCTTGGATTTAGAGTGGGTTACCTGTTCTACTGTGATAAACATGCCAAAGGAGTCTCCTATCCACCTGAACACTTTTTCATCCCAATATTCAAGAAGAAGACCAAGAAGCTAAACCCAAAAATGGGCCATCCTAGTCAGCTCAGTCTCCGGGTTGAACTCGGGTTTCCATTTTGCCCGGGCCAGGAAATGCTTTCCATAGACCTATGACCCTGACAATACAAAAGCTAGGTCCTCCAGAGTAGTGAACTTGAACAGGAACAACCCATGCAGCAAATTCAAGGACAAATCCCTTAAACTTCCATTGGGTAGTAACCAATTTTCTGAATATTTCAATAGTAGGTCAAAAGTTGAAGAAATGACCCACAAAAGCCAACTAGAAATCTGCCATAGTCCTATTCACCACAGAATCTGAGAGAGCAAGTTTGACACCTTCCTCAGTCTAAATGAAGTCAACCAGGAGAGCATCTAGAGATTTCTGGGCTTCACCAACAAGAGCACCTTTCTAGCTAGATTTTGGGGGGGATGAAGGGGCATCGGTAGAAGAGGATGCCCTATGGATTCCCTCTATTGAATCTTTCGATGGGTCTGTGACAGAGGCAATCATGAGACCAACATGGGGTCCAGAAGGGGGGCCTGCCAAGGGGGAAGATTCTCCCCTAGGGGATGCAGGCTTGGGAGCCTATAGTTTGAAAATAGAGCTTGGGTAGAAGTTGCAGAGCTCAAAAGTTAGAAATTGTTGAATCTTCAATTTGAGAAGGTTATTTAGATTAAAATTTAATTATTCAGTAATAGAGACTTAAATAAAAATAAAAATAGCTACATATTTATATTAATTTGAAATTTAAAACCTCGAATTCGAAGAGAATAATTGTAGTTATTATTTCCTATAGATTGCATATTCATTTAAGAAATATTATATTTACAGTTATTATATATTCTAAAATATTTATTATATTAAAGTTAAAATTTATATATAATATAAATATTTTTACATTAAAAAATATATAATATTATTGATCATATAATTAAATTTTTTATTAATAAAATTAAGATTATTAATATATTTATAAAATAATTAAAATTTTGTTATATTTTACAAAATATTTTCATTAATATAAAATTAAATTAAGATTAACATTTACAATTCTTATTAAAAAAAATATTGCTACTACTATAATTATAAAAAATTATAATATGAATAATATAGTTGAGAATTTAGTTTCTTAAATTGATTCTCAACATTATCATTATTATTATTTTCAATTAAATTTAATATTTTATTTTAATACTAATACTATTATTTAACATTTTATATTTTATTCTAATATTAATATTATTATATTTATGATTGTGTGCCCTTGAAGTAGTAGTAAAATATGGTAAAAAGATTATTTAACAAAAAATTATTTTGTTAGGTTCTTATGAAATCTTTATTTCATATTTATTATATATCAATAAATTTAGATTGAAAATTAGATTTTATAAATTTATTTTAGTTTATACTATTTTTTTTTACAAAATATTATAATTTAAATAAAAACTTATGATATTATAATATATTGATTTTTATTTAAATTAAAATATATTAAATTAATATTGAATTTTATTATCATAGTTTTATTTCTAAAAATTGATTTAAAAAATTATTATAAAATTAATAGTACAAATTAAAATGTTAATTTTTTTTCACTATGTGAGATATAATATTTATAATAAAATATTTTTAATATATGTTAAATATCAATTTTAATTAAAAAGAATGATGATAATATATACCAATTTAATATTAAATAGAATTATACTTTATAAAATATAACTAATTTATTAAAATTATAATTATATATTTCACATCATTATAATGATCAAAATAAATAGTCATATGTATAAAATAATGATTCATAATATGATTAATTTATATTTCAATTGCTCATGTTGTATTTAAATTAAGATAAATGTTCTCAAAATTATTTTCATTATGCAATTAAATTAAATTGATTTACAATTTTCAATTAATTATTGCTAAAAATAATTTAAGAAATTTATTTTAAATTATTATTTATATATCGATTATATTAATGATAATTGTATCATTGTCACATATATTAGACTCGGGAAAAGTTCAATTTATATTGTAAAGGTTGGTACATGCCTCTACACTAATAATTCTTAGTTTAAATAATCAGTCGTGTCTGTTTTCTTATACTAATTAATTGCACTTCCATGCATTCTTGTAATAATCCCAAATGTTCTTTGCCAAATTTCTCTCTACCATAATCAATTTTGTGAGAGTGCTTACAATGAAAGATTAAGATGGTTTATACGCTCGAGCCTTCCAAAAGCATAAGCAATCTGGGAATTTTGAGCACTATACAATTGAGGAATGGAGAAAAGCATTTCATGAGGTTTCGTATATTAAGGGCTATATTTTCAGAGGGTAAATTTATTTATTGCTTGTTTGTTTCAGTTAATGAAATCCAGTTTTAACTTTATAATATGTAATGAGTAAGTATATAGTCGATCTAGTGTAAACCCTATAATAGAGTGATTTCTTGGTTTTTTTCTAATTCTAATTGCTTTCTTTTGGACAAAGAGATTAATTTGTTCAATTTAAATTTAAATTTTTAATCAATATGGTGTTTCATCTTAACCAACGTTTTTCTTTAAATTAATATTGTGAGTATAAAATTGAATATGACATTTCTTTGTGTGCATTATAGAGATCAAGGAGAGCGGTTGGTGTTAGTTAATTCCAACTGCCACTCCAGATCATACAGTGATTTACAAGTAAACTTTAGTTATCTTTTATCTAATCCATGATTCATGGTTGACAATTTGTTTAACTGTTCATGTTGATTAGTGATAACTGAAACTCTTCACCGTAATGTGCTCTTGCAAATGGTAGTTTAGTTCTGTATAAATCATGCACTATGTGCATATTGTAATGAATTTTTTTTTGAGTCATAGAATGAGAGATAGAATATCATTGTTGATCTACTCTTTTTTTATTCTATTTTTGCAAGCTATCATTTTTCTTATTTCCTAGCTAGATCTATGCTAAAAATTCTACATGGTATCAGAGCTTAGGTGCTAGGAAGGAGAAATGCATGTCTTTTTTTGCAGGTTCTAAAGATCAGATCGGTTGTAAAGAATGGAGTTTTCATCCTCTGCTCTTCTCATGCCATTCAACTATTTTGAATGCAAGCCACAGATTCTGCTTTGGCCCATAAGTAGAGGCTTGTATGTAATAGTTATGGAAATAGAGGTTGAGCTGGATTCTGCATCAAAGATAGGTCAAGGTCATGCTCTCTTCGCATGGGCCTTGCCTTCTTTTCCTCTTTAGTGACACCATGTCAGTGGAACTCTCATGCCTCTTTTTTCAACATAATGGAGGGGTTTTCTATTGTTCATGTTTGATGATTCTTTGCTTCAATAGTTGATCAGTTGTATAGGCAATTGACACCTATATTTTCAACTAGCACTTTATTCTTGCATAGTTGAGTAGTGTCGATAGATTCACTCATACAAATTTATGTGTCATCAGCATCCTTGAATGATAGATATTTTGCCTTTGTTTTCCATCTATTCATTGTTTGGGAGCACATATGCAGATTATTATCTTCTGTATCTTTGATTGGCAGATGTTTTGCCTTTGTTTTCCATCTGTTCTTGTTCTAGTAGTGTCACTAGAGGCACTCATATAGATTGATTATGATTTTCATTTTAGTTTCAGAGGAATCTCTTCAGACAACACTATGGTAGCTATCATTTGACAAATGTCCACATCTTTTCTTGTCACAAAGGATTTTTAGCTGCATCTTTTCTTTATTTAGTTTTTATTCTCCTTAGTTGGAATTAAGGGCGGGTGTTGGTGTTAGTTAATTCCAACTGCCACTACAGATCATACAGTAATTTATAAGTAAAATTTAGTTATATTGTATCTAATTCATGATTCATGGTTGACAGTTTGTTTAACTATTCATGTTGATTTGTGATAACTAAAACTCTTCACTATAATGTGTTCTTGCAAATGGTAGTTTAGTTTTGTATAAATCATGCACTATGTGCATATTGTAATGATTTTTTTTTAATCATATAATAAGAGATAGAATTTCATTATTGATCTGCTCTATTTTTTTTCTATTTTTGCAAGCTATCATTTTTCTTATTTCCTAGCTAGATCTACGCTGAAAATTCTACAAGAGCTACTAGAGCAAATTGCATCTAATGTTGCAGAGTAGGAAATCTGAACCAAAGCAGAGAGAGAGGAAATTGACAGAATGGTTATTTAATTTTAGACTAAGAAATTGCTCGATTCCTGGAATGAATTTTAGTCCAAGTTCGTATAAATATTTTATGGAATTCAAGATTTAGTAATGTAAACAACATAGAAGTTCTGTGAGAAATAGGTTTAGTTGTAGATATAAGTTACATCAATTGACATTCTAGGCCTCCTTTTACATGTTAGAATAAATTAATTCCTTGCAGTACAAACCATGTTGGCACAGATGAAACAATATTCACATATTCACATTGATCATCTGCAATCACACATAATTGTCCACAGCTACCCAGTTTTTCTCAATTGGATTTTATTAATTTTGTATTTAACTCTTTCTCTACAGTTCTTCTAAATTTATGATGCATTTTATTATAAATAGAGTGCTCGAGCCTAACTTTCCATTACTCTCTTTCATAAATTATTTGTGCCTTTTGACTATCTCCATTCTATGTTTTTTCATTACTAGCCCACAACTTCATTTCCTCACCAATGGGTACACTGCATTTTCTATGATCTTCCTCAATTCAACTTGAAAGTGTTTTTTATGTATATACTATGGTTGGAATATCCTAATATCCTTGAGAGATGAATTTACTAAGCAAGGATGACATTGGCATCTTGTGAGATTGATCCATGAAATTTAATACACATTTACTCCTTAAGATCCTTATCAATGCTCTTAACACTTTGAATAATACTCATTAAAATGTCCATGCCATTCAATTTCATCATGGGGATTTGTTGGAACTCATCAGCTGTGATAGTTGACTATATCATTATCCAGTGCTACCATGTCATTCTTAGAAGTGATTTGGTCAGCATGTTACTCTTCTTTAGATTGCTTCCTCAAGTGTTAATATTCACAAGGATTTTATGCAATAGGTATATTGAGATTGGATAGATAGATAGGTGGACTATTAGACAGGATTGAATTCCTAATGAAATTATACAAACTTTTTCACAAGGAAGGCCCCACTAGTAATAGACTTTCTCAAAATTCAATTTGGTAACGAAGCAGGAAGGTGAGAGGAGAATGAAAAATTTGGAAGCAGGACTATTAAATATATTTGATTCTCAAGGCATACCAGCACAAGATATAGAGTCATGGGACCCAAACTAGAGCTCTAAGTAGGTGGTAATGAGGATTCCTCAAGAACATGTGCTTATACAAGCTAGGAGCATGTAAATGGTTCAAAAATGTGAATACTAGTGAGGGTAGTAGGAGAGCAAGAGGACAAGTAAGGAGGTAGCTTGAGACGTAGAATGAGGGCAGAAGGATAGAAAGAGGACCATCAAGGAGGTAGGATGAGAAGAAGAATATGAAGATATATCAAGGGATACTTATCTCCCCTCTCCTATTGTCTTTTTTTTGGATTTTCAATTTCAAAATTTGAAAGTTGAAACTGAATTGTAGATTTAGATACAACTATTGTAAAAATGGTCAGCCCTCCCCTTGGGATTCATGACATGTTTTAATAGCCACATGTGTCTTCTATAAGTCTATTGGTTGTATCAGGCATTAACAGGTTGATCTTTTGGTGCAACGACAATAACTACTTGTAAGAAGTGGTATCAGAGCTTGGTCATAGGTTCGAATCCCCTCAGGTAATGCTGAGGGGGAGATTGTTGTAAAAATGGCTAGCACTCCCTTTGGGATTTGTGACATGGCTTAACAACCACCCATGTCTTCTATAAGTCTAGTGGTTGTATCGAGCATTAACAAGTCAATCTTTTGGTGCAATGGCAACCACTACTTGTAACAACAACTAGTTAGACATGCTTTCCAAGGTTTTTTGGGGAGTGAATGCAAACTCATTTAATCTTTTAGGATTTTCTATGTTACTCTTTGAACTTTATATTTATTAATCTATTTTGACTTTATCCTTTTACCAATAATAAAAAAACACTGATCAATGAAATAAAGAAGTGAGATAGATCTGGATTACTTCATAAAAGGTCATAATCATAGACATCCCAAATACAATTTTAATTTCTTTAGAAAAAGCTTTACTCAACTATTCATTGCCTCCAAAAATGATATCATCAACAAATACTTCAATAATTAAAATTTTATCTTTATTAATCTTGAAATACAAATTGCAATCTGTAGTACCTTTGTTGATTCCAAATTTTAAGAGATATTTTTCTAGCCTTTCATACCATTCTCTAGGGGACTATTTCAATCCATATAAATCTTTCTTCAACTTGCACACCATATTGTCCCGATCTGTCAAAGAGAAACTATCTAGTTTCTCTACATATACTTCTTCTTCTAAATCACCATTCAAAAATCCAAATTTAACATCCATCTGTCATACTTTAAAATTATTGTAAGTAGCATAAGCAAGAAATAATCTAATTACCTCAATTCTAGGAAATGGAGAAAATGTTTTATCATAATCAATACTTTCCATATGTGAATATCCTTTGCAAACATGTCTAGGTTTGTTCCTCATAAATTCACCATCCTCATTCAATTTGTTTCTAAAAAACCATTTAGTATCAATCACATTCTTATCCTTAGTCTTGGGAACTTAGATCCACATGTTGTTCTTATGAATCTAATATAGTTCTTCTTCCATAGATTTTAGCCAACCTTAATCTTTGTACACCTCATGTACATCATTAGGTTCAACTTTAGAAATCAAAAAGATCTCATTTCTAACCTATGCTAAGTTTCTTCTAGTCTAAGCACCTTTTTCCTTATCACCTATGATGTAATTTTAAAAATGATTAAGCCTTACATACCATAGAGTTTTTGGATTAGGATGAATACCTAATTATTGAGTATCTTCTTCAACATTATCTGGCTCATCTTGATCATCATGAACACTAGTAGAAATTTGAAGTGGATTCTATGATTGAATTTGTGTTTGCACTAATGTCTTCATCATCTGAATCCTAAGCATAAGATCTGGATTGTTTCTAATTGTAATAATCAACTCTCACAATAGAAATTTTGACTATCTTCCTCAACCTCTTATTATAGAACTTATATGTTTTAATCTTTGTAGAATAACGAAGAAAGAAACTTTCATCACTTATAAGATCAAACTTGCATAAGTCTTCATCTCTCTTAATATAACATTTTCTTCTAAAAATTTTGAAATATTTCATAGTAGGAGTGCTACCATACCAAAGCTCATAAGGAGTCTTACTAGTTCCACCTTTGATTTTCCCTCAATTCAATGTATAGACTATTTTCAGAACCTCTTTTTGCTAATAGTTATGTGAAACATTACCTTCAATCATGATGGTGGACTAGAATTATCTAGGATTGAACTATTCCTTCTTGTGCAATAGTATTCTATTGTGGATTCCTTAGAGCATATGTTTTCCTTGCTATCCCATGTTCTTCACAAAAAAAGAGAACTCAACTAATGTGAATTTGCCACCTCTATATGATCTTAGACATTTAATCTTTAAACAATGTTTCATTCTCAACGATAGCTTTGAAGACCTTAAACTTGTTAAAGGATTTATATTTTTCTCTCAAGAGAGTTACCCACATCATCCTTCAATAGTCATCAAAAAATAATATGAAATATCAATATCCATGATAACTTCTAGTTCTACACGGTCCACATAAATCAGTGTGCACAAGATCTAACAATCCTTTTAAAATAATTTTTTTTCTATTGAAAGTATATCCATTTTTCTTACTCATCAAGCATCTCTTACACATTGCATTAGCAAGATTCTTCAATTTGGGTAGATCTCTTACAGTATTAGTGACACTTATCTTCAAAATGTTATCAAAGTTAACATGAAACAATCTTTTGTCATAACCAAATATCATCAATCTAAGCTTGATCAAAAACCTTCTTTTAGTTCTATTCAATCTTACCTTTTATCTTTGTACTAGATGCAATCTCATCTCTTGAACTTCCCAAGATTTTATATTTTTCATTCTTGAATTGTAGATTATATCTCTTATAAACTAGTTGTCCAAGACTCAAAATATTATGCTCAAGTGCTTCAACATCTAAAAAGTTATCATTATTAGTCTTACCATCAAGAGTAATACATCCTCTACCATACATCAAACAAGGAGTATCATCACTGAACCTAACTACACCACCATCGTACCATTACAATTCCAAAAAAAATATTTTATCTCTAATCATATGATGTGAACAACCATTGTTAATAACCCATTCACTCTTCTCCTCAACATGTGTAGCCAAAGGTTTCACCTCATTCATAGGGCTTGGAACTTATTCTTATACAAAAGTGAATAAAAATTCCTCATTATTCTCACCATCTTTTTCAGATTCTTCATCAGTCACACCGTCATCAACCATAAAATAGAATTCCTTCTGATATTTAGGTTGATACGTCTTAGGTATTTCCTTAGGAACTCCAAAACATATTCATTCAAGTGACCAATTTCATTGCAGGACAAACATTTCAAAGGCATTTTTCCTTCATACTTACTAGCTCCTTTAGGTACTCTCCTATAAATTAGAGCTTTAATTTATTTATGATTCTTTTCTTCTTCTTAAAGATCTTCTATCTCCTTAGCATACTTTCATGAACTCTTTCCAAGTTTATATATCTTCTTTTTCTTAGATATAGAAACTTTGAATGTGGCGTCAACTTTAGGAAGGGAATCACCAAATTCACTTAACTCAAAGGTAGATAGCTTACCAAGTAACATTTCTTTTGTCACCCTAGTCACATTTTGGATCTCTTCTATAACCACAAACTTGTGTTTGTAAGGAGGTAAGGATCTCATATCCTTATCCATAATTTCATCTTCTTCAATTGTTCTACCATAATATCTCATGCTACAAACAAGTTTTGTTAACTTGGTCATGAAAGATGCAACATTATAAACTTCACTCATCTTTAGGGTTTCAACTATTCCTCTAAGTGTTTGCAAATTTTCCATCTTCACTTGAGGGTATCCTTCATGTAGAATATTTAATATCTCCTAGATTTGAATATTTGTCTCCAATTCCATAATTTTATAATATTCTCAATCTATTAAAGAACTTAGATAATCTTCATTGGATATAATGTTGACATCAAATTCCTTCTTTTCATTAGGGGTAGCATTTGCAAGATCTACAAGAGGATTGTATTTTTTCTTTGTGATATCATAATGCTCATTACCAAGGTATCTCAAATGTGTCTCCATCCATCCATTCAAAAATCCATAGTATGTTCTATCGAATCTTGGACTTTCCTTCTTGAAAGCTACCATCGTCCATAACCTCAAGTTGTTAGACTTCTCAAAGAGGAATTATATCTAATTATGAACTTCTTGATAATATCTCCAACATGCATGTTCATTCTTGATGAAGTACAAAAATCTACTTATTATAAAATTCCTAATATCATCTCCAACATGCCTCTTTAGTCCCAATGAAGTACAACAATTCTCTAGCTCAATTTTAGATTCTCCTCATACCTCTTCACATAATCATCAATACATCATCATCACACACACCAAACACCTTTGCACTTAAAAATTATTACATTCTTATTTACATTTCATTAGTTGACTTATTTGTACAAGGTCGACCAAATATCTAATTAAAAAATAAGGAATTTATTAAAAGTTAATATACAATGCAATCCATTCAATATCATCTTAGACATAGCAATGATCCATAACAAAATCCTTGAGCATGCGACAACTCCATAAATCATGCCATGATCTCTCACAATACATTACATCAAGCATGTCAGTGAAGAATCTTAAGAACATTAAGATCCTTCTAGATAATCCTTTAATGTGCTCTCACAAAAGTCACCACTATCCAACAATAGGAATATTATCACACTAATCCACACCAATCCAAATATTGTCATATTGTCTCTTCTTAAACAATTCTACAACATCAAAATACATGTCTCTAATAAATCATCCACAACTGACTCAAATCATATTACAAACCTCTATAACTTAACATGGATCAAGTACACAAATTCATAAACACATCAGTAACTTTGCATCATCAGATCTGTAACACAATAGCCTCACCAATCCAATCAACTCATTGAACATTCTTGCAACATCTTTACAACAATGTCACAAGAAATAAATATGTTGACATAAATGACAATACATTTCTCAAATATGTGATACCAATATTTCAAGTACATATTTTCACATTATCCCAATGTACCTAACATGGCCTTGTAGCCAAGACCCATCTTAGATTATGAGCTTAAATATACATTTACCCAAGTTTCACTAATGGGGGGTGTTTGTACGATTAAATATTCACTAATTAAACTTTAATTAAGCCTACTTAATATAATGCATGCATAGTAGTTTATATATGAGACATTTAGTAGTTTTCACATTTAGTTACACATGGTGTAGTAGAAATTGCACTTTAGATGGTGATAGTTTTTATCACATTGTACTTTATGTGTGCCTCCACCTTTAATGCACTTATCACATTATCATATTCTACATGTTGCACATAGTTCATTACATAATGGAGGATGATCTAGCTTTTTTTTGACATGTGATTCCATCTTATGTGGGTGATAAGTTATATCCTCCTTATCATTGTCTCTTATTTCCATGCCTATATAATAAGACAAATCTACATGATGTAATCTGTTATCTTTTATGTAATCTAGTTTATCATATTGTATTGCATTCTTGGTGAGAATACAAATCTCTCTCTCTCTCTCTCTCTCTCTCTCTCTCTCTCTCTCTCTCTCTCTCTCTCTCTCTCTCTCTCTCTCTCTCTCTCTCTCTCTCTCTCTCTCTCTCTCTCTCTCTCTCTCTCTCTCTCTCTCATTATATTAATTGGTCTCTAGATCTTAGGTTTTTATAGCTATTGGAAACTACTTATACTTCCTACTAAGGGTAGTGACCCCACTTATGGTGATATTTCTTGAAGTGAGCCACCTTTTGTAAAACAATACATTAAATTAGGTCACCTTAACTAGCATTTTTATTTGAATGAAAATTTGCTTATTTGCAGTTTCCCCCATCTTGGGTTTTCCATGTAAAAATATGATGTTCATTGTGTGTGGTTCATGTATGTTCTTATTCATGTTTATGTTTGAATTTTTTAAGTGGTTAAAGAATTAATCTATTGATTCGCATATGTGAAAGTGATTAAAGTTTTAATCTACAACTGATTCACTCCCTCTTTACATCCAAGACACTCAACAATTGGTATCAGAGCTTTACTCCCCAGATAGTGAGACTAACTACCTAGGGAGATCTGATGGTACAAAAAGTTATATTTCTACCTTTAATGGATATGACTATTGTTTCATCATATTTAAGATGAGAGGATATCTAATTTATCTTTAAAATACCTAATTTATCTAAAATACAAGACTTGGAAAGGCATGGAGAAAAATATACAATGAGAGAAAATAGACCTACTACTTTGAATGAGATTGATTCTTATGAAAAGGTTGTTTCATTAGAAACTACTTATGAAGTTTGGAAAAAACTAAAAAAAATCTATAAAGGAGATGATATGGCTAAACTAGGTAAGATTCAGACTACTAAAGCAGATATGACAAATTAAGGATTGAAGAAGTTGAAGATATAGAAAGATAATTTAAGAAAATGTATGATGATATAAATGAGGTCATAAATATTGGAAGCACTTTGGGTAATAAGGAAGTAATAGATAAAATTTTGAGGACTTTACCAGAAAGCTATAGTGACAAGTTTTTTAGGAATGAATTTTGAATATATCCTATGGGGGAGTATTCACAACCATTCTATAGTAGTTGTATGTTTCATTCATGACTATGGTTGTCATTGATGTCAACATAGTGATCTACTGGAGATTAGCAGAGGAGTAGACAATGTTTGAATTAGCACACGTGGAGTATTGCAGATAAAGCTATGCAGAGTTGAGAACATACTCTATATTATTTCCTAAGATTATGGTCAAGAGCATGTATATAAATTCAACTATTCATGACATCTATGTGTAAATCAGTGGAAGTAGTATTCAGGTAGTTTTCTTGAGAAGTAGCTTGTGGAAACTGGATGATATCTCCTAATCAGGATAGAATCTAGGCATGTGAAGTTGTACAATTGATGGATACATTATGATAGTGATGTAGATGTGAAAGCAAGGTCAGGGATCACATGAGTAAAGAATTATTTTGTTTGGACGCGGACAATTTTTATGTAATTGTGAAATATTGTGCATAACATGTGGAAGTTTATATTTTGTAATTGGTTAAGCCTTGTTGGATGAATCATTTGTAATCATTTTAGTGTGGTATAAAGGAAGAATTGTTTTCCTTATTGTAAAAAGTATGGAATAGAAGTCAGTTGCAGAATTGAGCAATATATGTTGTACGAGGATATGCGAAGTACAAAGATCTGGTATTGAGATATGATGTAGCAATTGGTGCAGTTTCGCATAGACATAGGAGAAAATAAAATTTGATGAGATCAGTAATCATTTGGTATTATTCCATTGAGTAATACAGATAGCAGTTGGACAGTGTGTTAAGTGATCTTTCCCTTGAAGTTGTTTGAACAGTGGGTCCTTCTATCTTCCATAACTCCTAACAGGATTAGAATCTTTTGACAGGAATTCAAAGTCTCCTAATAAGGACTCATATGTACTAAATGTATTTCATAAGGCTCTTAATAGAGTCCATCCTCTCATAAGAAATTTTCATATTGGTACATCTTTTGTGGGCATCATTCCCACTGGGGTTTACTCTCTGATCAAGAGGTTCTCTAGTCAACATATCTTGTGTTATTGTGTTGATGTGTATGTTCACCTTTATATGGTTGTTTTTTACATTGATTACATGGTTAAAATTTGTTAATTAAGAAAACAATTTTATTTATCTGATAATTGACTCACCCTCTCCTCTCAATTATCTAGATGGACTTTACTTTCTAACAATTGGTATCAGAGCACCAGGTCCTTGAAGGAAAAGTCTAACAACTTAAGGAGATCCATGATGAATCATTTCAGAAAAGAAAAGCCCTAATTTTGATGGAGTAAACTATGATAGCTGGAAAGAAAAGATGAAGACACATTTGTTATGTTTAGGACCTCGATACTGGTTAATCACAAGAATGCAAAAACTATCATTGAAGAAGACAAAATTGAAGAATGTACTAATGAGGAAAGAGATATGTTCATGTGTAACATACTTTCTAGAGAAGCACTCTTGTCAGCCCTTTCAGAGAATGATTACAGTCAAGTAAACTATCTAAGGACATCTCATGAAATTTGGTTAGCTTTACAATCTACTTTTGAAGGTGATGTACATGCAAAGAGAGTCAGATTACATAAATGGATATGTGAATTTGAAGATATAAGACTGATGAAAGAAGAATATGTTAGAAGTTATATTTGTAGAATGTTAGAGATTGTTGTAGGTATCAAATCTTGTTAAGGAAACAAGACAGAGAATGAAGTGATATGGAAGATTCTAAAGACATTAAATCTTGTATTTAAGCATACAGTGAAGATGATTGAGCAAGTTATACCTTGTTCTAAGAACTTCACCAGAGAATCTCTTCTTGGAAGACTAGAAGTAGTAGAGATAAGCTTGAGACAGTCAAGAGATCTACCTAGAATTGAGATAGCATTCAGTGCACTTAGTCTTTGCCCTACTTTGTCAAGAAGTGTTAGCATGAGCAGAGACTATGCTAGTGGTAGTAGATCTAAAACTGAAGAAGACAGGAAGATTGAGGAAGGAATTGCCTTGCTTGTGAAAAGAGAACTAGAAGGTAAGAAAATATTTAAATGTTGTACTTGTCAAGAATATGGTCATTTTGCATCTAAATGTCCTAAGAGTGTAAAGAAGTATAAGAAGAACTTTAAACCTAGAAGATATAAAGAATGTTACTATGCTAATGATGAAGAATTTGAAGCTAGTATGGAGAAATCCCTAAGTGAAAGTGATAATGAGAATGATGCTATAGGATTTGTAGCTTTAAAAGAAGAAAACTATGAAACTAAAGTTAGAGAAGAAAAAAATTTAGTTTCTCAAGTAGAAAAGAGATTTGATTGGCTTATAGACAGTGGTTGTTCACATCATATGACTGGAGCTATGAAAAAGTTTATAAAGTTTAACAATTATGATGGAGGAATTGTTAGAGTTGGAAACAATGTACCTTGTTTCATAAAAGGAATAGGATCTATTTCTCTTGTTGGAAATACTAACACTGATGATGTTTATTTTTTGGATGGATTGAAACATAATCTTTTGAGTGTTGGACAATTAGTTGATAAGGGATATCAAGTTTGGTTTACTAAGAAACTTGTATGATCAAAGATAAGGATGATAATTTGATTGGAAATGGATCAAGAACCAGAGGTAATGTATTTCAATTGAACCTTGCAGAGATTACATGTTTGATTACTAGAATTGATGACAGTTGGTTATGGTACAAATGATTTTGTCATATAACTTTGATAACATTGTGAAAGTAAGTACTAAACTTGCAGTAAGAGATTTGCCTAGATTATGAAACCTACTAACATGATTTACAAATAATGTGTTATGGGTAAATAGAATAGAAGTTCATTTCCTATTAAGAAGTTCACATCAACAGAGAAGTTGGAAACTGTTCATACAGATTTGAGTGGTCCCACAAGGACTAGAGGATTCTATGATGAAAGGTATTTTATGATTCTTGTTGATGATTTTACAAGAATGATGTGGATTGCATTTCTCAAAGAAAAATCTAAGACATTTGATAAGTTTAAAGTAATTAAGAACAAAGTTGAGAATGAATCTGGAATGAATATTAAATGTTTAAGATCAAATAGAGGTGGAGAGTTTACTTCAAAATAATTTAACACTTTCTGTGAAGTGAATGGCATTAAGAGACAATTTTCAGCCCCTAGAACACTTGAACAAAATGGTATTGTAGAAAGAAGGAACATATCAGTAACTAAAGAAGCAAGAGCTATGTCATTTGAAAATGATTTGGTGAAGACATTTTGGAGAGAAGAAGTGAATACAAAAGTATATACAATGAACAAAGTACAAATTAGAGAAGACACATACAAGACACCTTATGAATTATGGTTTGGACATGCGCCATCAATTAAGTATTTCAAAATTTTTTGAAGTAAGTTTTACATTAAGAGAGATAATGACACTGGAAAGTTTCACCCTAGAAGTGATGAAAGTATATTTCTTGGTTATTCATTGAAAAGAAAAGCTTATAGATATTTCAAAAAAAGAACTAAAACTATTGTTGAGATCGCAAATGTTAAAGTTGATGAAATGTCCAAAATTCAGGAAAGAATGCTTGATTATGAATCAAATGAAGGAACTCATCCTAGAATTGATCAAGAAAATATTGAATTATTCTATGAAACTAATAGTGATTTGTAGAATGAAAGTCACATTGAGGAAATTAGAGAAGAACCTACAACAGAACCTAGAGTTGAAGCAAGAACTTAGACAGTGACACCTAACAAGAATCTAGCAAGAAATCATCCTATTGAGAAGATTATTAGGAGCATAGAAAAAGGAGTTCTTACATGGATTAATGTACAAGAAGAACTATGTTTAATTTCTCAAGTTGAACCTAAATCTACTAATGAAGCTTGTAAAGATGAATATTGCATTAAAGCAATGAAGGAAGAATTAGATAAAATTGAAAAGAAAAATACTTGGGAGTTGGTCCCTATACCTAAATATAAGAATATTATAGGAACTAAATGGATATTCAGAAACAAGATGAATAAACAAGGAGAAGTGGTAAGAACCAAAGAAATATTGGTATGTAAAGGACACTCGCAGTAAGAAGGAATTGACTATGAAGAAACTTTTGCACCTATTGCAAGAATTGAAGAAACAAGATATTTTTGGCTTTACAGCTTATAAGAAATTCAAAGTATATCAGATGGATTTGAAGTCTACATTGATAAGCATGAATGTTTTCCCTTAACTCATGAAGGAGACATAGTGTAACGCCCCGCTGAGGAACCCAAGAGAAGTTAACCTAAACATGCTACTAAGTTAGTGAAGATTTTTTTTTTAAAGTTAGAAAACAAGATAAACAATAGTGCAGAAGCAATTACCATTTACTCACATTGATACAACATCCATAATAGATTACAAAACTCAAGGGTTCCATGATGTAGAATTACTTAAGAACAAATCACAACTATAATTAACATCAACAAAAGATTCCATAAAATATAATTATAATTACATGATATAACAATAAATACAATCCTCATGGACATCCATGACATATACATAAACTGACATCCACTGCACATGTCGTAGGTATGTAGTAATAAATCTAACTATGATAATACAATGTCCAGATTAGGTATCACATGCGATACACTAATACAAGATTACAAATAATGAAGATATGATAAGATAAATTAATGAAGAAGCATCAAAAGGAATCCATCTATAGAATCACCATCAAGCACTGGCACCAGGACATCGAATCTCAAATGGTAAAGAATCACTACCATCCATCCGTGTAGGACCAAAAAGCCTACACCACCGTGCTAAGGAGATAACCAAAAACCCAATCGAATAACCATACAAAACAAGGATAAAACACTAAGTAGAAGGATCCTAAAAGAACTCTAACTCCAGCTAAACATAACAAAGAAAAAGGTACAACTCACTAAACTAGAGGCAACCGACACATGTAGGATAACCAGACTATGCATAGGAAGGTGTCATCATGTACGTCTAACCCTTGATTTTTGTCCTAGTAATATCTTTGGATCTTGGCACCCAAGTGACCATACACGGCATGAATGACCTCTCGTATTGACGAAGTCATCAAATATGCCAACTCATCCCTTAAAAGGGGGCTAGTCATCTTCTCAAAACCATCTTAGCCTGTACTAGCACTTAAACATGGGTGAAGACTCTTATTAGGTTCATTTAAATACCCCTTAATTATATTAGGTTATCACTTGATTACTGATACTTACAATAAGTGATCCTGACAGCCACTTGTGGGCACCGATGCTTATTGCAAGCCACCTCCTACTACATGTCCAGGTAAACTACCCTAGGTTCACCAATCTCTCTTAGATCTACTATAGATAAACTAGGTAGTCCCACATCCAGAAACAACACATGAATTAGGAAGGACTACAGATACATAATCACTAAAACATAATACATCATGATCCTATATGGTCAAGTCAGGGATGATAATCAGAAAAGCACATACACATCAAATCAAAGCTGAAACAAAAAACATCTGACACATATCCTTGCCTCTATATCCTCCTAGGTCTTCTAGTCCCCAACAACCCATAATGTGAAAGAAGACATGAAGAATACAACACTCATGCCATAAAGAACTGAAAAAGACCTAAAGCATTTAAATTCCATTTTAGCATATTTGATCCAAAAGTAGGAACATATAAAACTGCCAAGGAAAGAAAATACGACATGCCCATTAATAAAACAATAACCATAATATTATTCCCTATATTTATTCTACAGATTCAATAGCACAAAATCACCCAATTTCGGTACATACATAACAAATACCAAATGCTTCCAAAACCAATATAATTTCAAGTGCATAGCTATACATCCTAGTGATGTATGAATGCCTATAACACTAGTAGATTTAATAAATCTAAATCAATTTTATAAGTTTAACTAAATCAATGTACAAATACTAATTTATCAAATTTAAATAATCAATTATTAAATTTATTAAAACCAAAATCCAATTAATACAGCATTGGAAAACAAATTTAATATATTAACAATTAATCAAAAAATATTAATTAATAAATAATACTCGTTAAAAAAAATTAAAAATAACTAAATTAATAACTAAAAAAAAACATTATATAACAATTAACCAAACTATATTAAAAATTTAATTTAAATAATAATTAAAATAAACAAAATATATATTAAATAAAAATTAAACTAAACAAAATTTATCATAAATAAAATTAAAGAAAAACATTTTAATAACATAATAATAAAAAATGTGGGGGGGGGGCCACCCTGCGGGCCCCACGCCCTTTCCTTTTCCCCAAGCATTGCTTCCCATCTCCGCAGGCAGTAAGTACTGTCGTAGCAGTACTTTGCTGCACGCGGGCCGAGAGGGAAGGTAGGGGGTATGATGGCCCCCACCTATCCCTTTTCACTTTTGCTTTACACATTTTTAATATATAAACATTTTTTTAATACTTTTCCAATATATATATATATATATATATAT